>CM074965.1:16670166-16696599 GCA_037577455.1 Pangasius macronema | reverse complement strand
AATCTACAGTCTGGGCTCGAAAGAAATCAGCCCCAGCCTCGCTTCTCACGTCTTAGTGCTCCATCGTGCCTTATCTCACTTACTGAGGGGGGGAAAAAAACAGGACCATCTTGTCTCACACAGCTGAGACCTCTAACCCCTGTCTGTGCTCTCTCTCTCTCTCTCTCTCTCTCGCTCTCTCTCTCTCTCGCTCTCTCTCTCTCTCTCTCTCTCTCGCTCTCTCTCTCGCTCTCTCTCTCGCTCTTCCCCCATTGCCTTTTGGGTGACCCAGTTAGCATGACTCCCGCTCAACTGCGCATTATTAACTCAGCATAAATAAATGATGCCGCCCTCGGCAGGATGTCACCAGAATGCTTTAACGTCTGCTCTGACGAACAGCGTCTAAGCTTCACTGTCGCCTGTTCATGTCTTTTGTTATCTTTTTCTTTTTTGTTTGTTTGTGTGTTTTTGTTTTGTTTTGCTGTCACTGTTTTCTGATTGACAGGCCACGCTACATCCAAAATGAACGTTGCATTTGTTATTTCAAAGAACAGTAGAAATAATAATAGAAACACAAGTAAAAATAAAATGAAAAATAAAACACAAGTGGATTAATTTGCACGCAGTGTGCTGAAAGCCTGATCGGGATCAGGGTGTTATTTTGTGTTTACGCTTCCAGCCATTATTTAGTTTTAGACGTACTTCTCTAAGAACACTTGCCAAAACTCACCTAATGAATGCCTAATAAAATAATATCTGCTCAATGGTGGTCAGTTTACATTGGTGAATAAGCTAAAATTGTATATTTTCCTTGAGCGCCTAAGTGGATCTGATGATAAAACTTTATATAAACACATTAGCTGCAGTTTTAAAAGTATACTATCCAACCTCTTTGTGTGTTCAGGCAAATTCGGGGCTGGGCTTCAGCATCGCAGGTGGCACAGATAACCCTCACATCGGAGAAGACCCCAGCATCTTCATCACCAAAGTGATCCCAGGGGGCGCTGCTGCTCAGGACGGGAGACTTCGGTGAGTCGGAGCTCACATTACCACCACGGGCATGCAGCGGTAGTCGGTCAGCGGGTCAACTAAATATAAATCGGTTTCATGTCTATGAGGTAGTTTAGGGTTTATGCCTAATGCAAGCTGTGAAGACTAATTTTAAAGAGCATTTTAATAGGAACTCGGATAGACGGATACCTTTTTAATAAGAGGAGTCAGAGATCTGCCATGTCTGACTTTGTTTTTGAGGAACAGCCTTTTTGGAGTGTTGTCTGAAAGTTGACACACAATATTCCCTTGATAGTGCACCAAATATTCTGATTCGAAGGGTTATGTCAATGTTTATGGGTATAAGTTAGCCATATTCAGACTAGCATTACATATGTGCTCGGTGTAAATCAGTTTCCTGGGCGGTCCGTACACCAGTGTACTGCTACATGAATAGTCCAAGTTGTTTATTATCACATTACTCACTACAGAATTGTAATAAATGTAACATGTGGCTTCGGCCCTCATTATCTGACAGCTTATAGAATAGCACTTGATCCAGCACATCGTATTATTTTGCCTTTTATTATTCAGCTGTTAAAGAAAATTAAATGTAGATGCACAAAAGCTACATTTGTGGTTGGCAAAACCTCAGCAAAAAAAATTTGTGTATCAGTGCGTATCGAAATTGTTTTCATTTTGAACAAACGCTTCTTTGAACCAAATAGAAGTCAGTAGAAAACGAACCGTCTGCCAGCTCATCTTCTAAGGAAGATGAAGCATTTTGGGCCAAGGTTATTGTAGATTTAAGTGTTGCAGTAAAATTGTGTCGGCTACAATCTAACAGCATAATGTTAGCTAGCGACGTAGCTAACAATGTAGCATTGTTTCCATTATATTATTTATTGATTCCGGGGTCATGTCATGTCTGTCGAGGTCGAATATTGATCTGCGTTATACTGGGGGAAAAACAGGCACTAAATGTATTTTAAAAAAATCACGTGTGTGTGTGTGTGTGTGTGTGTGAGAAAGGGAGAGTGGTGTATCTGAGCGTGCTGTCAGAGGCTCATTAAAGCTGCAGGAGTGTGGACACGGTGGAGCTGAGTGCTGACAGTGATGAGGACACATTGACATTTAATCTGTCAGAGGGGGAGAACCTCTTTTGTAAAGGGGTCAGGCTTTTTAAAGCGTGTGGGCGTGTGTATGATATGTTTTGAATAGAGGTTCGAATCTGAATTTTCTTGAGCACCAATCCTATAACATCACTCTTTCTATCAATAAAGATGACGAAAAGTTTCTTAACCCAAGTACGATATAATATGTGTGCATTAAGAGTCCATCCTCTGTGCAGGGTGAACGACGTTATCCTGCGCGTCAACGAGGTGGACGTTCGGGATGTGACCCACAGCAAGGCGGTGGAGGCGCTGAAGGAGGCCGGATCGCTGGTCAGGCTGTACGTCAGGAGGAGAAAATCCGTCTCGGAGAAAATCATCGAGATCAAACTGGTTAAAGGACCTAAAGGTACGGCAGCTCTCGCACTCTTCTTCACGACATTCGATTATTCAGAATAGCAGGGAGCGTGAAGGGGATCTGGCACAGGGGATCTGACACAGGGGATCTGGCACAGGTGATCTGGCACAGGGGATCTGACACAGGTGATCAGGCACAGGGGATCAGGCACAGGGGATCAGGCACAGGGGATCTGGCACAGGGGATCTAGCACAGGTAGTCACTCTGTCAGGGGTTTAAAGGTCAGAATCTCGGTCTCAGTATCTACAGATGTGTCCATATCTATTCGTCATTCGCTAATCCTTCTTTAATCCTAATCTAATCTTCCTTAAATTCAGCAATTTGAGTGGAGAAGAAAGAAAAAAACCCAAAAAACATATATGCAGAAACCCATTATTTTTAGGTCATTTTTTAAAGTGATTTTTAATACATTTTAATCAGTTATTAGAAAAAAATGCCTGTTGTGTGTTTTTTAAACTATGATATGTTTTTTTTTTTTTTTTTTTAACACCCTCATTCTTGGGAGATTTCATCAGTGACGCCACAGTGTTCCTCCATCAACTGCACCAAAAAGCAGTTGCCATGGAAGCGGTTTCCCCTGCCTCCTCCCTGTCCTGTACTCTGTCCTCTCTGCACCCTTGACGACAGCGGCGTCTTTATTTATCCGTTTTCTTTTCTTTTTTTATTGTAGCAGTCATCACTCCAATTGCTCAGATCTTTCAGTGGAATTCAGATGACGTTTTCTAACAGCGTAGCTCCGTAAGACGAATCTCACGTCATGCTGAATTTAGCACGGAGTAATCAGCGTGTCATGGGTGTGTTCATGTCACAAACGTTCACAAGACCAGTTTATGCCACCATATGATCTCCTGGTCTGAGATCGTGTCACGTCAGATGTAGTGTCTAGGCTGCATTCAGTGCTGGCACAAATCCAACATTTAAATATATGGCCTAACAACGTGAATAAAAAACATCATGCCATCATGCCATTTTCTCTGTATCTAATCCTCTGAAAGTGCAACAGCTTGAGCAGTTGTCCTGGTCGCCCACTTGGTCCAATATATTTTTAAAATAATTTAACGTAATTATTTGTTTACCTCTTGCACTGTCATCACTGGAGTTTTATTATTCATTGCTTAAATGTTAAAGCACAAGGTTTTTCCGTTGAAGACATCAAAGGTCTAGAAGACATTATACTGCTGATTTCATATTCAATTATGGCATGTTTTACTACTGGAATGCCTTTAATTTATAAGTTTTAATAATGAAGTTTTTTTTTCTTCACTCTAATGATTTTATGTGTTATCAGCACTGTATGCTTTCTTGTGGATGACAAATCTCTGACTTTATCAGTAGGTGTTGTCACTCACCTTTGTTTTTTTCCTCGGTATGGCTCAGGCCTTGGTTTCAGTATAGCAGGAGGTGTAGGCAATCAGCACATACCGGGAGACAACAGCATCTACGTCACCAAGATCATCGAAGGAGGAGCTGCACACAAAGACGGCAGGCTGCAGATCGGAGACAAACTCCTGGCTGTAAGTCGCTCACCGTAGCCGCTGGAATCGTACAGGATCCGGAAGGCTGTCTGCTGTTCATATTATGCTGACTAAAGTAAGCGTGTGTGTGTGTGTTAGGTGAACAGTGCGTGTCTGGAGGAGGTGACCCACGAGAATGCCGTGACTGCCTTGAAAAACACTACAGACGTGGTGTATCTGAAAGTGGCCAAACCCAACAGTGTCTTCATGAACGACAGTTTTGCCCCTCCTGACGTCACTAACTGTGAGTGGCGCTGACCATCAGCACCGATTACTCCTACACGCATCACTGATGATACTGAACACATGACCACCAGATAAATTACACACATCACTGATCAGCTATATACACAAACACTGTGGGATGCAAACAAACCTGGGAAAATCTTGATTATAGTCAGTTACGTAGGGATACAATTACAGACTGTAGCCCATTTCTTTCTTTCAATTTCCATCCTTCTACCCCATCCATCAGTGGAAAAGGAATACCGTAAGACCATTACTAACCCGATATTATTTGAGGAGTAGACAGATGGACCCGATAGATTGATTAGTAACTGGATGGATTACATTGATGAGTGGATTAAATAGATAAATGGTAAAACGTGTGGGTGTATAGATGGAGGGATGGATGAATGGATTTGGATTGTTAGATGGATGATGATTGGACATATTTGAGTGGACAGATGGATGGATTTGTGTAGATGGGTAGATGGCTAGAAAGATGGATTTAGGGAGATGGGAAGGATGGAAGGGCAGATGGTTGGATGATGGATGGATTTGGGTAGATGAATGGATGGATGGATTTGGGTGGAATTCTGGAAGGATGGATTTGGGTAGGTAAATGGATGGATGGATTTGGGTGGAAGTCTGGAAGGATGGATTTGGGCAGATGAATGGATGGATGGATTTGGGTGGAAGTCTGGAAGGATGGATTTGGGTAGATGGATGAAAGGATGGATTTGGGGGCTGTTAGGGCTGCACGATATTGAAGAAAAGTGGGATATGCGATAACTTGTTAAATAATGCGATGTGTTATTTCGATATATTGTGCAGCCCTAGGAGCTGTGGATTGATAGATGTATTTCGGGAGATGGGTAGATGGATTAGATAAATGGATGGATTTGGATGGATTGATGGAGAGATAAATGGAGGGATGGATTTGGATGGATAAACGGAGGGATGGATGATTGTAGGTGTATTGAACAGACCACTCTTCTCACAGTATCTAGTATCGAAAAATTGTTTGCAATATAACCATTTCATTTTTTTTCCATTTTCGTCCACCTCAGCTTATTCCCAACACATGGAGAACCATATCAACACCCCCAACTACCTGAACCAGTCGCTCCCGATGTCCTCCTCTGGACGCTTCTCCCCTACGCCCAAGACCCCACATGGGGACGACGACATGACGAGGTAGCGTCAATCTCCATCTTTGTGCTTAATCCCTGCTTCACTGTCGTAAACATGGCTTCAGATGTCCATCAGTTATCAGGAAAATCTGTTTGGAGGAAAATCTGGTTGGCCTCTGTGGCGCCTCTGCTTACAGACCTGAGATAAAACCTCTAACATCCAACCTTAGAACAAGATGGCGTCTCTGCCTGCCTGTCAATCATTTCAGAAAGCTCCGCCTCTTGCACTAGTCACCAAGAAGGAAAACTGACAGAAGTGTTGTGTCTGTTTGAGTTTTGAGTTTGAAAACAGCAACTGTACCTTGTATTTTTTTTATTTTGTCTCGAATTATTGCCTGCGTGTCCGTTCGGTTTTCCTCTCTCACTTCATTTCCCCTGCTTTGCATTTTTCATGTCTCTTTCCCTGCTGCAGAAAGAGATGAGATGAAGTTATGAAAGATTTATTGGTGCTCATGAGTTAGAGCGAGGCAATATCTCCGGAGGGAGAATGAAAACGAGAGACTCCCTGTTCTCTCCCCTTGTTCTCTCTCTCTCTCTCTCTCTCTCTCTCTCTCTCTCTCTCTCTCTCTCTCTCTCTCTCTCTCTCTTTCCCTCCCCCACCCTGTCTTCCTCTCCCTCTTTTCTCTGGAGCTCAAGGTCACTACAGTTTAGCTGTGCTCTCAGATGGACTGACTCTTGCTGCTGTGCGATAACAGAATCGAGCAGTTGTCACTCAGAAAATGACGCACACTCCCGCCATCAATTTAGCCTTCCTGCACGAGTCTTTGGGATAAGTGTGGAATGTGGGGATGAGCGTTCACTCGCTGTACTGACAGCCCTTCGTCAATCCTCATGCGAAACGTCGCACAACAGCACAGCACGCTAATAAAGATAGATTATATTATATGCAGGCAGCATAAAAATAGATACGGTCCGGAAGTGTTTGGACAATGACAGCGTTTTTGTGATTTTTGCCTTTATACACCACCACAATGGATTTGAAATAAAGCAGTCAAGATGTGATGGAAGTGTAGACTTTCAGCTGAAGACAAGCCTGAAGGCAGAAAGACCCACAAGCAAGCAGCAGCTGAAGGCCTGGCAAAGCATCTCCAGGGAGGAAGCTCAGAATGTGAGTTTTGAGAACATGGGCTCCAGACTTCAGGCAAATGATTTTCATCCAAGTATTAAAATTATGGTTATATTTACGATTATCACTTTGTCCAAATACCTTTGAGCCCCTGAAAATGGAGGCACTTTGTTGAAAATGGCTGCAATTCCTAAATGGTAAATGCCATATTTTTGTGGAACCTCTTCAAATAAAGCTGAAAGTCTACACTTCGGTCACATCTTGATCGTTTTATTTCAAATCCATTGTGGTGGTGTATAAAGGCAAAAATCACAAAAACTCAGTCACTGTCCAAATACCTCCGGACCTGACTGTGTATATATTATCATTATTGTTACTTACATATGTAAAATAAAGCTGAACTGAATGAGTGTGATTGTGACTGTGCTTGGGAATTTCTAGTATTGTCACATTGTCAGTGTAGAGTCTCACGTTCGTGGATTTACATTATTGATGGCCTTCTTGCTGAGCTCTCCATCAGCAGGGTTATCCGGTTGCCAGATCATCTTCCTCAGGTTATCCAGGCTAAACAAATGAGAGATAACAGTTCTGCGGTTGTCTTGCATCCCCTCTTTCACTCTCTCTTTCACTCTCTCTTTCACTCTCTCTCTCTCTCTCTCTCTCTCTCTCTCTTTTCCTTTCCCCTTTTCATCTACAGCTCCAGGCATCAGTAGGGCTGGGCAATATGATATTATATCGATATCGTGATCAATTTTGTGATAATACAATTTTTTTTGAGATATCGGCAATATCATGATTTTTTTTAACACTAAATTTATGTTTTTTTGTAATAACAATTTCATACTTGTTTGGAAGCAGCAGCTTCAGTGGTAAAATTTCATACCGACTATTTAAAAATGCTAAAAATCTTTACAATTTTGTTCTTGTTAAACAATGTAATTTATTTTACTATTTTAAATCAAAAATGTATTTGAAAACAATTTTCTATGACACAATCAAATTCAGTGGTTTTGCTGGAAGTTTGTTAGCAGACCTTAATGTCGTGACGCATAATGTGTGTCGTATAAACGTCTCCAAGTATCAGTATCGTGATAAAAATATCGTATCATATCATATCGCCCGTCCCTACACTGCACTCTCAGTGCTCAAGGTTAAGCTGTCAGCTGTGCTCTCTCAAACCCCGAAAATTGCATTTGTATTTTTATTATTTTTTTTATATATAAAAACAGGATGGCATTTGGACAGACAGTCCAATCTGAGACATCACTCCTCCCCTAAACTGTATCTGGTCCCCGTCATGTGGTTTCATTTTCATAAGACTGTACGCTAAAGTCTCATCAGTGCTCATCTCTGTCTCATCAGTGAGCGCGTAAACAAGATTATTCTAATAAGGTGTAGTAATTCATTTAAATGGAAATTAATTTGGTGCCAGATTCTAAACAGGATGATCACACAGGTAGAGGAGGTATGATATAATTACGACACAAATTAATAATTTTATTATTTTATTATTTTATTAATTCGTCTCTGTGGTTACTCGCGGTAACAATTAGCTGATAAAAACGACCAATCATTTCATTTCACCTCCTTTTTCATGCTCTTTAATCCCTTAAATTCCTGCCTTCTTATTCACTAACTACTGTGAATTATTAATTAGTATTAATTATTAATAACCACAGACAAATAGGAAAGGAGTTTGTAGTGTAGTGACGAGATTCATTCATTTAGGGGTTAAATGTATATTCATAGGGTAGCTCTACTGGCAAAACTAAATATCTTATGCACTTAAATATTTCTTAAGCATTAAGTATACAGGTACATATGTAAATACACAACTAGGTCTGTAATATCGAGCCTTCTGGGTTTTGTCCTATCTGACCTTTTCATCTATGCTTTTAACCGAGTTATTTTATTTTATTTGTATTTTATTTCATTGCTGTTTGGAATTACTGGGTTTTATTGTACAGCACTTTGGCTCACACTGTTTGTTGCTATATAAATACAGGTGACTTGATTTGAAGTCATTTTTTTTACCCTTATACACAACCAGAATTCATTGTTTACTTGCATTTTTCCTGTATACAGTATTTCTCTATTATATTCAGGTTTAACAGTAATTAATACTGTACTTGCGGCCTGGAGCTGGTTCTCGTTCGTCTCAGTAGTTTGTGTATAAAGTAGGCTTAGTGCAGCAGCGCCCTCTGATGGCTGGTCTGTATCGGTTCAGGAGAAAAGCTGATGTTCTGGTGTGTGAGGCTCGATCGGCAGTGAGCAGGCCTGTTTTACAGTGTGGCTTTTATAGCAGATAACAGTTATGCATTTTATGTGTATTATAACCTGCCGCGTGTGTTACATGGTCAGAATGAATACCTTTTAAGCTTCTTTATTGTCCTTTAAAATACTAAAGCTGTGTGTGTGTGTGTGTGTGTTTTCATGACAGAGAGCCAAGGAAAGTGGTGCTACACCGTGGAGCCACAGGACTGGGCTTCAACATCGTGGGTGGAGAAGACGGAGAGGGAATTTTCATCTCCTTCATTCTAGCAGGAGGTCCTGCTGACCTGAGCGGAGAGCTGAGGAAAGGAGATCGCCTCGTCTCGGTGCGTCACTCTGAGTGACCGATATTACCAACTCGATGATGCGAAAAACATCTTATCGATGTCTTGTATAAAAATGAAATCTGTAAGAAGAACCCTGGTGTGTTCTCTGTCCAATTGCGAAGTGAAGCGACCGTGCCGCGTGTTTTGGCTTGCAAGTGTTTTTGTTTTTCTGTAGGTGCGAGCGGCTAAGATGAGCCAAAAGACAAAGCTGTAGTGCTGTGGAAATGCCATGTGTTCTGGAGATTTAGACAGATGGACAAGTAGAGAAGATGTGACATACAAAATGTTTATGTAATAACTCAGTCATTTATTGATCTCTAGCTATGTTTTCAATATGATTTCTGCACGCACTTTGCAAAGATTCGGTTAACTTTTTCCATCGCTGTGCTTCTGACCCGAGTTTCACGAGTTAATTTTCATCCGTGCATGCCCCTCCACCACCACAGCACAGTAAATATTACAGTATTACACCCATACTGCGTGTCCACATACACTCAATAGTTACTCGATCATGCCAGCTGTAGATTTTGCCCTCTCTCTCTCTCTCTCTCTCTCTCTCTCTCTCTCTCTCTCTCTCTCTCTCTCTCTCATTCCCACACCATTGTATGGGTTTTTGTGAGAGCCACAACACACCCCAAAGTCTATTTTAACCTTCACTTCTCTACACTCAAACAGGGCTGGTTTCTTCTGAAACACACCCTTATGTAGGCTTGATGTCACCAAATTGGAGTCATTTCCTCCTAGTTATGGAAAGGCGGAGCACGTTCCAAATAAAAAAAACGTTCATTTTCAGTTTCTAAATCAAATAACCTCACTGAAATGACATGGCAGGACTGAAGAACTATGCAATATGAAAGATGGTGTTAAATATTTTAACATCATACTTCACTAAGGATCATGTGTTAATAATCAGGAAAACAAACATGTGCAAAGATTTCTGAATATTTTTACTCTCGAGGTGAGCCATTATGCACGAACATTTACTTAAAGCTTGTGATATGCGTCTTTAATTTTCTTGAAGGATATTCCTAATCAATTATAATCATAACTGCGCCCAAAGACGGAGAATGTGTCCGGGCTTAAAAAGAGCACTGACCGTGTAGAACTTTCAGAACTATCGTTGATCAGATAACGTCAGTATCAGGACAAGTTTTACTACCAAGCTTTGGTTTTCAGGAGCTCTGCTGTATGAAAGCTGATTTTTCCTCTTGTTTTCTCCGCTGCAGGTGAACGGAGTGGACCTGCGCAGCGCTACTCACGAACAGGCAGCCGCCGCTCTCAAAAACGCCGGTCAGACGGTCACCATCATCGCCCACTTCAGACCAGAGGGTGAGTCTCTCGTACTGTAGACCAGAAACAGCACACGGGACAAGAACCGAATCACTGGCCAGCTAGAATCCACTCGTGTAGAAGAGCAGCGTTCACCTGCAGCCCGTTTTTATTCTTGTATTCATTTAAAGCTGCTTCTTTTTCATGCCAGTTGCACTGATATGATACTCTGGTTTACTAAAATCTTGGAATAATCACTTTCACGACTATCTAGCTACTCTTTAATTACTATTGCTTCTTTTTATTAGTAGTAGTCTTGGACTTGGCCTTGGGACCAAGATCCTTCTCAGAGTCTCATTCAGTCAGTGCTTGAACCGTGTTTTGGCGCATTATGGATTTAAATCTGTATCACAGGACCTATCTTTAGCTCGGTGAGGTACTGTTGAGCCGCAAGGGCAGCTGACGTGCTTGGTGGTTTTCTGTGTATGTTCTGTGCAGCTTGGCTCGTGGACACGCATGCCTCCATTTTATACTGGAGACGTGCCTAAACCTCGTCAAAGGCTTGGAAAGGACATTTTATTTTATAGAGAAGAGCTATAAATAATGACGGTTACATCGTATTAGCAGGCTAAGTGACAGGACTTTATTAAATTACTTGCTTAGAAGAAAACAACCGTGAAATATTCTGAAGTTGGATGAAAATGATATGCATCAATACACCACATAAAGCCGTCTCTCTCCTGGACTGTGTGCTCCTTTAACTGGTTCCAGCTTGCCTGCTTGCTCTTTTGTGTGTTTGGTTGGTTAGTTGTTTGTTTGTTTGTTTGTTTATAATTGTATTTATTACTTCATTATTGTAAAAATTTTATTATTATTATTATTATTTGAATTGGCTAGTGATGAGCTCTGCTTGTCTTTTGGTGAGTTCACACACCACATGATGATAAGCTCCTCTCCAGCTGCTGTGTGTATGCGCATCATGTTTGCACACCATTTTTTTTCTTCAGGCTGACATTTATTTAAGGACAGCGTCACTGTGGGTGAAGTGCGCGTGGCCTTGAACAGCNGAGAGGGACGGAGAGAGGGATGAGCCGACCGGGCTGGGAGGGGTTGAGTGCACAGGGGCAGGATGCAGCGTGAGTGAGAGAGTTAGTGAACATGGAGCCTTGTTGCCTTTTGGAGAGCCGTAGTCACCAGGAGCAGCCTAGGAGGGGATAGTGTGTGAGAAGGTGTACTCTTACTTACTGAAGCTGTAAGGACTCACTGCAGGATCAGGAAGCAGTTAAAGACTGTAAGTACTGCGGCAGTAAAGCGGTTACATGCAGAGTGTAAATATCTGGAAATGATCTCTGTTTTGTGTAATGTTGTATTATTTAAGGGAGTTTAATGTGAAGGAGTTTCATCATTATTGCCTTTGACTTTAAAACGTTCCTCCCTCGCATATCGTCAGCTCATTTTACATTTAAATCTCAAACAAAACAGCACAGCCCAGGGCTGGCACGATGTGCTGTAGTAGTAGGTCTGTGCTCTGAAAGACTGTTCAGTATCGCTCATCACTCCTCACTTAATGCGTAAATATTTCATGAAATGATCAGTGAGAAGTGGCACTGGACCGATTGAGTAAAATCGACCAGACTGTCATGTGTTATAATCATTTAGTGATAGACAGAAATAGATTTTACAGGACATGCATGCACATGTATTAAAGCAAACAAGACTATAACTAGACAATTGGCCAGAAAGCTTAACAAACATAATAAAAACTGTGCTGCATGAGAGTGCTTCAGTAACATCAGTATTGTAAAGGCTGTATTATTGCTCAGCCCTATTTCAAGTGTATTTACAAGACTCAGGACATCACTTATAATCCTGCCAAAGGCTTATTGTCATATCTTGTTATACCGAAGAGGTACAGCGCAAACATTTATTGGTAGTACGCGTATAGGCTCTGGTCTGATTTGTCTGCTCACTGTTCATACAGCAGAGAGAACTGGATATCGCAGAAGATGTTTGTGGATATTTAAGAGCACAGCTGCTGTACATCCACACACAGAGTAGTCTTAATTAAAGATAAATGAACGTAGCATCTCATTTTACCACTTCTCTCTGTATCTGTAGTTCTCTCTCTCTCTTTCTCTCTTTCACTTAGTCACTCTACACCTTACACACATGCAACTTTTAATGCTAAAGTTTAACAGTAAGGTTCAGTGTGAACGCAAGCCGAAGTAAAACTTGGACGATTCCTGCAAAACTCCTGTAAAAATGATGGTTCGTGTGTTGACAGAAGCTGATACAGTCAGCCAATCAGAATTCAACTCCAGGAGCACGGGTTGCATTGACAAAATACACAGCTGATTCATTCATTTCCTGTCACGAATGCATTTACGTGTGTGTTCGATACACTAAAATTCTTTTCTATGCATATTCTAACAGGTTAAAAGAAACTCTCTGGTCAAGTTCCTAGCTCAGGAGCCCAGCAGTGTCAGCTTGGTTGTGCTGGGATTCAAACTCATAACCTTCTAACTGGTATCCCAGAACCTTAAACACTGAGCCACACTAAGCACTTTTTTTACTCTCTATGGGAAAAGCGTGAGCGGAGTGCTTTGTATGTGCTTTATATGCTAATATGAGAGAAAGGATTCGCATGACGCACACGTGCCACTGTTATGGCTTCTGCTATCTAATTGTACAGTTCATATATCTACATCTATTAACAACTAATATTTGATCTAAATATTAGATAGGCTTTGTCCTTCTGATTTGACATGCTATAAATCTTTTATATTTGCGCACTAATATCCCAGCACATTGTCGGTTTCTCATGTTTGCGCCAACGGGCTACGGCTTGATTGGTCACGTAGGGGAAAAAGGATTTAAAAAAAAAAAAACACACCATTACACACACGCCTGTGGTTGAGGAAAATACACTAGAGTAAAATCAGCCTTATCTGTCACTTCCTGTTTAATTGGAAGTGTGGACATGTTCATCTCGATCAATTGCTGAACGTTACCGGTAAAGAAGTGCTGATAATGTCCAGGTTTGGAGTGTGAAAGAGGCTTTTGTCTCTTTCCGTGTCTCTCTCACTCTTGTTTTTTTTTTTTATTACTTCTCCAAACATATTCGTAGGTGTGGGAAAACTCGAAAATTTCGGAGTTGTCACAATGCTGTGACTGGTACACTGAAGCCTCTCTCCAAAACCCTGTTCGTTTTCCAAAAGCTCCGCATGCATGCAGACAACACTTAACCTCTGCTGCTCGATACGCCTGTCCTGATCTAATCAACTTATATCAGCTGCAGTGAAATTACTGACAGGAAGTCTTTATCAGTAGCAGCACCAAACCTCAGAACCATGAACAAAGCAAAACCGTTTTAATGATATCTGATTGTTGCCTAAAATATAAGCAAAAACGTTAGCAAATAACATTCATCAGTACAGTAAATCTTTACCAAAGTGGCACCTCGTGTGCTCAAAATAATATATAATAATTACTTCCAAACGGTGAACTAACCAGAAGCTTCACACTATCGTCTTTTATTTGTTTTTATTTACATTTGGACATTATATAACCAATCCTGCTAGCCACATCCCCAAGTACCACTAGCTCCTGTTGGTGTTAGAGACTAAAGGTCATAACAATATGTTTTATGGATGTGTGTGTGTGTGTGTGTGTGTGTGTGTGTGTGTGTGTGTGTTGCAGAGTACAGCCGTTTCGAAGCAAAGATCCATGACCTGCGGGAACAGATGATGAACAGCAGTATCAGCTCCGGGTCCGGTTCTCTGAGGACCAGTCAGAAGAGATCATTATACGTCAGGTGCAACACACACACACACACACACACACACACACACACACACACACACACACACACAGGCTCTTCCATGACAGAGTGAGATCAAACTTCAAGCTGCTACTTAGTGTAATTGTTTTATTTTGAAGTGTAATTAAGGGAAGCAGTTATTGTTTAAATTATTTATACAACATGGAATATTTATGTACATGTACATGTCGGCCGTATGCTGTGCAGAAAGAAGATGAGATCGCACAATAGTCCGTTGGTAACATAAAACATTTCAATACAAATAACTTGGCAGCATTCTGGCTCATGCATCAGCTTCACTATGCTCATGGTCACGCACACACACACACACACACACACAGACACACACGCACACACACACACACACAGACACAGCTCACTGCTCATTATACACGGGGAAAACAGGCCTTCATTGTCCCACGTTAGTCATTACACCTGTAGCTCATCCTCCAAACACCGCCCTCTCACTAAACCACACCCCCACCTGCTGCAATTTTGTATATTGATTCAGCAAATATTCTGTTTATCTGAATTTTTTCTGATGAACTAACTTTCATCACACATTTATTTTACGAGGAATTATATTTTTCCTCCCATTTCCACCCTAATGTAGTCACCAGCCATCTCTCCCTTATTATACGTCATCTACCGCGTGGAGGTGAAGCCCAACACATGCTTCCACCGAGACACCTGAAGCCAGCCGATCACATCTTTGCGAACTGCTGCTCTTGCTGCACACACTCAGTCAAAAGCGCTATCCGCTCTCTTCAACGTCCATGAGCTCACAGAAGCCTATGATTGGCCAGTGTTTCTGTGATTGACAGGGGAGAGAGAGTATGCTCCTCCCACCAGCGTGTTGCTCATTTTGGCTTCCTTGATGCCCAAGAAATCCATCACTGGGTTTCAATTTGTGATATCTGGACAACATAGCAAACGCTTTTTTGTTTTTTGTTTTTTTTTGTCTATAAGCCATAGACCGTTCTAGTCCTGAAGTTTCTTTCACAGACAGAACACATTAGGTCCGAGCTGACATGCTGACATATCATGTTTTACTGAGATTTAATTTAAACCCGTTCAGTTAGAAGGAAAAGCCAACTATGAAAACTCAGTGATAAATATAATAGCTTTGAAGTTTGGCTTGTGATTTGTAAATCATAGATCACCTGGCTATGCCTCATGGACCCCTAATGGTGTTATGTTTTCTCTCTAGGGCGCTGTTTGACTATGATAAAACCAAGGACTCCGGCCTCCCCAGTCAGGGCCTGAACTTTAAATTTGGTGACATCCTGCACGTGGTGAACGCCTCAGATGATGAGTGGTGGCAGGCGAGACAGGTCACCGCCGAGGGCGAGGTTGAGGAGATGGGAGTCATCCCCAGCAAAAGGAGGTCAGGCTTCACAGGCGCAAACTGGTTTATAATAGCTACAGAATGAGCCAGTTACCCGTATCAAATCACTTCCTAGGAATATGAAAGCTACATTGTTTTTTGGAACATACCATCTGCACAGACCCCTATAGTCACAGAAGTATTTTATTACATCTACAATCCAACTATTCACAGATTAGACAAATACAGTTGCTTGAAAGACTTCCGACATTTAAGGAGGGATTAGTATTTAACCAAAAAAAAGAAAGATATTCTTGTGTGCAAAAGAGATTTTTATTCCCGAATTTTAAACCTACAGAACCCAACCTGTATTAAACCAGATTTAAAATGTCATATTAACTGCAGGTTTTTTTTTGTTATCATTTGAATAAGCTCACATTGTCATTGAGTATGCGTTAGAGCTTTAGATTTAGAAATTAACGACTTCCTGAAATAAATATGCTTTTATGAATATAGGCGATGACTAGTATGTTGTTAATACATACTCTGAATGTTATCTTTCATTTAATTTCCTCCAATATTAATTTCATTATGTTTTGTGTTTTCCCTTTTTCATTATGTAATCAGTTAGAAAGTTTTAAATATTTACTCTTTTCTACAACAATTTTTTTTTACAAGGAAAGGACAAAAAAAAAACCCTGAGCTGTAATAAATAAAAAAGAAATACTAAGTGCTATTCATATTTGATAGTGACCACCATGATCGTAAAAATCCTGTCATTCACGTGACTTTGTGACCTACAGGGCTTCGGGAGGATCAGTACACAATGGCAGCTGTATTGCAGAAGTACATTATAGTTTAGTGACCTGTGACCTTTGTGTCCCTCACAGAGTGGAGAAAAAAGAGAGGGCAAGGTTAAAAACAGTCAAGTTCAACTCTAAATCTCGAGAGAAAGGGGTAAGCGCACCACATTCACACAAGGATGGATAACACACTTGAAGTTGAAAGTGCTATACAGATAAAATGGAATTGAATTGAATTGAACTCCTTAGACTCTCAGGTAAATTACTGAGGATCCACTTAGGAGTGGAAGAATTTCAGGCTAGAGTATAGCTTCATAATTAAATTTAGCCTAGAGTATAGCTTCATAATTCATTTCATTAAGGCTAGAACACATTAGTTTGTCTATTTTCCAGAAGTATATGCTCCTATGATGATGTCCACCCCTAACTTAAAAATCCAAACAGGTTTTAATTTAACACTGCAATAAAAAATGGCTTCTTATTAATCTTATATCAAAAAATCTTTAACAGCTGACACCAGGAATGTTTTATCTTGTTTTATCTTGTTTTATCATTCTCAGTATTAACTCACGCAAGTCATTACTGCCATTATAATGTACTGTAATGCACTAATGTGTGTGATGAGTTAACAGCATGTTCAGCAGCGCCTCCTGCTGGCCCACTCGATATTTGAAGTTCTTTCATAACACCAATAACAGCAGAGTTTGCATCCGAACTGTATTCACCCTAAAGCTAACTCCCCAACCAGGCATGCATGAGCGGAAAACAGGACCGATACGCTTGCCATTGATGACGGACTGCTCACATTACTGTACCCCACTCGTCTTTCTCATCCCTCACTCACCTTCCCTCACTCTATCCCTCCCCTCCACTCACCTGTGCTATGCTGTGCTATCTGTCAGATACAAACTACTGACTGCTGGAACAGAACCTTCTGGAGGTTTTTTTGGTTTTGTTTAAATGTGTGACTTTTTTTTTTATGAATTTTCTTTAATGTTTTTATTATTATTATTATTTCTACTGGAATACTACTACAAAGTGTGAAACTGTCACTGCGGTGGTTTTGCTGCTGAAAAACCTCAGATAATATTATGATAATTTCTAATCTAGAATGACCAATGAAGGTAATAAATGCCTTTTTTCTGCTGTCTAAAGGCATTTTTTCAAGCACTGTCATGGTGTTTAAAATGCATAATTAAAAAAAAATGTTTAATGGTCTTCAAAATAAGCTTTAAGACTCTTATAGTGTGTGCTGTAGTGAAAATAATAGAAAGGGAGAATCCAGAGCTTTACCCACTTGACATTTTGCTGAATTCCTATCTCCTTTTCGTCGTTTTGCTGTTATGTTCTTTCTTTCATTCTTTCACTTGTGCTTGGTAGGCAGAAAAGCGTTCCTGCTGGGCTTCTTTTGTGCTTGTCACGGTGCCGCTGGCGATAAGGAAAGCAGGTCAATGCTAATCAGTAACAGACGCACATAGGTTTCTGACAGACCCACAAAACCCGTGCCCTCTTTCCATATGGCACATATACAACTGTGTGTGTGTGTGTGTGTGTGTGTGTGTGTGTGTGTGTGTTTGTGTGTGTGTGTGTGTGTGTGTGTGTGTGTCTGAGGTAAATTGGGCCAGTAGTATTAAGGGTCTCATCTGTTTACTATCTGAAACAGGTGCATAATCATTGCTATCTTATAGACTATAGCAGATCGAGATGTCAGTGTTTCCATTTTAATTTATTTGACCTGCGAATCAAAATTCACTTCCAAATCCCAGCTAGCTTTTACTTTAACCAGTGCTAATTTTAGAGTTCGAGAGCCAGCTGCATATTGTCTTTTTATCACATTTGCATATTTTAAAATGTATTATTACCTAGATGTTTAGAAGCAGAGTTATAGCTTTTTTTGTAAGACTATGGAAAAACAGGAATTTGGCCTTTTAAATGAATACTTTCTCTTTTAAATAAAAAAGGCAAATAAGGCAAAACTATGCTTCTTCAATTTATTTTTAAAACATTTGGTGCCATTACTCATTTTCTCACCTCTTTCTCCGTTTCTTTTGCTTCGCCTTGTCTCATTCTGGTTGTGTCGCTCTTAGCGGTGTAGGTGTGTGGCTCATGGTGATCTGTGTGTTCATATTGTCTTTTTATTTATTACAGTCGGTGCTGACTTTATGCATCATTCAGACAGATTTTAATCACTAGGACTGTAGGATTTTTGAGATGCATAAGGTCAGCACTGAACCGTCATGTAATTATTTCCTCCACATCAGACACCTCTCTCCCCTCTCCTTTTTTTTTTCTTTTTGTCTTCCATCCCTCCCTCCCTCCCTCCCTCCTTCTCATCCTCAGCAGTCCCTCAATGACAAGCGTAGAAAGAACCTCTTTTCCCGCAAGTTCCCTTTCTACAAGAACAAGGAGGCGAGCGAGCAGGAAACAAGCGATGTGGACCGTAAGTACGACAAAAAAAAACTGTTCGGATAGGGAGGTTAGGGCGACACGGCACAGGGCCAGCAGGGGGCGCCACTCCACCGGATACAGCAGCCACGAACCAGAGCTTCCAGTGGTGTTTAGTAAACGAATCAGACCAGTCGTACTGCTCTGGTGATGTTGGCGGTTGCTGTATGCAGTGGTAGAAGCCGGAGTGTGTGAGTAACCCGTTGTGCTTTTGTGGTTGTTTTGGTCTTTCTCTCTCTCGCTAACTGACCAACAGGACAATCCAGATGACACACTATCCAAAGGCCAGAGTAAGTGCACGATGTTCCAGATGCACACGTTCCTCCTCCTTCACTCTTATTGTCCGTCACATCCTTCTGTCTCTGTCACTCTCGGAGCTCATCACCACAAACCCATTCCCCTTTTAGTTTAGCGTTCAGTGTTCGAGAGATCGTTTAAGGATACGATGATGTGAGTTCAGTCCAAAAGTTATAACCGTTTTTTTTTTCTTGGAATCACGCAAACACAAACAATCTGTCAGTCAGTGTGTTTACATGTATAAAACAAAAACATTACTGCAGACACACGATGCATCTACACACACTTTAAGGTGTCTAATAATGAGAAAACTCACCCAGTAATCAGATTTCAACAGAACAAGCAGCGAAAATTAGTAGTTAACTGTTAAAATTTAATAGCTTAGAAGTATATTTTAGAGACAGTAACGTTGACAAAGTCTACATTCTTTTGAACATACAGAATATATGTTTGATTTATTATGCTATATAATAATAATAATAATAATAATAATAATAGTTCCACACTTGGTAAAAGAAAGGTTTAACAATTATGGTTTGCCGTTGTCATTCTAACGGTTGAGAAATCTGAAAATCAGCTAAAACTTAAACCATATCTCAGATCACAAGATTTTTTTAGTGTATAAATAACTGTTGCGTTTAGATTGGGAAATCCAGATAAATGGCGTAAAAAGAGATGGATGTTGGACTGTGTTTGCCGACAGTTTTTACATTAACTGCCCCTTCATGCACCACAGAGCAAAATGTACACAACCCACATGGTGGCTTCACTTCATTCACCATTTCACTGTGATTGTTAATAAACTTCTTACTAAAATTAAACAAACTAAAGCAGAGCAAATGCATTGGTTAGCGAACTAGCATCAGGTTGCCCTGAGTGTAGTATGGGACTATTTCTCATGTACATTTTATCCTTAAACTTTGAATATTTGAATTTTTAAAACCATGTTTTTTATGTTCAAGGTTTGTGCATAGAAAAATATTTTAAGTGTAAAAGTTATAGATCTATAGATATACAATCATATCTGTATATAATAGTCTATAGAAGAGTTACAAGCTTAATTGTGCACATCGGGGTGCAGTGTAGCGTTTCCATGCTCTAATACAGCTTCAGAATGGCTTCACTATTAGCTGATGGCTCGAGTCCTGTGTGTTAATGCAGGGAAACACTACAGCGTGACCGTTTCTGCCTGGACTCTCACCCTGCTGGTGTAGAAGTGTGTTTTCTTTGTACTGGGTTTACATTTGGGTTTCTTCAAGGTTTTCTGCTTTGTCAAACATGCTGGGGGGTTCCCTTCATCTGACTTCATCTGACTTCATCTGACTGTGTTTTTGGGTTTTCACCATCTGTTCCCCCGTGTTGTGATTTCAGAGCATGTGACCTCTAATGCCAGTGATAGTGAAAGTAGTTACCGTAAGTTTTCCTTGTATTTTCCCCCTCCCTGTCACCCGCCGTTCTCGTCTGCATGTCTGGCTTTACTTTTAATATCTGATGTTTTCTTACTAACACACGCACATTTATATATATATAGACACACTATATATACACATTCATGCACAGAAACCACTGACAGGCTTTTAATTCCATTAATTCCAATGATATTCTGTTTAATATTGCATCCAGCAGGCAGTGGGGAAAAATCCAGTCCTCTGATTCTGAGTAAATTATGTCGTTAGTCAGGAAGGTGCGTCTAATTTCGGGAAGGGCACTGCAGTGAGGGAGAGCAGGCCGAACGTTCGAGAAGGCAGAGAGCACACAAGCGCAGAGATACAGAACTAAAATCAATCAGCGAGGGCGAAGCCAGCCCCAGGCCGGTCTCCATAGCAACAGAGCTTCCCTCGCTCCTCTCTTTCGTCTGTCTCTCCCTCTGACAGACACAGCGAGCAGTGAAACCGAGTTAGATCCAAAGTGTGTCCTACACACACACATGGAAATGACAAGTGACATCACTTGGCTCTGTTGTACAAAACCACTGCTATGAATTCGACAAAGATGAATGGTGCGGCTGGATTGAGCTTCAGATTCCTTGTTTATTTGTGTAGTGTTTATTCAGAGACAGGTCACCTTTAACATAAAGGTAGAGAGTCAGAGATAAACACGAACGAACATGAAAAGTTAGCAAATGGTCACAGAGCGACCAGCAAATATTTAAAGACAAAATGTTCCTTCGCTTTGACAGAAGTAGCTCCAGCCTCAACCCAGTGTAAATCTGTAAACATTAAAAGTAGTGAGGTTGTAGCAGCGCTGCTGTTTTAAATCCTGTCAGACTTTATCATTTCAATGGAGTAGTGCTGATAAACACTGTATACATAATTATATATTTAATGCAGTTATGTAGCTCCTTGTCTGTTAGTACAAAGAATTGTACACCAACGTGAGATCATAAGTTTATGAATCATAATCCCATTAAAATAATCATACATAAAAGGCACCAATCTTAATTTTATAAATCGCAAATCCATAAGCAGGCTCATTATAAATACTTATTTTATTAATAACCTGGCTTTGTTCTGCACGTTGCTGAAAGCTTTGATTGTGAGATTGGTTTCATCTTGCATGGTGAAGGATGCTAGGACATCCGTGAGTGAGTGAATGATCTTTCATGGTGCGTCAGGCATAATGCACAGACTGAGTCATAGAGACATGGAGACATCTGCAGAAACACCCTGCTTGAGATGTAGAGGTGACCTCCAGTGACCAGAGGAGCATGTTCTGTCTTATCTGAAACGGACTTGCGTATCCCTTACCGCTGTGCCATGTAATCATAAACCCTGTACTAAACACTGCAACACACACCACGCAGCATAAGAGCTTGAGCGAAGCTCCACTGCTCTTTTTAACCACTGTGCTGTGTTCGACTCTCAGGTGGCCAAGAGGAATATGTACTATCCTATGAGCCTGTGTGTCAGCAAGAAGGTGAGAATATTAACTGTCTGTAATGAACATAATCTGAGAATGATCCAGTCATCAGTTATTAGAGCTGTGGAAAGCTTGAGTATAGTTAAACATTCATTTGTCTCTCTACAGTGGACTACACTCGTCCGGTGATCATCCTGGGGCCGATGAAAGACAGAGTTAACGATGATCTGATCTCAGAGTTCCCCGACAAGTTTGGCTCCTGTGTTCCTCGTGAGTATCTCCAGGCTTGGTATGTAATTAGTGAAGTTAACGCATTTGTATGAGCTCATTGTGCAAGCTTAACGTTAGAGTAGCTGAAACCTTTGGTACCAAACCAGCGATTGAGGCTAAAACAACACTGGTGCCAGTACTTTGTGTAAAGACCAATCTGAATGCCCTGCAATTCAAACCATGCTCCTCGTCTCTCCTCTCAGATACGACACGGCCGAAGCGGGACTACGAAGTGGACGGTCGTGATTACCATTTTGTGGTGTCTCGAGAGCAGATGGAGCGAGACATCCAGGAGCATAAGTTCATCGAGGCGGGCCAGTACAACAACCACCTCTACGGCACCAGCGTGCAGTCTGTGCACGAAGTGGCTGAGAAAGTACGACTTACTATCGCAAGTACAGCTGTTTAAAAACAGTACAACATATTTATATAAATAAAACACATAGGAACATAATCAACAATGTCATGTGCATGTGACAGTGTTTTATTCTTTTTATACCACAGCATTTTGCCAGCATTAAAGTTTTTTTATTTATTCATTAATTTATAGTTACATTTAATGTGGAAAGTCCATGAAACGCAATAAACAGTCATTCCCTCACCAGCCTGTACTTCTCCTCTACTTGTGTAGGACACAGTGGAGCTTAACATGGGACTGTCATCTATAAACATGATCAAAACTTGAACGTGTTTGGGTGAAATGTTCTGACTCTTGTTTCCTCTCATCAGGGTAAACACTGCATACTAGATGTGTCAGGCAACGCCATCAAGAGACTACAGGTTGCTCAGCTCTATCCCATTGCCATCTTCATCAAACCAAAATCAGTGGAGAATATCTTGTAAGTAACAGACACCACACACACACACACACACACACTGCATATAAAGCATACATTTCCCTGTATACATCACCATCATATTAGTGATGAATATTAAACATCTTACTATCAGAGTGTGTATAGTTTTACAGTTCATCTACAAGCCTGTAACAGTTGGCGGTGTGTGTGTGTGTTTGTGTACATCAAATAAAAAATGTGTTTGGCACAGTTATCTCCAGAATTATTGGCACCCTTCCTGACCACAAGGAACTCACAAAAAAAATCTAATTTTCTCATCATATCTATTATCTCTTATATAAAGCATGACAGTAATTATTAGCATTTTGACAGCAACAAAATTGTGTCCAAGTGCATGAGACTCTTGATCTGAAGATCATGGGTTTGAGCACCATGCTGAGCACCAACCACCAGCCACTGGGGGTGCACAGGCTAGTGCGTTCTCAGCGCCAGGCCCAAGCCTGGATAAATGGGGAGGGTTGTGTCAGGGAGGGCATTTATTACGGAAAGTTGCACGAGTATGTAGTCAAATTTGTGCAAAGTTTGGGCATATATATAACATAACAGGTTATGGTTTGGGTGAAGATCTCTTTGTTATCTTGTGTGTGTGTCAGGGAGATGAACAGGAGGCTGACAGACGAGCAGGGCAGAAAAACGTACGACAGAGCCATGAAGCTGGAGCAGGAGTTCACCGAGCACTTCACAGGTCAGTCACCTCACTGTGGAGAAGAAGCTAAAACTCTCAGTTTATTTCTTAACATACAGTCCCAGCGAATAGGATGTGCCATCTCAGTGCTCCAGTCTAACACTCTTTTTTGCGATTAAAATTAAATCATGTCTCATTCAATAGTTAGTTTCTGTATATTATATTGATTTTATCATTCAGACATAGTTTGTGCATGAGTTTGAGCACATTGTTTTCTAAAACCTTTGTACAGTAGTACAAAGAAATGGACCTTTTCACAGTAACCTACAGTAGTTCAGTGTAGTGGATTAGATAGTCATTGTGTGTGTGTTTGTGTGTGTGTGTGTTTTTTTTCAGCCATTGTCCAGGGAGACACGTTGGAAGAAATCTACGATCAAGTCAAGCAGATCATCGAGGAGCAGTCTGGACCATACATATGGGTACTATCCAAGGAGAAACTATGAAGCGCTGCAAAGCAAAGTCCATTCTCTCTTTTCTGTTTTATTTATTATTCTTTTTCCTCCGTATTTTTTTGTTTCTTAACAATTTAATCCCTGATCCCGATTCAGTCTGGCCTCAATCTCAGTTCACAGCGACACTTCGGTAGGTGTCCCACAGGGCCGGATGCGTCGTCCCCGTTCCGATCTCCACTGCTTCCGATTGTACACAAAGAGAGGGGATGCAGTCATGCCAAACCTAACATCCATTAGCAGGACTTTGGAAACGGTACAGTTCCTTAATGTTTAAGGGAGGATACTTTTTACAGAAGAAGAGAGACGTGGACTGAGCTGGATCCTTTCATTTCCTTCTTCCTCATTGTGTATGATGTTGATACAGAGGTTAAATCTCAGGCATCAGAACCATAAAATAGCAGAAAGAAAAAAAAATTACAAAAGCAAAACTTTGCACGTTATAGCTTTAAGAGCATGTCTTCTGTGACCTTTAGTTTTCTTCTTTTTCTTTTCCACCATAGTTCCATGTTTCACATTTATCATAGATTTTTTTTTTGGTTACACTTTGTTAATTGTCAATATTCGGGAGCTTGTCTTTTTTTTTTTCCTCCTCGACCACAACTCATTTGTACAGAAACGAGTCACGTGCAGTCATCAACATCAAAACTGTTCTCTCTCTCTCTCTCTTTTTTTTTTTGTTATTCATTTTTCCACAGTGTCTTACATACAGAACATCAGTTTTACTTTGAGTTTTACATGTAGGGAAGTCTGCCATTTGTAAGGAACTGCCATTTTAAGAGATGTCTGTGTGCATCTGTGGCTTAAAATGCCAACGCGTAGCTGAAAGAAAATGTATTGTACAATGAAATCTTAACAGATATTTAACCCTCCATGAACTGCCTATTTTGTTATAATAAAAGTCTATAGTGAACTTTACTTAAGCACTAATACTGCGGGAGTTATTTTCTTTACATTGTAAGACGTAAAAAAGAACAAGGAATTTTTCACAGACTTATAATATGGATATATATTTTTTCTTTTTCCTTTGGCCTTCTTTACTTTATTTTATATCTTACACGGACGCGGCGTTCCGGCCGACAGGAAGCGAGATGCGTCACTGTGAAGAGCGAACTCTCTCACACTGACTATACCTCCGTCCGAGCTCCGCCCGCTCCCGCGTGCTCTGTAAACGTCTGTGCTGTGTGGAAGAGCTGAGGTCTGGCGCGTCCCGCCGCGTTCCCTATCTGTCGCAGACGCTCGGCGTCGGCGCGCATCGGCCCGAACCTCCAGCCGTCTAGGAGAGGGCGCCGCTCTGCCTGTTCTTCTCACGCCCGGGTTGTTTTCTATACCGAGACTTCTCGTTCTTCCACCTCACCACCTCTGCTTTTTAGGGACACTTTGGGACTGAAAAATAAATCCATGTAAATAACCTACTGATCTGATTCATTCCATTGATCCGAACAAACCAGAGGGACGGCTAATTCAACAAATAAAAGTTTCTCATACAGTAAAGTGTTTGTGTGGATTATTTCCAGGGGAAATCTTGTGTTCATGCCAGTAGCTGGATTAGCGAATATTTGTAAAAAATATATAATATCAGCTTTTGAACATTTTATTATTAGCCTTATATGTACGTACACTCGTTATTACAGCAAATTCAGTACTTATTTTACATAAACATGACATGAAATCTGTGATCATTTAGAAGTCTTTGTAAGTTTCTTGTACTCTTCTTACAGGTGTTGTCAGGTGTAGCACTGAACCGCTGGGATAAAGAACAATTAACACACGCTGTGCATGCGGGGAAAAAAACAGAGCTTTAGTATCTATGATTATATCAGCACCACTAATATGACTGTAAAGTCACAGAAGCTGGAATAAATCTGGGAGAGTTCGTGTTTGGTTCTGAATGTGCAACTAATGAGTGTCAGTTCGGTTTTAAATATTTTACCTGTAACTTAAAAAATAAAATGGGGGGGAAAAGAGTTTACAGAGAGCATTTGTTTACATTTAGCAAGGTGGGGAAGGAGGACCTGCTTAGGTTCCTGCTCCAGGGTTCCCAATGTCACATTTAGTACACCATATTGGGCCAGTTTTGGAACAAGGTCACTGGTGGAAAGAAAATTAGCCTAGTTTAAAAATAATCTATGGTCACCAAGATCTTGTTTTAAAGCAAATAACTGGAATTATATCTAAAAACACAGCTTTGGGAGTGACGAGGTTGGACAGGATTAGGAACGAGTACATCAGAGGGACAGCTCATGTTGGACGTTTGGGGG
>CM074965.1:16650848-16666327 GCA_037577455.1 Pangasius macronema | reverse complement strand
CTCCTACGTTCCTTAACAAAAACTCTGCTCCTTTCTCGTGTCGCTTCCTCAACAAGTGAAAATGTCTTGAATGTAGATGAATTTATATAATGACAAAGTGTTACAGAGAAAAGTGTTAACCCCACCCAGACAGTAGGGGCAGTCGTGGCCTAATGGTCTGAGAGTCGGACTTGTAACCTGAAGGTGAACCTGAAGGTGGTGGGTTCGNGGTGGGGGAGTGAATGACCAGCGCTCTCTGCCACCCTCAATACCACGACTGAGGTGAGACCCTTGAGCAAGGCACTGGATCCCCGGGCGCTCTGGGTGTGTGTTCACTACTTTGTGTGGATTAAATGCAGAGCACAAATTCTGAGCAGGGGTCACGACACTTGGCTATAAAATGGACATTAAAATGTATTCAGCGCACACCAGGCCTTCCACAGGACAACTGGATTAATAAGAAATTTTGGGGTAAATATTATGTAAGCATTATATCAAATTGGTAAAGAATATTGGTATCACAGAACATATTCCAAGTATTGCAAGGAATATCACATCACTCAGCCCTAACTACACAACTTCAATTTCAGTGCCACCTGGAATCCTTTCACATCATTTAAGAAGAGTTGGTTTAGTAATTATTATTAGTATCAATCATCAGTCTGAATAAACAAATGAAATATCAGAGTAACAGAGTAACAAATGTCAATTAACCAATAATATAATGTCAAAGGTTTCTGAACTTGAAAAAAAAATTACCACCATGTATTGTTCAACATAAATTATTTTGAATACTTAAAATTACCTGATGAGTGATACTTTAGCCACTAAGCTACCACTACACACTCTAAATACACAGATTATAAAACCACATGGCTGTACTCGGTGTGTGTGTGTGTGTGTGTGAGAGAGAGAGTGTGTGTGTGTGTGTGTGTGTGTGTGTGTGTGTGGAGGTGCTGGAGGTCAGATGGAAGATTTAATCTGCTGGTTCTTTAGATTTCTTAGTTTGGTTACACTGATGCTCTTTACACAGATATCTTCCCAAGGTTCTCACGGTTACTGTTTGTTTACTGAGCTTTACTCACACAGATATGAGTAACACTTAAAATTCCTCCATGATCTACCACTCACGGCTTATGAACACTGCTTTAACTTTTAGTGACCCACATCCCCAGAATGCAGTGATGAATGTGTAGATGGCATGTGAAAGAATTATAACGTCCACAATCTAATACACACTCGGAAAAGTGTGACTGGACGGATCTTCCTCACGTAATCTAGATGTAAAACAGATCTCAACCTGATTGAACACTTCAATCAGCGCTCTTCATTACCAACATCAAAACAACAAGATCTTTTTAGTAGATATAAAACCTATAGCCATCCCATAATGATACAAACTAAAGTTTCATGATGGCGGCGTTTATTTTAGGCTCATGAGCTCGTTTACAGTGTGTGTGGAGTTTTCTGTGCATGTTCTTCATGAAGGTTTCATCCTAAAAACATGCTGGTAGGTGAACTGGTGACTCTGAATTGCCCCAAGGTGTGTGTGTGAAGTGAAGTGATTTTGTGGCCAAGTGTGGTGACCCATACTCGGAATTTGTGCTCTGCATTTAACCCATCNTCACTCCCCCACCTACAATCCCTGCCGGACCCGAGACTCGAACCCACGACCTTCAGGTTCACCTTCAGGTTACAAGCACGACTCTCAGACCATTAGGCAACGACTGCCCTTGTAGTGCCCTGTGATGCCCCTGTGGTGCCCTGTGGTGCCCTGTGGTGCCCTGTGATGCCCTGTGATGGACTGGTGTTCTGTCTGCTGTGTATTCCTGTCATACAGCCATTTTTTTAGGGATAGGTTTCGGATCCAATATGACATGGACCAGGATAAAGCTCTGACTGAAGCTGACTGAATAAACAAAGAAAAAAGTATGTAGGTTAGTTTTTTTACTCCTCTATTAAAAGTTAGATGAATCACTCTGCACATGTCTGTACTGTCACAGCAAAGCAGGATGGTGATTCAATTCCTCACCTAAGCAGCAGAGACTCGTTTTGGCTTCAGATCACAGTTTAGATTTTACATTTCGATTTCTCACAACATGAATTTCCACTCAGCGTCTGTTACAGTTTTAGGAACTTATCTGCGATTTATTCAGCGTGAAAACTAAATCCCTGTACAAGTTCCTGTTTTGTGTTTCCCCCTGCACTGCCATGACTGTTACGTTAAATAACAAATTCTGACTTTTCGGCGCACAGTGAAAATTTTGAATTGGAAATAAACAGAAGGTTTTAGAATTTTGAAACATTTAAAACAAAGAAAGGAAATGTTCAATATCTTGAATATTTGTTATTCAGGATTCTGCATTATTTCTAGGTCCCTATTTAAATGTAAGCAGATGTGTGATATTGACCATGTTAACTGCTTTGTAAAAAAAAATTTCAGAGTTTCTACGTGCCTAATCTCTTCTACTGAAGCATGTGATCAGGATTTGATCTAAAATGGATCATAAGGATTTGCACACACTTGTGGATTATATTAAATTAGTAAAGAACGCAGAATAGAAGCATCTTCACCCGTGCTCTCAGGCTTTTGGACCCCACTTTATTTCTCATTTTGAGAAAGCTTTAAATTGGTCTTATTCTCTTGGCAGATCATTTTGCTTCTAGAAATAAATGCGACCAACCAATAGAATAAGAATTTGAAGCTTGAAACAATCTAATAAAGAGAAACATTTGATGAATGTGCCTATATCCAAGAGACTCTCACTTGCTAAGGTATTTTTGCAGTGTCCATGCATTAGTGTATTTTTCGCTGCAGTCAGCAGGACGTTAGAAGCACGAGTTCAAACAAAATTAAGAAATCATGACAAAAAAATGTCTTTTTGTCAGTTGTGCTGTGGCACCTGTGATAACAACATGCTTTAGTAATCGCTTGTTGGCTTAAAACAGGACTCTAAAAAATGGCAAGCGTTTATCAAATCAGTAATGCTGAATAAGACAAGCTCCACCCCAACAGTCCCAGGTCCAGTAAGAGGTTTCTGGAACGACATTGTCGTGAAAGTGCTTTTAATGAATTTCAACTTGTACTAGTCTTGAAAAGAAGACTTTTTGGCTTTTTCAAAAAACAACAAAAACAAAAGATTTGTTTCTGCTTTTTTTTTTTTCCTTTCAATTTTTAAGACCATAAACATGGTATGGTACGAACGTCACTTGGTTTGTTGGAACACTACTGCGGTGGTCTGCCCCAAGGTGTGTGTGTGTGTGTGTGTGTGTGTGTGAGTGTGAAGTATAGTGATTTTGTGGCCAAGTGTGGTGACCCATACTCGGAATTTGTGCTCTGCATTTAACCCATCCAAGTGCACACACANTGGGGGATCAGTGCCTTGCTCAAGGGTCTCACCTCAGTCGTGGTATTGAGGGTGGCAGAGAGCGCTGGTCATTCACTGCCCCACCTACAATCCCTGCCGGATCCGAGACTCGAACCCACGACCTTCAGGTTCACCTTCGGGTTACAAGTCTGACTCTCAGACCATTAGGCAACGACTGCCCCTGTGATGGACTGTGATGGACTGTGATGGATTGTGATGGACTGTGATGGACTGGTGTTCTGCTGCGGTGGTCTGGTGGTCGAGTTTGGACCAAATCTTTGGCTCCTGTCATGCATTTCATTACTTCATCAAATCATTGCTGCAGGACTGAGCAGCTTTGGTCAGGATGGAATAGAGCATTTTGGAGCTGTGGTTGTGTTGTCAGCAGTTAAGTGACAACTACATGATGAAAAGTAAATGTTGTAAAGCTTTTGCCTTTGAGCAAAACACTTAACCCCCAACTCCTCCATGTTGTGCTGAGATTGAATCCTGTTGCTGTTTAACACTGTGACTGTGACCTTGTGTGTAGTCTTGAGGCACACAACAGTTGTATATTAGTGTATACTGTATATATCTGGTTAAACCTGTGACAGACAGAGTGGAAGAGATCAGTCCGGATCTTTATCATGTCCCAGTTTGTTAAATGTCACTGCCTTCACTTAAATATTTACTTAAAAGTCCAGAAACGTTGACGAGTAACCAGGGATAAAGTTTATTTTTTTCCAGCCGTATCAGAAAGGACCTCGGATAAGGGTTATGTGTCCATTGAATCCACATTATAAAAGATATCACAGCTCGAACTCTATCAACCCGTCCTTCTGGTTTTAACAATATTTTCTCTTCTTATATTTCATGACACCTGCTGCTACATGGATGTTCACAACACAGCGCCTTGGGCCAGATAAAACAAAAAGGATCAGATAAACAATGCACAGAATCTCACTTTCTAAAGCCTGACTTCTCACCTGACTCAGGCAGCTGCTGGAATTGTATTGCGTGTTAATAAAAGCCAGTGTGTGTGAAGAATGTGTAATTCCTATAATCCAGGGTTTCTGAGTTCACCAGCTCATTATGTACATTCAGCCATTTAACACTTATCCAAAGTGACAATCTAACCCCAGCACAGAGCTCTCACAGACAGTGATACACATGAGTACAAGAGTCATGACTAAACACGAAGCGTGGTGTATGTGCAAATGGGAAAATGCTGATATGTGATATATGAAAGGAATAATTCACTTGAGTGTGTGCTGTTATAGGAAAATAATCAACAACAGNAACAGCACATTCCATGTTTTGTTATATTTCACTTGGATCACAGCAGTTTTTCAGCTAGTACATTATTTTATTAGTTTATTAAAGAATGTCACATCAACCACTTTGGATAAAAATGAAATAAAATACACACACACACACATGATCTGGAGAGTGTGATTGATGGAGAATGGCCTTAAGTTTGCAAATTGGTAGCTTTTCATATAAAAAGGTTCTTGTTAGGGGCAGCGTTACCATTCATAACTTTTTCTTTCTCTCTTTCAGTCTGCTCTAAGTGTGAGAGTCAGATAAGAGGCTGTTCCCAGAAAGGGTACGCACACTGTTGGGCTGGTGAAGGATGCACAGCACTGATACAGTTCAGAAGAAAAAGGCGGGATGGTATCTGTGAGAGGTGTGTTAGTGCATGTGTGTGTGTGTGTGTGTGTGTGTGTGTGTGTGACTGTATGTGTGTGTGTGTGTGTAGCAGTTGTTAAAGGTTTATATGAAAGCCTTGGCCATGAGGTTGTCACCTTGAAAAGGAGCTGATCCTCCTCACTGAAAGTTCTTTCCGTAAGTCAGTGCTGTCTCCAAACTGGTTGTGGTGTCTGTAGCTGAACCTCTGAAACATAACCAAACACCAGCTACATAAACACACACTCGTGCTCGGTTAGCATGGATCAGCAGTATCAGAGAAACTCAAACCAGCCCTTCTGTTACCAACAACCATGCCACAGTTAAAGTCACTGGGATCACATTCTGATGTTTGATGTGAACATTAACTGATGCTCTTGACCTGTATCTGCATGAGTTTATGCATTGTGCAGCTGCTACGTGATTGACTGATTGGATAATTGCATAAATGAGAAGGTATACAGGTGTTCCTATTAAAGTGGATGGTGAGAGAACAAAACCATGCACATGCTCATACATTGCATTGCGTAAGTATTCACTCCCTTTTGAACTGTTCCACCTTTTTTAGTGTTACAACCTGAAAATTAAATGGACTTATTTGGGATTATTGTCATGAATCTACACAAAATAGCCCATAATATTCAAGTTTCAGGTTGTAATTAAGGCTGCAGTTACCATTACCCATTATTCCCAAGTCCAAGACCAGGGCTAGCCAAGATCAAATCAAGACTCTTAAGCAGGTCAAGGCCAAGTCTAGATGCAGTCCAAATGAAAGTAAGACGAAGTCAAGATGGAGTCCAAATGAAATCGCTACTAAATCAAGATGTGCCTAAACACATTAGGCTGTTTTCTAGAAGAAGGAAGACATTCCTGTGAAACTTTGTGCATGTGTAAAGAAAGGACAATACAATAGTTATTCTAACAAACTCTGAGCTTGAGTGAGAATTGAGTGAGACAATAATTCTAAGACCAGTCCAAGTCAATACAGAAAATGTCTCAAGCCTGGACTTTGTCTTACAGTCCCAGAGCCCTAGTTGTAATATTACAAAATTTGGAAAAGTTCAAGGGTGTGAATATTTGCTTGTGTGTGTCAGGGTGCTAATTAATTTTGTGGGTAAACTCATAATAGAAAAAGAAATACCAAACTCCTCCTGTGTGTTATGTGTGCATGGAGGAAATCCAGGTCCTGTACCATGAAAGAAACCTACAATTAATTAAAGACACCTACAATTAAAAAGCCACAGCACAGCTGTGTAAGTCCATGTGAACGGATGGAGCGCCTACGAAAGGATTTTTAGGATAAACAAAGCAAATGTTTTTTCACAAATCTTACCTGGTAAATCTAAAAATAACTGTTTACATGTACATTAAGTGTGTAATTACAGTGATTAATATGAGGCAGAGATGTGAGTGTGTGAGAGTGTGTGTGTATGTATGTGTGTATGTGTGTGCATATGAGTGTGTATATCTGTGTGGCCCTGGCCCAGCAACTCACCATAAAAATTCCTGAAGCAGAACAGCAGATTAGACTGATTCGTCTCTATATTAAATAAACAGCTAGCACTGTAACAACAGCATATCCAATCGGGTTTAATTTTAAACAACGCACAGTGTACATTACTGGTCTCACTGGCTAATCAGTATAAATACTCTCAGTGGTGTGTCCAGAGTTTTAAACCTGGTATGACAAAGGGTGTAAGAACATATTAACAGAAAGTCTCACCCAATTAGACTGCCAGTCAAAAGTTTTTGAAGACCCTGTATTAATATTTTTTGCAGAAAGTTTAAGAAACGGGTTCAGGTTACTACAGTCATGGGGAAAAAGAAAGTACACTCTCCTTCAATTCTATGTTTTTAGTTATCAGAGACTAAATAACAATTGTGTGGTCCTCACTAACTTCTATAAAAAAAAAACAACCTTATGTGACTACAAAAAAACATAACAGATTTCAAAATGTAGTCTTTTTTTAAATTGTTTGGAGATGGCCTTATAACCCTTTCCAGATTGATAAGCAGCAACAATCACTTCTCTGAGGTCATGGCTGATGTCCTTTCTTCTTAACATGTTGTAGACACACACCTGAGTGCTCCAGAACACAAAACTGATTCTGCTTTTATAAAGGTACTCACACTTCTTGACTAATATTGTGCATTTCTTTAGTAACAGCTGGCTGCTAATTTCTCTTTTAATGACTGTGGAAGTAGGAAGGGTGTACTTATTTTCCCCCATCTGGTTTCTCAAGGTTGGTTTACTTTTTGGGAACAAATGATTGCATATTGAAATCTTTTGTGTTTTTTTGTTGTCACCTGAGATTATCTATTTGTTTATAGAATGACCATACAGTTGTTATTTAGGCGCTGATAAGCAGAGAGAATTGTAGGAGGGTGTACTTTCTTTTTCCCATGAATGTAAAAATGATAAAACAATGGTTCTCCAACTATTGTTCTAGAAGTAGAAATTCAAACTAAGGGATAGGGATAGGTGCACTGAGTGCATACTCTATTTGTCTCACAGTTGATACTAACAACTAGACAAAGCTTAGATTTACAGTAACTTATGTGTAACTTACAGTAACTATATGACACTCTGTTGCATTAAAAAAAAACACAGTTTAAAGGGTTAGCTTTTTAAACCTTAAAATCTCTGAGCATTAACACTTGGACTTGAGAAGCCTTGTGGAAAAACAAAGCCGAATTTTTAGACCGGTTGAGAGAAAGGTTTTCATTCTTTCTCTCAAAATGCCAGCTGCTAGGAAGAAACAATTTACTGAGTCTCATGGACAAGGCAGAGGAAAATGCTAACACTGTGTGAGCTTGTGGTGTGGTCATGAATCCCACACCACCTCTGTGAGGTTTTCCTAGTAATACGTCTCATTGTTTTTTTTTTTAACACTAATCCCATTCATCTCCTTAAAATCCCTAAATTCTCTACAAGTTTTTAGGTAATACACAAATCCGTGTAATTACTATTTAATTATAATAATACAATAACAGTAGATTTAATTTATGTAGCACTTAAGAAGCTCTGTTCAGAATCAGGATACTTTTAGGGCTGACTGTATTAAACAGAGTTTCTCAAATTTATTTCATCCACCAAGCACATTTTTTGGCATTTAGACGTTTGGATTAAATCAAACTGAGCAGTCAAATATGCTAATAACTCAATAATAAGAACTCAATAATGAATATAATAACCTTGATAATAGGCTGTGTGGTTTTTTTTAACCACTGTAAATAATTACTTTTAATATGGTGAGGTTTTCTGTGAGGAGACATTTAACATTTTTGGAAGGAGTCTCCAGTGTCAGAGGTAAAGCTGTAACTTTAAGTTTTCAAACATGTTCAGGACAGAGGAGTTTACGATGTGTGGTTTCTCTGTAACATGACAAGCTGTATATTTTTGTCTTATTAACTTCAAGAGAAAGAAAAAATAGAGAGGCTGATGAAGGGACTACAATTTGTAGCTGCTATAATGTAAGTGCTAACGCAAGAACAAACTTCCTTTCTGGATGTTCGACACAATGAAACAAAACTATAAGTTGTTATAAGTTAAGTAGAAAATGGTAATAGTTGGCAGATAGCTGTGGTATAAGAGGAATAAAACACTTCAGAAATTCAAAAATAATCAACTTCATGGTGGTAACAGTAACTCCACTTTGTGCCTGACCATATAACACCACCCCATTGGTTTTTACCTTTTAGCTACATGACCCTTAGCACCACTGCAAAAAAATAAAAATAAATAAATAAATGAAAGAGTCTGACATTTTAGGAGCTCACATTACAATTAGGGTATGTGGGAAAACACAACGTCTATGTGGTACTAAATTAATGCTTAGTGCTACTGTATACAAAGGCATACTACAGAGATGAGAGGGAAAGTGTGTGCAAATGTGTCGTCTTGCTGATTTTTACTGAGAGAAACAATAATTTTGAACAACAAGGACTTAACTGCTATTAGTAAAACCTAAATTATTATTATACTCAGTAATCCACAGTACAACCCTAAGCCTGTAATCGCTATTTGAGACACTTTTGGACCTGAAATGCTACATCTGTGGGCATGGGAAGCATAAGAAGGGTACACACTTGGTACACATCCCATATCACTTATTATTATTATTGACCGTGAAACTGCATGTCTGTATTCTGCAGCTATTTTAGCTTAATTGATCAAGTATTAGAATTAACTTACGTTAGTAATGGCTGTAATTTAAAAAAAACGAGGCTGGTGAAAACGGCGTGTGGAAGACAAAGCTGATTAAGCAACAGTTGTGAGACATAAAATCATTTCTGTTTTCACAGGTGCCACAAAATTAGGGCAACAGAATCCACATTGCATGTCTGCTTTCCATTTTCCTGACGTAGCTCCAGAAACCTGTTTCGGATTGATGGTTTTGGCGTCAGGGAGACGTCGGTCTATTTCAGGTGATGGTGTAAAGTCTGCTGAGCAGACATGTCTGGAAATAAAGAGATCTATTCAGCGCTGAATGTTCAGCTTCCCTGAGGCTCTGGGGCAGATTTGTGGTGGGTGAGGAGGAAAATTTACAGTGTGAAACAAGCCTGCTACAGTCTACACGGCTCTGCTCTGCCTTCATCAAGAAACTCCTGTGTGCAAGTAGCAACAGTGTACTACCACTGTGTACACAAATGGAGATCTATCTATCTATCTATCTATCTATCTATCTGTCTGTCTGTCTGTCTGTCTGTCTGTCTTCTTTGACTGTAGTGCCTGTAATTCAAATGATTTCTAATTCCTTCTCATATGCTCCTCTTTCTATAGGAACAACTCATTCACAGGGACTTGTAAGGCAGACATAAACAAATAAACTAGGGCTAATAATAATAAATGTTATTTAACAAAGGAAATAGTCAATATGGTTAGACTTTCTTTATTAAGACGTTTATTTAGCATTTATGGAAGGAGTATCCAGTGTGAGATCTTTGTAACAGTATGTTTTCCATCCCAGGAAAGTCTTCAGCAGTCTCCTCAAATGTGAAACACCAAAGAGTCAATATACTGTTCCACGCAAAAAAAAAACAGTATTGAAGGTCTCCCTGGGAGAGAGAGAGAGAGAGAGGGAGAGAGGGAGAAGAGACGCTGGTGAGGGAATGACTGTGTGTAGCTGCTATACTCACTTTGCTTGTGGACATTTCGCAACATTAAACATAACCATAAACTGATAAAAAGTACATGTTATTCATTAATAAAACAGAAATTGGCAAATTGCTGTGGTATAAGAAGAATAACACACCACAAAAAATAAAAAGAAGAATAACAAACAGTCCATAACCTTATACACCGATCAGCTATAACATTAAAACCATCTGCCCAATATTGTGTAGGTCTCCAGTGTGCCACCGAAACAGCTCTGACCTGTTGATGCATGGACTCCACAAGACCCCTGAAGGTGTGCTGTGGTTTCTGGCACCAAGACGTTAGCAGTAGATCCTGTAAGTCCTGCAAGTTGTGAGGTAGAGCCTCAATGGATCGGACTTGTTTGTCCGGCAAATCCCACAGATGCTCGATCGGATTAAGATCTGGGAAATTTGGAGCCCAAGTCATCACCTTGAACACTTTGCCATGTTCCTCAAACCATTCCTGAACAATTTTTGCAGTGTGGCAGGGCGCATTATCCTGCTGAAAGTGCCCACTACTATTAGGGAATACCGTTGCCAGGAAGGGATGTACTTGGTCTGCAACAACGTTTAAGTAGGTGGTATGTTTTAAAGTAACATCCGCAAGAATGCCAGGACCCAAGGTTTCCAAGCAGAACATTGACCAGAGCATCATACTGCCTCCACTGGCTTGTTTTCTTCCCATAATGCATAGTCCTGGTGCCATCTTTTCCCCAGATAAGCGATGCACACTCAGCCAGACGTCCACTTAATGTAAAAGAAAATGTGATTCATCAGTCCAGGCCACCTTCTTCCATTGCTCCATGGTTCAGTTCTGATGCTCACATGCCCATTGTAGGTGCTTTCGGCAGTGGATAGGGGTCAGCATGGGCGCTCTGACCAGTCCGTGGCTATGCAGCCCCATACGCAGCAAGCTGTGATGCACTTTGTGTTCTGACACCTTTCTATCATAACCAGCAATACCTTTTTTTCAGCAATTTGTCCTACAGAAGCTTTCGCTCCCCACATGCATCAATGACCCTGTCGCTGGTTCACTTGTCGTCCTTCCTTGGACTACTTTAGTTAGGTACTGACCACTGCATAACGGGACCACCTCACAAGACCTGCCGTTTTGGAGATGCTCTGACCCAGTCGTCTAGCCATCATAATTTGGCCCTTAGATCCTTATGCTTGCCCATTTTTCCTGCTTTCAACACATGAACTTCGAGAACTGACTGTTCACTTGCTGCCTAATATATCCCACCCCTTGACAGATGCCATTGTAATGAGATAATCAATGCTATTCACCTCACCTGTCGGCGGTTTTAAAGTTATGACTGATCAATGTGTTTCATATATTTCAGCACTTCATCATGCTTTCTCTCATGTAGGGTGCCTATAGGGCACTGCACCCTCTGTTCTCCACTGGAAGGACACCCTAGAGGACACTTCATGTTTCCTCATATGCAGGGTCTCCCTAAAGGGCAATTCATTAGGGTTTTTTCCCCCATATTAATGGCAGTCATTAGGGCACTGCACCGTGTATTCTCCACTGGAAAGGCACCCCAGAGGGCACTTTATCACATTTTATCACACTTATCCCCTAGAGGGCACTTTCAGGACATTTTTTGACCGCGAGTCCACGGGTAATATCCATGTTCCAACTTTAACATTTCTATGTTTGCCTGTTTAAAAAAAAAAAAAAAATCCAAAGTTACTTTTGACAACTGACACAAAATCTAAACCAAATCATAAAGCTGAAATGTCATACTTGGATAAATAATAAAAAAAAAAATTAAATCATTGGCAAATTGTTGCAGTATAAGAAGAATAAAGCACTTTGGTGCATGCTGTTATTGGAAAATAATCAACCTCAGGGTGATAACAGTAACTCTGCTTCATCACAGCACCATGTTGATTATTTTCCTTGGACAGCACGAAACGAGTATTATAAATCCTGACATAACCACGTGTGACTCTGAAGCTTGATCCTTATCACGCAGCCTGCAGTTTAAACTACTGATTTGATTATAATTTAGCGGAAAGGACCAGCTGTGATCATTAGAATCAGTACCAGTCAAATGATTTCCTGCGGGAACGTGCGGGTTTGGACAGAAACCCCGCACACACAGGCTTTCTGTCCAAACTCTCCCAGCACACACACCTCTCTCAAGCCTCACACCTCACCGGATGTGACGTTTCACTCCCACTAACATCTAGTAGAGCGTTCTCAAGGTTGTCTTCAAACAGCACGCTGACTCGGGCGCGCGCGCGGAGGAGAGGGTATGTCTTTTTTTTTTTAAATGAATGAATGAATGAATTATAAATAAATAAAAACGTTTGGAATAGAAACAAGCCTTGTAAAGAGAACACACCCACTGTAAAATCCCAAGAAACTGTGCACATGCGCTTTAGTGCTGTGACATGCGCGTGCCGCTTTCAGGACTGCGTTTCTTTATTTCAAAGGCGACACGAAAAAAATGCACAAATGCGCGGTGTAAAGTGGGAAATTAGAGATGAAGTGCAGTGTATCTGAGCCAGACACTTTATTCGTACAGGTCATTAGGCTATAGAGCACCTGACCTTGACAGCTTGGGCTTTGGGTACATGCTTTTCATGCCCTGGTAATGCAATGACATGGTTTGGTGTTAATTAATGGGCAAAATACGATTATTGGAGTGTTGTATTTAGACTCAGATATAGGTCTTTACACATGCACTTCTGGATTATTTTCTTTAAAAAAAAAGTGCATGATTATTTAAAAAAGAGGTGTATGATATATTGGTATAATTGACTTTATTTCTCATATTACTCAGTGTGGGTGTGAGTGTGGACATGTTCAAGGGCAATGTGTAACACATCTACTGTCATGGAGCCATCTGTTGTTTGCTATAATAGGAGGATTAAATTAAAGTTGTACCTTAACTGCGTTCATGACCTTTAAAGCACAGAGGTAGGTAGAAGGTTATGAATTTGAATCCCAGGATACCATAAAGCCACTCTTAAGCCCCTGAGCAATGCCCTTAATCTGCATGCGCCATGCTTTTTATTGTGCTTTGGTGGAAATGTTTCACATGTAAATATATAACTTTCAGAAGTAGATTATTACAATGGGATTATTACATAGGTGTGTGTGTGTGTGTGTCTGTCTGTGTGAACATTAACAATAGTGTCATCGTCCATGAATTTAATCATCACGCTAGAATGACTAACACACACACACACACACACACAAACACTCGATTAAATAATAGATGAATATAAATAACCCAGCAACCCCCAGATGACTTGTGACTATTACTTCCTCATAAAAATCCTACACCCTTATGTAGTGGTGTAGTTTATATTATGATTTAGTTGGCGGTGTTGAACAGAATTGTGAAAGCTTTTGTGATGTGACTCTCACATGATGGGATGGCGATGGAGTTTAATCCTCTAATGCAAAAGAAGAAAAAAAGAGAACCCCAGAAAGAACAAATTCTAAAGATAACTTCAAGACTTTCAAATTATATCCATAATAAACATCACGGAGGCGAATTTAAAAAGGAATAACATAACGCATTTAAAAGACACATTTTGATTAATGCGTTCTTAGAGAGAGAGAGAGACATTATTTCTCCGACGGTCACATGGTGCTGGGGATTTGGGTTGAGTATTTGTGAATAGACAAAAGGCATTTTATTAGGATTTTGGCTTGAGGACAAGGAACATGCACACAAAGAGCTGCGCTGCTTGTTCATTATTCAGGCGGCTTGTTTGGAGGAGAAGGCGTAAAAGAAAAAAACTGATTGATATTGATTTCCTCAAATAGCTTCCTCATTGTGGTCATAAAATCCATTGCTACATTATTTCCTTTGTGTCGGTCTGTAATTTCTCTTATCTTTTTAAGACGCGGCTCTTGCTTTGCAGTTAACTCCATCTGCCTACCTTTCTTACTCAGAACACTGAAAAAGTGACGTTTTTTTCGTTTTTTTTAAAGAGCAAACATCCTTTTTAAGCTTGTGTACCTATTAAACTCCCTCTCAGATTGCACAAAGGTAAAAATAATGTATGCTAACCAATCAGATGCAATTTCATCCATATCCTTCTATTATAGCAAACAACAGACTCTTAAAACCACATTGTGTTACAGATCGCACGTCTACACAAACACTGATAAATAGGTAAACTAAAGATATTAAGTTTTTATATAGGCTACTACTACTAATAAAACTAATACAACTTTTTATCAAGCACTTCTTATCATCTGAGGAGGAAATATCCATCAAAAACTTCATCAAAATGTTTCTTCAACTACCACAATGGTCAGATTTTGTCCATAATAAAAAAACCCAGTTGTATTAATCGATCGTTGCTCACGTATGGACCGTGTGCACCCAAAGGCTCACTGGTGGCCATTTTGAAAGAAGTCCCCAAAACCTTGGACTTAATTTTAACTTTGATTTTCACGATTTATAACTTCCTCTGCTTGAGCATATAAGAGACACATACAAATGTACTACATAACCCGTTGACTAATAACTGAGTGTGGTGCACACTACCACCACCACCACTTGGAGGTATATTGCACCACTCTAGAAAGTGTTTATATATTATTCTTATTTCTGTTAACGATATCCAATCAGCACAGTGAAGTGCGAAAGCCCTGCTGCTTCTGATACCTACAGAAAAGTATCACTATGCGAGCTGTCATGCGTCTATCATGAATATATGGTGAAATCACTCACCTCTAGAGCATAAAATACCACAGACATTGCAGACTAGTGTTTTATTTTCCAATGACTGGGATCATATGAGGGCATGTTACATAGAGTGTGATTAACTCTGCTCATATAAATTATACAATTTATTTTTTGAGTTGGGATCTGATCTGATCTTGCATGTGCGACTCTCCCTGCAGGGCGTAACCCAACTCCATTCCTTCATGCCTCTATCTCTGGGACGCACGTTCTCCTGTATGTACAGATACTAGTGTAGTAGTACAGTAATAAAACAAGAGAAATGTGCAGCACAGGAGAGGAGACAGAATCAGTAAATTGTTCAAGTAATATTCATAATCTAGTTATGAAGGATTTCCACACATCATAACGTCTGCTCAGTAATGGTGTAGAATTGTTTTGAAATTTTCTTGTTCCTCATTTTTCAATTCCAGATTAACTTCAGCTGCTCAGAAGGCATGAAAGTTTAAGTAGCAGGTGCTTTCAGACTGAGGTGGTTTCCAGCACAGCGCACTGTATCTCCTTTAATCATGTGGCCTCCACTGCAAATCTGCTCAGTTATTGTTTTATCACGACATGTTTCACCATATTTAGTTTTCCTGAGTTTAGTACATTGTTTTATTATTTTTTT
>CM074965.1:16621946-16637481 GCA_037577455.1 Pangasius macronema | reverse complement strand
ACTCGAACCCACCACCTTCAGGTTCACCTTCAGGTTACAAGTCCAACTCTCAGACCATTAGGCCACGACTGCCTAATTGTGTTGCCGCGGTTGGTAGCGTTGACACCTCACAGCTCCAGGGTCCTGGGTTCGATCTGCGCAGAGTTTCACAGGTCCTCACTGTGTCTGCATGGGTCTTCTCCGGGTTCTCCGGTTTCCTCCCACCGTTCAAAAACATGTAGGTAGGTGGATTGGCTATGCTAAATTGCTAGAAGTGAACGTGTGCATGGGTGTCTTATCCCAGGTGGGTGTCTTATTCCCAACTCATGCCCACTGTTCCTGGGATCCACTCGAGATCCACGCAGGATAAAGCACTTACTGAAAGTGAGCGGTTATATTAAATAGAGTATATTAAATAGAGATTACACACTATTTCAAATCATTTTGAAGCTGGATAGGTTGTGGGATTGGAATTGGAATTGTTACGCTACATCTCGATGGATGGAAATCGGAAAGGTTGTAATATTGAAAGTCAGATCAAATTTATTTGTATGGCACATTTAAAACACCTTTCATTGACTGATTTGTTGTGTAAGGATGTTAAGATACCTATAAAAGCTAATTAAATTAAAAAAATATAAACATACAAATTATAACTATGCTAATAACAATGGAAATAATAAAGGAATGCATACAATAGAAGAGATTAAGAAGAAGGATTAACAGGTGAAAAATAGTCAGCCCGTTCAGCCAAAACTCAAAAGCAAGAGTGAAAAGGTGTGTTTTTAACCTAAGGAAGGGGAGACCCTGGAAGGAAAGACAGGTCTATCACAGGGCACCTTGCTGGTAAATTTTTTAATTATTTCTTTCACTGTGGAATTATGTTGAAAAAAAAGTATGTCCTCCAACACATTCCACCTTTACAATGAGGGAATGGATTCTAGGTCAGTGCTCTTAAGCTACAACGCTTTAAATACAAAAGATCCTGACCACATAATCTTTATCGAAGTTTGCCATATGTCCTCAGTTCATCAGGAAGCCACGTTTCTACGCAACTTTCCATCAGCCCCAGATCATGGAGGATAACAGCAGTCAACTGGAACTGATAATGTCTGATCTGGATGAGGAAGCTGAAGGGAACAGAGTTGAACAGGGTGTGACTAATCGCGTCCATCCTTCCTCCATCAGATCAAGCCAGCATACTTTCAGAACCATCTGCTTCATGGTTGCTGCCGCTCTTTTCATATTTGCTTTTGGTACGTAACTTCATCTGACGTCACTCCATTAAAGCATGGTTTAGGTGACACACATCATGGTTGGAAATAATTGCTCTCCCACTTAGTCTTGTTGTTCTGTCCTACTTATGCTTCCTTAAACAGGCTACTATTGATGATGTCATCAAAAGAAGGCAGGCAAGGAAACTCTTGCAATACAAAGAAAGTCCAGCAGGGGAGAGGAAACATACTAATTGCTGACAAGCTTGTGAAAGTAATTATTTGGCAAAAAAAATTGAATGTACACGATGTTCAAGATACGGAAATCTTAGCTAAATGTAAAGGTTTTCTGTAAATCCATCGTCATACTGTATGTACTTCATTGTTAGGTAACATAACATAGTAGGAAGAGTCCCTAATTCTGCAACTTCCATCATTCAAATCCAATTCTGTCTTCAGATTTGGCATAATGGGGCCTAAGGGGAATGTTTCAAAGTATAACTAGGATAATGGTGATCACAAGCACCCCAAAGATGCCCTTGCCGACTTCCCTCACAACTTGGAAGTGTGTAAGACCTATGTTTGCCAAGTGCCCACTTGCCGAAGAAGGCAGTTGGAGCTCTTTAGAGTCCCTGGCCTTGGTTGGCAAATGGCTCAGAGTCATTCTCTGGTTGTAAGTCTTGGAAATAACTTTGTGTTTCTGATTTTGCGTTCCAGGATCCCTGATTGGCTACGTTGCTCATACAAAGAGAGATGGAGCCACTCCAGGCTGCACTGAGTCTACTTCCTCTGAAGATGTGGTTCAGACAGAAACAGTCTTAGACTGGAGCAATATTACATCCTTGTTAAAAAATAAACTGACCACAAGCAGCATTGAAAACAGTCTTAAGTATGTTTACACAAATCTATCTAATGTCTGGACAAATAACCCAAGCTCCAGTGCCAATGCCTGGATCCAGTTTTTTAAACACAGCCTAGAATAGGTCTGTTTAGACTTACCTGTGAAGGGCCAATGTTACTACAAGTTTTGATTCCAACCAGACACAACTAATCTAAAGTTATGAAGAGGTCTGGGTTACTGAATAGTCTCTTTCTCTTTGTTATTCTGACTCAGTGAATTCTCCAGTACCAGTCACCAGGCAGGATCTCCAGGAGACAAGGAGATGAGCAGTAAAGTCTGGAAAAAATTCACTGATTTTGGCATGAAGCCTTGGACTGATTCACACTTTGTTAAGCTCCATGTCCGTCCTACAAAAGGCACCAACACAGTTGTGTTCCGTAATAAAACATTTTCTGAACCTGGCTATTTGGCCTACAGTCCAACTGGAACAGCACAGGTTTGTGTTTAAGCCATTTTGTGTTCTGCCTGAATATTTCTTCTCAGGACACTGATGAATAAAATATATTTTTTACAGGGTGCAGTTCTGTATGCTCATTACGGACAAACAGGAGACTTTAAGTCCCTGCAAGATTTAAATATAAGTTCAGAAGGAAAGATCGTCTTGATCAGAGCTGGGAAAATAGGTTTTGCTGAAAAGGTTGGCACAATTTTACATCCAAAGTCTATATATTGTTTTTAATTTATCTTGAATTTTTGTGTACAAATTTTTACTTTTGTTTAACTTAAAGGTTGCTAACGCTGCCAGTGTGAACGCAAGTGCAGTGCTGATCTATCCGGATCCTGCTGACTACTTGTTTGATGAAGAAACTAGTCTGTTTGGTCATGTAGGTACCGGCCTTAAAGTTAATTTATAAATACAGTCATATTCACTTACTGCTTTATCCTGGTCAGGGTCACACACACACATACACACACACACACACACACAGGAAACTCAGGAGGAAACCCATGTGGACACTGGGACACCATGTGGAACTCCACACTGACATTAACCCGTGGTCTGGATCGAAATGGGACTGTGAGCTGGCAACACTACCTGCTGCACCACCATCATGCCTTAATGTTTTATTTTATTTAATACATATAGAGAGATTCTATAGTTCTTCATATTGACTTTTTTGCACAGGTCCATCTTGGTTCTGGTGATCCGTTCACTCCAGGTTTCCCATCTTTCAACCACACCCAGTTTCCGCCAGCTAAATCCTCTGGTCTGCCCAGCATACCCGCCCAGACCATCAGAGCCAGTACAGCTGCAGCGATCATGAGGTAAAGCACCCAATCCTGATCATGTGAAGTTCTCAGTTCCACATAAATATCATTCAGGTCTTGTGCTACACTGTGTCTAGGTTATGATTTTCAGGAAAATGGGAGGTCATGATCCACCTCCTGAATGGGCTCGCGGCAGTCTGCGCGATGTAACATACAAGCTTGGTGGTGATGATGATGTTGTCTTCGTTGAGGTCAACAACGATCTCACTGTGACGAACATCTTCAACATGTTTGGAGTCATCGAGGGTTTCATAGATCCAGGTACACAGTGATTCATGACTCTAGAAACAAATACATGTTGGTGGTGAAGCTCTCTGTCTAACGCCACTCTAAAATCTCCCATGTCTTTGTTTGACCCATCTTTATCTTCTGGTTTAGATCGTTATGTGGTGATTGGAGCTCAGAGGGATGCCTGGGGTCCTGGATTTGCTAAGTCTACTGTTGGCACGAGCTTGCTGCTTGAATTAGCCAGAGTTATTACCAGCATGATACATGAAGGTGAGACTTTAACAGAAATGTAACTTATTAAAATGTAATTTTTTAAATGTATAAGCTACACATTTATAACATTTAACCATTTTTCTTCTAAAGATGGATTCAGACCCAGGAGGAGCATCGTGTTTGCAAGCTGGACTGCTGGAGAGTACGGGGCTGTGGGCGCCACCGAGTGGCTGGAGGTTGGATAGCAGTCTGTGTGTATTGTGTGTACTATACAGCAAGAAATGATCGTCTCATTGTGATTATTCAGCTGATCGCATTTCATGTTTTTGCACCAACAGGGCTATTTGTCTTCACTGAATATGAAAGCCTTCTCCTACATTAGCCTGGATGGGGTTGTCACAGGTGTCATTATTTTAACAATGAAAAACAACATAAACTAAATTACACCTATAAGACCTACACACATACTCATTATTTAAATATCCTGAACAGGTTCCTTTTTCAAAGCAAGTGCAAGCCCGTTGATGTATGACTTGATAGAAAGTACTCTGAAAGAGGTGAGCTTTTCCATGCAGGATTTTAAATGATGTTCATTTAGGAGAGAACTAATTCCTTGTTTTTGTTGCAGGTATCTTCCCCCAGTGACCCTAGCAAGAGTCTGTATTCTCAAGTGGCTGGAAACAACTGGGAGGCAGCTGTGTATGTATTTAAATTGAAAAAACACATTTTCTAAAACAGGGACATCAAGTTTTCATTCATCTTCACTTGCCACGTTATCCTGGTCAGTGCTGCGATGGATCCGTAGCCTATCTCAAGAACACTGGGTATGAGGCGAGAATACACCCTGGATGGGACGGCAGGGCATCATGCACACACTCATTCACACACTCATTCACACACTAGGGGCAATATAGAGTAGTCAGCATGTTTCTGTAGGTGGGAGGAAACCGGAGAACCCTGGTAAAAGCCCATGTGAATATGGGGAGAATGTGTGTCCAGCAACTGTGTGAATGTGTGAAGGACATCATGTGTTTGAATTGTAATTTATTTCCACAGGATGGAGCCGATGAGGATGGATGACCCCGCTTATCCATTCCAGACCTTCGCTGGTATTCCGTCAGTCTCGTTCCAATTTACTGAGGTAACTAACACAGTTATNAGAAGATAGGGATAGGTGGAGAGTGATGATTCGCTGTGGAGACCCCTGAAGGGAAAAGCCGAAAGAAGAAGAAAGAACTAACACAGTTATTAGAGTACTTATTATTCTCGCACTGTTTTTGTACCATTAAGGAGTAACTTCTCTTCCTTCTCTTTCAGAATAAGCAGTACCCATTCTTCAGCACCATGTTGGACACCAGAAAGAATCTGGAAACATCTACAGAGTTGCTTGTGGTAGCCAAGGCAGCAGGTGAGATCGCCGGGGTAGTGGCTCTTCGGCTGGTGCATGACCACCTGCTCAGACTGAACGTGGAGAAATACAAGAACGTCATGCATACACACATAGTCAAAATCAACAAAGAAGTGATGCGTCTGCAGAAGGTAAGGCTTCCGACCTGCACCAAAGAAGACATTAATATTGATAAATAAATTCTCATCTATTTTGCACATTGTTTCTGCTTATTGTGTGCTGAACTGAGCATTTGCAGACAATTTGGTATTTCCTAATCGAATGTCTAATTATATTCATACTGGTGTGAACGCAAAGATTCGGGACTTGATTCAAACCACAGAGGCAATTCATTTTGTGAAGAGGGAAAGGTGAAGTAGATATGTTTCCTTCACAAATGATTCAGTGAGTTTGAACAAGCTGCCATGCAACGAGTCGTTCCTTTCATTCAGTTGGTTCCAAAACTGAAAAACCACAAAGCGATGATTTAATGTCAGTCAAATGTGACAGCGAATCAGCAAATAGCCTAGAGCGATGACGATCAAACAGTTTTGCATAGGTTTACATCATATATGAGTTGATTATTAATTATTTTTTACATTGCTTAAGCTGTTTTTTTTTTGCCTAAGGCTGCACTTTTGGGCAAACCATACAACGGAATGAATAAACTCACCTAAATGGCTAAATCTGAGACATTTACAGCATAAATACTGTATTTGTGTATGTGTGGTTAAGTAAATAAAGTATTCACTGGACCATGAATACACCATTCCTGTAAATGAAGGAATTAAAATGGACTACAGCAGTTCATTTTTAATCTAAATGAGACATATGTGTGCTCAAATTTTCAGTTCAGCCACCTTACAGAGCGTGTGCACGTGCAGTGGTTGATGTCAGCTGTGGGTTCGTACAGTCGTGCTTGTAATCGCCTCATCACCAGCATGGAGAACAGCGACCTTTATGACCTGCAGCAATGTCGCATCATCAACGACCAAATCATGGGGGTAAATCAAAAGTCGTCATGATTGTATCATTGCCGGGTATGTAGACAAAATGAAAACAGTCCATGATCGTGTGTTTTCCCCGTGTCTACAGGTGGAGAGGAATCTGCTGTCTCCATACGTGTCTCCCCGGGACACTCTGTTCAGACACATATTGCTTGGGTCTGGATCACACACTCTGGGAGCTGTGTTCACACACCTGGCCTCCATACAGAACGGTACCAGCAGTGTTGACGCCGTCCTGCTGAATAATCAGATTGCCGTGGCTGCCTGGATGATCGAGAGCTGTGCCAGTGCACTCGCAGGGAACGTGTGGGACACGGAAAACGAACTCGCCTAAGAAATTCGCACTGGATCGCACTATTGCACTGCATAAGGTCTCAGAGACATTATATAAATGACCTGACATTGATCAGACCGCCTTAAAGCGTTACACTGTGCTATATTTCAGCCCACTGCTGTGTTTCACCACTTGGGATGTGCTGTTATAGGAAAACCATCAATGACCAAGAACCCCCTTTACAACACCAGCCTCTTTTTTTCTCTGTCTTGAAGAAAAAACATGGCTTGTCATCGTACAGATAAACAGCAGAATGTCAACTCCTCTGTCCTGTGTTGGAAAACATACTGACTGTTACCAAGTGCTGACACTGGAGACTCCTTCCATAATTGTTAAATAAACATTTTAACCATATCACTGATCACGCACATGTGTGAACTGTTTATATGGCGTATCCCTGTGAATAAGAATGAGTGTATTAAACTTGTGAGTTGTCTTGTGGCTGGAACTACTTCTGACCAATCAGAATCGAGTATTCAACAGAGCTGTGGTGTAAAATAAATAAACAAATGAATAAACACATCAGATTTTCTATTCTTGCTCTTCTGAAATTCTTACTTGTTGTGTCCTGTGTCATTCTCACTACCAGCCACAAAGGGGCGCTACAGAACAGCAGCACTGACAACTGTCCAGAAAAATAGAAACAGAGATTATGTGCAAATTTTGAGCTCCTAAAAAAAAAAAAAAAAAAAAAAAGGAGTAATAGTGCGTTTTATTTTATATTGTGTAGACTAACTGCTATAAAAGAGAAGGCTAAATGTATACACTAGACTTAAATAGAGTCATTAATCAAAATGAGATCCTAAAAATCGCAACCGTAAATTAATTGTCAATAAATTATTTACATAAAAAAATGCATAATAAATAATAATTGTCGGATTAACGATCTTGCTACATGGAGGATTTGACAAAATATGTCGCGTCCCCTTTAAGATGGACTCATTCAGCAGGGTTGCCAGATTATATTTAACTCAATCTAGCCGGGTTTTTTTAAAAATCATATTTTAGATGACAAGGAGAAAAACAATGTTTTTTATATTTTCGTTGCTGCTTAAAAATAATGTATATATTAAATTTAAAGCTTAATTTAGAGCTTTATGGCTTAGCACACATTGGTTTATATGGATTTTCGTGAGTGTTTTTACAATAACAGTGATTGGGGATTTATAGAATCTGGCAACCCAGTTGCCAATAGACGCATATGCTCACGGGGAAAAAGGAGAGAGAGAGAGAGAGAGAGAGCAGGGAATGGAGCAATGCGGCTGATAAGGTGAGTTTAATGGGGAAAACGCTAAAGAAATAAGTGAACAGCGCGTTATATAGCAGCTACAGAAGTTACAAACTTAATTTCAGTTTGAACTGAAATAAGCACAAAGGAGAAAAGTGGAAAAGTTGCTGTTAGAAACGCCGCCGTGGATGAACTGACAGGTAGGAATTAGTGCTCATGTCTCGACATTCACCTGTTTTTTGTTTTATTGAATTAAAAACACATTTTATCTATGATAACTACATTATAAGCGCAGGAATAGAAACAGAAAGTTCTTTTGAAAGTAAAAACGTTGCTTTGGTTAATAGGTTCCGTCCTGTCAACTCAGCCCCGCAAACGTCCTCGGCTCCGTTTCCAACCGCGTTCTGGAGTACTAAATAGTACGTCAAAATAGCACGTGGAGTATCTAGACCTAGTGGACTAGTGAAGTAGGTCGCGGTTTGGGACGTAGCCTCAATTTCACCTGCGCGTGCGATGGGAAGTGGCGCGAAATCTCAGACAGGAATGAGTTTGTAGCAAGGCGAGAGGTTTTTTAAAGAATGATTTTAAAGTCAAATCTGTATAAAAGGCAGAATTTCACACAGAAATGTATACACAGGAAGCACCTAAATTAGTATTAGAGACGTGTTATAGCCAGTGGATGTGTTCCAAATGCATTTCAGTCCCTATATAAGTGCACTTTACACCTTACACACAGCTGACACTCTTCAATAAGCCTTTAACCTAACTGTTAAAGTAAACCTTCACTCTCAAACACATGAAGTATATTTCTATACCAATATTAGTGATGTGTTTAATGATTTTGGTTAAAATTTCTTGGTTAGCGCCATATTTTTGTTATTCCTGTGAGAAGCTGGCAGTTGTGCAGTGCTGACGTCACAACTTTTACTATTATTGTATATACAATGGCGTTCAATAGGTGCAAATAATTTCGACAACCTCAAACATAAGGGACGGCTGTCAGATTTTGCTCTTAGCACCTAACGACAAAAGGGCAAGAGCTTCTTTTGTCAAGAATCATTTTTCGGCAACGTTCGATGCCGTGTTAATGAGAAATCGTAAACAATGTGGAGAGACGCTGGTGCAAGAGATGGACTCAGAGATTCCCAAAATGCAATGCAACTATGGCGTACTTCCATTTTGAAATAGCAAGAATCAGCAGTTCAGCAAGACAGCAACATCTAACGTTTGTTGTCTTCAGTCTTACGGTAAAGTCATAGTGTTGGGCTAACTTTAGCTTGGGGTTTCGTTTCATTAATAGGTATTTTATTACCTTCATGGAAGCATACCGTCTGATGCTTTTCTCCAGCATACTAAAAGGAGCTTTGCAAGTGTTCTTACATTTATGCTGAACATTGCTGATGTTTATTTTCAGGAGCGCCATTGGCTTTATCGTGGACAAGCCAGAAGCAGAAGTGCTGTCTTGGCTATAAGGCGAAAGTGTTTGTGCAAGTAGCTCATTAGCATGAAAGTCGAAGCTTTGGAAGATGATTTGTTTGAGCAGGCAAAAAGACTAAAGCGCCGCTGCATCAGTGTATTTAAGTAGAGAAGTAAGTGAGAGCTAAATCCTGCTGCACCACTATCAGCAGTTAGAATGGCATTGTGGGTAACATAAGAAACTGTTAACACAAGGTGAAAAGACGGCAACATTTTCGGGGAAAGAAATTTCAACTAGAAAATTCAACTTAATATTGTAGGTTATGTAGAGCAAAGACGAAGTTTATATCTGTACGCTGAGCACAGAAAAACCTCCAAAAAAAAGATGGACTCCTGGGGCCCCCCAGACTCCACTTTGAGACCCATTGAATATGAGAATTGGGATACATCCAGAGCTTTTATAACTCCCCTGTTACTCACTATATTTCCTTTTATGCCTTTACTGTGTTGTAAGGTTGCATCAGATGCAGGAGGCCTGAGGGTCTCCTTCAGCTAAACCTGTTACTCTAGGCTACTTTTGACCCTTAATCGGTGCAGTAAATACATCAGCGGTGTAATTTGCTTTCCTGATACCTGGTATAAAAAGTGTCAACTTTGCCTGTCTGCGCTTGTGTTCTGACAGTACAGCATGACTCACGTCTGGCCTGCAGGTAGGGCTGAATAGTGTGTGAGATTAAATGTACCTGAAGCACAGAGGTGAAGTGAGCTTCAGTGCCCTCTCATAGATATTTCTGGCGAGTTAACACCACGTCAGGACGAGGCCTTGCCTGCCGTGTCTCTGTGCGTAGGAGGAGGAGCTGTTGTTGAGTTACTGATGCCCCGAGGCTCCGTATCTCGGCTGAGGTACGATAAGCAGCCCGGCGTGTAACGACATGTCTCTCAGACGAAGCCGAAGCACACTGACCCTCTGCTGCCCAGACACGCACACCTGGACGGATGGAGCGTCGTTTCATGTAGCGCTCAGTCAACTAGCTGTGGCTCTGGTTATCTGTCTTATAAGGTGAAGTGAAGTGAAGTGACTTGTGGCCAAGTGTGGTGACCCATACTCGGAATTTGTGCTCTGCATTTAACCCATCNGACCCGAGACTCGAACCCACCACCTTCGGGTTCACCTTCGGGTTACAAGTCCGACTCTCAGACCATCAGGCCACGACTGCCCCCTATCAGCGGCTTCACACACAATCGCAAACTACGATTATCCGATTAAAAAATTAAAAATCGCACAAGCACCCTATGTTGTTTCAAACATTCTATATTATACACATTGTCCTTTAGAAAGCGCTGGAGGTGGATGATGTGTAAGGAACACAACACTTGGGGAAGTGCTCTTATAGGAAAATAATCAACGATGCGAAGTGGGATCACCCTTACCACCCAGAAGCTGATTATTTTCTTATAACCTCACATCCCATAGTGTATTATTCCTCTTATAACGAGAACAATTAGCCAGTGATTACAATTTTATATCAAAATCAAGCATCATATTGTTTATCCATTTATAGATCTGCAAAACAGTTCAGCTGTGAACAGTCGTTCCTTCACAGGATCAGAACAAATTCTGTTTTTTTTCCGTCCAATATTCATGACCTTTTTTTTATAGTCACGCCCTGATACTGATCCCGGCGAAGTTTTGTGGTTTACTGCTGTCTGGATGTTCTTATAGTTATTATATATGTGCTATATGGAACAAATAAACCACTAATTAAAGTTTGGTATGATAATCCACTTCGTTCAGGGAAAAAAAAACATTCATATCCTACACGAAGTGAACTACGATTGAATTGAATTTGAGCAAACCGCAGCTATCACGAGCTGGGTGTCAGAACCTCGCTCTGTGCGTTTGGTGTGATGAATGATGAATGATGAATGATGTAGCCTTCAGCCATCCTCTACTTCATCAGATCTCTTTCACCAAGTTCTACCTGGCAAATAAGCTCCCGATGAGAGATAATGAACGAAAACACGTGCTTGTGTATAACCGATAAGGAAAGGACAAGAGGTGAGGAAATCCTCCTTTGAAAGAAAAATAAATAAATAAATAAATGAACCGAACAGGTCCTTCAGTGTCCTCCTTTCTGCCTCAGCGCCTGACGGAGGGCATTTAGAAAAGTCCCTTTCAGGGCATGAGGTTTTATCGCTCGTCGATGCGTGCAGAAACGCTGGTGCAGTCCGATAGCTTATCATCTGCCTGAGAGCAGCGACGATGAAAATAGAAGGTTTTCCGTGTTTGTATAACGTGGGATTGCTCCAGGGAATCTCCGGCTTATTGTTAAATCATGGACTATGATGTCATTGTATAGCGATTTGGCAAACCCTAGATGTTTACCCTTGGTGGAGACGTCGATAGAGGCAATGTAACATAGAGAAGAAAATTATTTTTAAAAAATAAATAAATAAAAATGATGTTTAGAGTAGCGCTGCTGGAAAATAAGTGCGAGTTATCCGAGTTATCCGCATTACAGTGTAGGTGTAAATTGAAAAGAGATTTGAATATAATTAGGGCTGGGTTTGGTGACGGTATAATACCGACATCGTGATACATTGTGTCTCAATACATCTTTCTGAGATATTGGGGATATTGCGATATCCTTTTATTAAATTTTTGTTTTTGGGGAAAAAAAATGACAAACTGACTGGAAGCGGCTAACGTGATGTTGAAACGGAAATTGTTAACATTTTTACAGATTTAGTCTCCTTTTCTTAGTGAATTAGTGAAGTGACTTTGTGGCCAAGTGTGGTGAGCCATACTCGGAATTTGTGCTCTGCATTTAACCCATCCAAGTGCANAGACTCAAACCCACCACCTTCAGGTTCACCTTCGGGTTACAAGTCCGACTCTCAGACCATTAGGCCACGACTGCCCCAAGGGTGAAATGAAAACCTTATACATGATTAAGATTTTAAAAAAATAATGTTTTTTTCTAGACAAAACCGGACACTCGTTAAGCGCTGAATGATGGTATGATGTTTTTGTTACATCACCCACCCATAATTAGTCATTGCTTAAACCGCTACAGGCGGTCTGATCTGTTTTGATAACTAAACCACCTTTGAATCATGATGTCATGATGCAAGAAGTTAGCTGGGAGGAAAGACGAGGGCAAGAACGAATAAAGCGGCAGGTCGCGAGGTGTTATTGCTATTATTATTACAAACTCGACGAAATACGAAAATACTCATCGAAGACGAGATGAGCGACGATCGATGAAATTAATCAGCGGTCAAACTTTCGAAAAATCTGTGTAGTATCGTCTTAGATTATGTCGATCGTCTGCGTACAAGTTTTTACTACAGAAACAACTTTTCTGACGCATACTCGAACGCAGCACATGTTACCGTTACTTGTTTTTGATCATTAATGACAGTCTCCAGTCCTGTTTTCTTGTGGTAGTGTAAAAGGCTAGCTCTGTTAAAGTTAGCCTTAGCTGTGGTGATCTCGCACTGCGTGACTCCACATGACTCAGCAGCCTTTCATCGAGCCATGTGAGTAATGTTTGGACACTAATCTCATAAAAGCAGCGTATTTTCCCTCTCCTGTAGCACTCGGCTCAGATAAACAATAGAGAGATCAGAGATCTGTGATCTCCTGCCTTTTATTCATCATAGGTTCATGCAGGTCGTCTGCTCACTACGCGTGTGTGCTTTCGGGTTGTGGATTCGTGACCGACGTGTATATCCACGTTTATCAACTTATAATATTATTATTATTATTATTAAGCAACTCCTCCCAGTTTAAACACCTCGCCTGGCTCCAGTTCTGAGGTTTCCTGAGATTTATAATTAATTACTCCTACTTTTGCATATGTGACTTTCATGTGTGTGTGTGTGTGTGTGTGTGTGTGTGTGTGTGTGTGTGTGTCAAATCTATATAATTATGGCAAGATGATGTTCAGATATTGACCTAACATTCATGCGTAGTTCATTTCTCAAGTAATTTCCATTTTTTTTTACTTGTATCTCAAATATCAGAACATGAATTTTCTAGAAGACTAGAAAAAAATAAACTAAAAAAGTAGAAACTAAAAAGTAGAAGACTAGAAAAAAATTAACTAAAAAAGTAGCGCTTTAACTCTCTTGAGTAAAAGTAAAATTGATTATCGAGATCGTAGCCATCCATGCATCTTTGCTTCCTTGTAGTTTTTAAAAAAACTTTGATTATTTCATTCTTAAGAACTCAAAAGTAAAAGTGAAACTCTGTACTCAAGTATCACAGGTTTTTTTTTTGTATCGAGAATATCTTCTTCCTCACCTCTGGAGTATCTCAGGGTTTCATTTTAAGCCCGATTCTTTCATCACGATGCTCCAGTTTTCTTTTGTTCCTGTCGTACTAAAGTCCCAAAACCTCTGCGTATCGTCTTCAATTAGGTCGTCATTACGAGACCTCAGAGCTATTGTTAAAATATCCCTTTACTTACGAGCCTGGAGACAGTTGACGTGCTCATATCACTTCCCGTCTTGGCTTTTGTATTGCGGTGAACGTGGGCGCTTTGCCATTTCTCAGCTAGTTTAAAATGCAGATAGACTCGTGACTCCATGAAGGCATGAGGTGACCACTGGCCTCTTTCTACAGCCATCCGTTTTAAATTTGATTTGATTTCAAAGGACTGACTTTAAGCGCCTCGTTTTTGGCCAGTCCACATTATTAGATCCAGTTCCGACTTTCTCCGGTGTCTCCCCTAAGGCTGTGTAACTGTGTATTGTTTATTGTGTATTGTGTTTTAGCTCCTCCCACTCTCACCTTTTTCTTTTGAAAGGATCCATAAATAGTCTGCAGCAATATCTAGTGTGATCTTGTGTTTAAAGGAAAACTCCACCCCGAAACGCATTAAATACGGAATATTTGCATTGGGTTTAGTGACTTTTGGTTGTAGTGTGTTGGTTGGTGTTGTATTTTTGTTTTCATTATTCTCATGGTGAATAACACAGGTGAGTGTGTCGCTTCGATGTCACAGGAGGACACTGTTATTGCTAGCGCAGTTACAATGAAGTTTAATGGGAGGAAAAAAAATGTAAATGATCTCAAACATAAGGGAAAACAGTCAGTTTTACTCAACTCGATTTTATCAACGTCATGTTCGTAAGAAATCCAGCGTGGAAGTAGGGGAGACGTTGGTGCTGGACTCAAAGTCCCAGGATGCAGTGCAGCTGCAGAGCTACAGCAGAGATGTGGCTCGAGATTATGAGTACAACAGCACTGATGACGGTATTATCACGAAAGGTGAAGCTGTGGAAGTTTGAGCAGAGTGTACAGATGTGGAGATGAGGGAGTCAGACAGACTAAAGGACTAAAGCGCCGCCGCATCTCTCGCATGTCAGGAAGAGATGAATCGAGGGCTAAATCCTACTGCTCTGCTATCAGCAGGTAGGGTGGCTAATGTTAGCCAAAGTGAACCTAGGCATGTTGATGAAAGAAGTTTAAACTGAAAAAGTTAACTCTTAAACTCCTTACAGAGGACATCTTGGGTAAAGGATGGATTTTTTCCTTTAATTGTCCACTGACTCCTTTTATTATATTTCCAGTAAATAACAAACCCTCAAGGCTTGAGCTCTGCCTTCAGTGCCACTAGACTTGTTCAGATCCCTTGACCTCATTACAAAACGCTTGTTTTTTTGGCCTGGAAGTTGGTCAACTGTCATCCGCTCCCACAGCGAAGCCTTCAGCCCGTTCCTCGGAGGAAACACAGCACTTATGCGTGACGGGACAAAAGTTCTCTTTGTGTGGTGGACGGCAGAAGGGGCGGAGTCTCCGTTTTTTTCCCCCTCCAGGTGGGCGTACAGTGGAGGAGTGAATCGGGCCGGCGCCAGGAGAAAAGCCCTGATGATTGGTCGCTCTTTAGAGACTCCGCCCACTGACCGGTCTCGAGAGGCAGCTCTTCCAAAGCTATTAACATTATGCAGTTCTGGCATTAAAAAAAACAAAGAAAAAACGTTTTTCCAGGTGCGACGTGCCCCTTATTCACAAGGATTATTAAAACAGGGTGAAAACTGGGGACGCTACGGTCATTGTAAAGGCAAAAGTGGTTCTCTTAACAAGGTTGTTTTAAAAAAAAAAGTTCTAGCAATTTCTCTAACCAACGTGTTGATATATATATATATATATACACACACACACACACACACCGTTAGGTCCAGAAGTATTTGGACAATGACAGCGTTTTTGTGATTTTTGCCTTTATACTCCACCACAGTGGATTTGAATAATAAAACAATAAAGATGTGATGGAAGTGTAGACTTTCAGCTTTATTTGAAGAGGTTCCACAAAAATATGGCATTTACCATTTAGGAATTACAGCCATTT
>CM074965.1:16597780-16613146 GCA_037577455.1 Pangasius macronema | reverse complement strand
AGTGGATGATTTTACTTTAATATCATATTAAAAATAGACACGAGACAGAATGTCGTCGTCTTGAACAAAATACTGCCAAGACTAAATTTGCTTCTCCGAGACGTATCACGATATTTCCATTTAATTTTCATTGTGACGTGTGTGATGTGTGTGACGTGTGTGACGTGTGTGACGTGTGCGCACTATGAAAGAGATTTCCACCACTGTCAGAGTGCACAATTTAACAGAAAGTAGATAGAAATGCTAATTATCACCGGCCACGTGTGACGTAAACGCGAACGCATCAATAATTTTCCGAATGTGCACCGCATGTTCATCTCGTGTTTCATAATAAGATCATACACTCCCGCTTTGAGTTCGCCCGTTTCCATGGTTACTCATCGCACAGATCTAAGCGTTATAATAACTGTAGCATTTCTGTTGTAAAACAGTGGTCAAATATCGAGTGGTGGAAACTTTTGGTGAGATTAAATAATTATCTTTAGTGAACTTATTGTTCATGTAAATCTATTTTTATTGTGAATTTAAAAAAAAAACAAACAAATTACTCGATCAATTGTCAAAATAATCGTCAGATTACTCGAATGCCAGTATAATATATCGGTAGTGACAGCCGTAGTAATGACGCCGGATTGCTCGCCTTCGCGAGTCTCCTACAGCCTACTTTCACAGAAAGAGGGAATTTGATTGACACATTCGCATTTCTTCGTCACAGACATTTTAAAGACAGGAATTGGTGAACATTTTTTGAGTCTGGAGTGAACATGGAGTGTTTTATTCCTTACTCAGCCAACTAGGGTGTAGCCTTATTTATGATGCTGTTCAATATTGAGACAAATTACATATTAAAAACTGGATTTATAGCAGAATTCTTCGAGTGTGTGTGTGTNGTGTGTGTGTGTGTGTGTGTGTGTGTGTGTGAGAGAGAGAGAGAGAGAGAGAGAGAGAGAGAGAGAGAGAGAGATTGTTAGTCACACCTGGGTCACCTCGTCTCTTTTCACCTTTGCTCCTCTCGAGAGCTTCATAATCCCCTCTCCTCATCTCCTCTCCTAATGCACCTGTTCACTCTCTAACACACACACACACACACACACACACACACACACACACACACACACACTCTCTTGCGCTCGCACACGCACAAACACGTTTCCCCGGCTCCAGCATAGCTCACATGTCTGCCTGGGGCTTCCTAGAAAGATGCAACAAGAGCCGAGATTAGTGTGTATTCACATTCTCTCTCACACACACACACACACACACACACACACACACACACACACACACACCCTGTCCTGGATTCTGCCCTCACACCTCCCTGGTATCCGTAAAGCTTTCTGGGAAGTTTGATCAGGCTGATGTTCCTGCGGGAGATTCCTCCTTTTGTTGTTAGACGCATGATGATGAAAGAACAGATTATGTTCCAGTGAAATAAATCTCGGATTGTTTCTTCTCAGATTGAACTGAATAACACACTTCGGGATGTGCTGCCGCTGCAAATGAATCAGCTTCAGTAAAAAGTAACTCCACCTTGGTGTCGTTTCTGCAATATCGATATGTTCCTTGCTCACGATTTTTCCATTTTAATGGGACGATGAATGTAATCATCCAGAACCGGCGAGCTGAAAGAGGAGAAGGAAGAGAAATGAGCATTTCCACCATTTCAGGTTTGCAGGATTGCTGGAAATGTACATGACGGGACATTTTAGATAAAATCAGTCCTTTCGGCGGCATAAATCTGGCTAACTGATGCTAAATGTGTGTGTCTGATGTTAGATGAGATGAACATGCACTGATAGATTTAATTTCACACTAATAAACACAAGATATTCTAATTTACCTTGATAGAGAGCGAGAGCGCCACGTGAGGCGAGAGTGTGAGAGACGAGGGGGAAAGGGGGCGGAGCTATCAGGAAGCGTCCGCTAATATCAGACAGTTGAAAACATCTTCGTATATCGTACCAGATTCATGTGTGGCTCATCTCCTGTTTCATTAGGAGACATTTTTGTGTGTTCTTGAGTGATAACTCTTACTTCAGTGTTAAATTACAGAGCTGCTACATAAAGTGCGTAAAAATTGGAAGGTCTTTAGACAATAAATCTTTATATCGCACAAGCATACTAGCGTGTAGTATGTATAGTAGTGTGTGTGTTCTAGCTGCGGTGTGTGTGTGTGTGTGTGTGTGTGTGTGTGTGTTTCCAGAGTTTCTCAGCCAGGCTTTAGGTGACAGGAGATGGAACGTGGGCCGGACGCCAGACGTCCACTCACAGCGCTCTCTAAAGCTTGAGTGGCTGATTGTCCTGGGAGCTCCCTGCTGAGCTCCCTGCTGTGTGTGTGTGTGTGTGTGTGTGTGTGTGTGTGTGTGCCGGCTCCTGACCCGCAGATTGGAATCCGTTTACGAGACTGTACATTACGGCTGGAAATCGTATTCCACGTTAGACATGGAGTGTACGTAGTTCTTTATGCGGATCAGGCTACAGGCTGTTGATGCGTTTCCCATACCTGCACTCTGCTCTTAGCGTGTGTGGATGTAGAGACTATAATATTATATAGCGTGACTCACGGATAGTGGCTAATGCTGCTTTGTGTTCTTCGGCGGATTCACACAAAGCTGCTTTCAGCTTTTTGAAATTTGTGGGAATAAATTGCGATCATCTGGCGTGGTGATGACGACCCCGAAAGCCGAGCACACCTCCCCAGTTTGTCGAAGCGTTTTTCAAACCCTTGAGAGCGTAGTGCCTGCTATCTTAATGCTAATGCTAAAACTTCTACATGTCTTCCAGGTTCTCTGATTCCATTTTTTTTTCCTTTTCTCAAGTTAGAGGCTCACAGAGGCACTCGAGGGGAGCGTTACTGGAAATTCAGTGAAATATAGTAGAGTTTTTTTGGTATTAATGGTCTGTAGATGTGTGTTTGTGTAACCCAGCACCAGGAGACTGCCTTCTAACAGTAGGTGGTGACGAGGGGGTGTCAAAGATTTAATGACATCGCTGCTGATGCTTCAACCATCTGCTACGGGAATGGGAGAGAGTGGGAGGGAGGGGGGAGGGGGGTTGGGGGTTGATGGACAGAAGGGAGAATTTAGGGAAAAAAATGTGATGAAATGACCCAAAGATGTGATCACAGTGACCGTGACGGTAGCATGCTTGTTGGTTTGAGTATTTCAGAACTGGGATTTTCACACACAACAGTCTCTGGAGTTTATACAGAATGGTGTAAAAAAAAAAAAAATCCAGTAAGCGTCAGTTCTGCAGGCTTGTTGATGAGAGAAGTCAGAGGAGAATGAACAGACTGGTTCGAGCTGACTGGAAGGTTACTCAAATAACCACTCTTTACAAACATGGTGAGCAGAAAAGCATGTCGGATGAACAAAATGTCAAACCTTCAGGCAGATGGACTACAACAAAAGAAGTCCACAGTGGGTTCTGCTCCTGTCAGCCAAGGACAGATTGGGATAAGTTTGATTTTGGACCATTATGAAGCCGTGGGAATAAAAACAAGAAGCCAGGTGGAGACGAGCTCTTAGAGAAGCCACACTTGCTTCAGACTGGATGATGGGTCTGTAATAAATGAGGCTTTTTCGATGCAGATGTGTTGTGGAAGACAAGAGCATTTTATTTGCATATGAAAGTCTGAAAGAGAGAGAGGGACCGAGACATGCTGTCGACTGCATGCTATTAGGCAGATCGGGGCGAGAACACTCCTGGCTCCTTGGCTGTGCGTTCACACCTGGGTGTGTAAAAAGGGGCCACAATCCAGCCCGTGTTATGAGGAACTCCTCGGCTAGTAAATCTTTCATAAAAAAATGTAACACGGGTCGAATAAACGCGTAGAATCTGGACGCAAGTGAAGGTGGATGAATGCATCACAGTATACCACAGTGTTGTTCTTGTGCGTTCCGAACATAGAGACTTCAGAAATGGGTCATAAATATGATAAACAGTCAAATGAATCAAGATTTCTGTATTCTAAGCAAAATTAGGCTCCAGTAGAGAGCTCTGCCTCTGTACCTGTAAGCCATGCTGTGAGGTCTATCAGTCCCAGCGACGGTGGTGTGACCTCTGTGCCTATCAGTCATAGTCACGGAGGTGTGGCCTGTGTGCCTATCAGACCTAGTGACGGAGGTGTGGTCTCTGTGCCTATCAGACCTAGTGACGGAGGTGTGGCCTCTCTGCCTATCAGACCTAGTGACGGAGGTGTGGCCTCTGTGCCTATCAGTCCCAGTGACGGAGGTGTGGCCTGTGTGCCTATCAGACCTAGTGACGGAGGTGTGGCCTCTGTGCCTATCAGACCTAGCGACGGAGGTGTGGCCTCTGTGCCTATCAGTCCTAGCGACGGAGGTGTGGCCTCTGTGCCTATCAGTCATAGTGACGGAGGTGTGGTCTCTGTGCCTATCAGTCCTAGTGACGGAGGTGTGGCCTCTGTGCCTGTCAGTCCTAGCGATGGAGGTGTGGCCTCTGTGCCTATCAGTCCTAGCGATGGAGGTGTGGCCTCTGTGCCTATCAGTCCTAGTGACGGAGGTGTGGCCTCTCTTGCTGTCAGTCCTAGCGATGGAGGTGTGGCCTCTGTGCCTGTCAGTCCTAGTGACGGAGGTGTGGCCTGTGTGCCTATCAGACCTAGTGACGGAGGTGTGGCCTCTGTGCCTGTCAGTCCTAGTGACGGAGGTGTGGCCTCTCTTGCTGTCAGTCTCAGGGGAAAAAGATGTGGATGAATAAATGTAACAGTTTGCACTAGAGTGAATTATACTGTATTGTCTCTTCTCATAAAAACAAATCTTAATCATATCCTTTTGAATTATGGATGCTTTTAATGTAGCTTATATATACATTATCTGAAAAATGGATTGGCTCACATGTGCATCATGTTATCTTGGAAAGTGATACACACCCCCTAGGCATGATGTGTACTGGTTCTGTAATGATGAGACTTCAGAACCGAGGATTGACCTCTCTTTATTTAACCCAGCAGAGAGAGAGAGGGTGAAGAAAAACACCTCTCTCTCCCTCATTTCATCCATCTTTCCAGCTGTCCAGCTGATCTCCCAGATGGCCTCCTGCATTTCTCTCTCTGTCTCGCTCCCTTTTCTCACTGTATTAATTCCCCCTCATTAAGGACAGCTTCTCTCCCCCTCCTTTCCCTCTCACATTCTGATTGGTCGACATGCCCTTTGCTCACTGGCGAGTGCCGCTGCTGTGTCGTTGGGGGGAACCACTCACCACGAGTGCAGCCCTGACTGAAATAAGAGAATAAAAAAGGAAGAATAGAAGGGAAGACGGGAGAACAGTGAACATAACAATAACAAGGGATTAGGATTAGGCTTTGGCCGAGCAATCAGCACCGTGGATTTAAAAGAAAAATCTGCCTTCACACACAGTGGAAGACAAAACGAGCTGGATGCGTTCACGTGCAGACTCAGCCAGTGCAGACCTGCCGGAAAAGAAAGCACAGCTGCAGGCTTTAGGTGCAGTGAGAGAGCACCGAGGCATGCGTCAGCATTTACAGACACACACACATACACACACAAGCACACACACACGTAGATAAAGCAGGCATTCTCTCTGAGGAGCAAACATGAACAGATTCAGTAAATCCTGACACCAGGCATGTCGGCGTGAAGGGAGAGCTGCGAGAATCCTGTCCGACCTCATCGTCCGACCTCGCCATGGGGGAGACTGCAGAGTACCAGCGGCTGGGCAGCGAATGTGATGACGACGAGGTATTTCAGCTCCCACATCCTTCATCCTGTACTCTGGTTTGTCCTTCTTCGCTGTATCTGTGACTGAACGGTCTTTACGATTGCATCTGAAACGTGACTTTGTTTCAATTGAATCATTTTGCAGCTTGACACGTCATTATAACATGAATTACTGTTTGCTCTGGTAATGTGTACACGATAGTGCTGTATGTTTGTTGAAGTATGAACCTGTGAGATTTAAGGAATAAAACACTAAAGGGGGATTGCTGTTATAGGAAAGTAATCAGCGACAGATTGGTTTCATGAAGCGGGGTTACAGTTACCACCCTGAAGTTGATTATCTTCCTATAACAGCATGTTCCAAAGTTTTAATTCCTCCACATCATTTACCAACAATTACAGTTTACTTCTTGTAGCTATAAGCAGGCACCTTGTCACGTTACCGACAAAACACAAAGCTTGAAGACTTTCCTGCAGCAGAAAACTCACTGACTATTACAAGCGCTGGCCATAAATGCTAAATAAACGTTTCCAGATGTCTCAGCAGTTATAGGTGATTCCGTCTGTAAATGTTTATCCCTTTATCAACATACGTATCAACAGTTACACGAGTTTCATTTTTAGGTCCTGTATAAATTCTTACTCCGGAAACGATAACGTACCTGGCAAATCTCGCTGCTCCAAACGGTGTGTTTATTCACGGTGTGTGAAATCAGTGTTGCTAACACTAATACTGCAATAAAAAATAACGTGTAACACATTGTCCACCCGTATAACACACACCGAGTTATGTTTTTGAGTCCGTATAATCTAATAGTGAGTTCTATACATGTTCTCCTCACACACACTCGTATACTGTTGTAGTGAAATAACGCTGTGTCTAGCCTCAACCCTAACATCAGTACCCATATAGAAATATTTACACTCTCTCAGTTTTTCAAACAGAAGCCTCATTTTTTTTTTTAAAGCTATTCATTTACGAGGACAAGCCAAATGTCTCTGCAAGGTCAAAATGGCATGAATTCCTATCATTATGGGGACATTTGGTCCTCACAAAGGGCTAGCATCACTGCCCCCAACCACCCAAGTATATATACACACACACACACACACACACACACACACACACACACACACACACACACGGTCTGTTGAATGCAGTGTGAGGCTGAATGATGCTGTATTCTACAGTCTTTTGTCTGAGCGTCGTTCATGAATCTGATCTCCACTCAATCTGACTGTGTGTGCTGTGCGTGNTGTGCGTGCACGCGTGCGCATGCTGGTACTGTTTGCTCCGAGTTCTGCATGTGCGCGACTATGTAAATAAGACCGACTGACATCTTTTTGTCTCGCCTCAGAGTCTCAGACACATGCTAACAGGGCTGTCTTGAGTTTTTAACACACACACATCAAGTCTATCTGCCTCCCTGACAGAAAAAACACATCAGATGACAGTTTAAGATTTAGTGTCAGAAATCATGAGCTCACTTGTTTGACAAATCCGACGTAATGATGACTTCAGATATATGACACAATAATAAGGTACGAACGAATAAACAGAAACGTCAACTAATGTCCTCCCGTTCATCCAGTAAGTCTGTTACTAAGCTCCCTTACAACAGCTACAGGATTATTTGCGCAGAGCGTGATTGATTGAGTGCACTATAGAAAATTGGATCTTAGCAGGTGAAAATATCTTGATTGTTGGGAAATTTATTATAGATAAATGTATGTATAGAGAATCGTGTATCATACAAGTCCCTGTATACATAGTTACAGACATGATAGCATATTAAAACAGCACGTTTATATTAATGTTCTGTTTTAATATGCTATCATATCTATCATATCTGAATTTGAATTACATTCAGAGCTACTGTCAGACCCGCTCTTAGAGAAAATTAACCAACGCTTCACCACCTGACCAATCAGAATTGAGAATTCAACATGCCATGTTTTCTTTGTAGCTCAGCCATGGCAGGTTTGAAAATTTCTGCTGTCTCATTTCTTCTGTTATTACTATCCATCAGCGCCCATATTCCTGGGATAACGGCTGGAGTGCAGCGCTCTCTGTTTTCTCACAGTAAGCAGTATTTAGCACATGCGGGAATCTGTTGATGATTCAGTGCTGCAGGACTTGACCACATCCTTCTCTTATTTGTCATCTCACTTTCTCTTTCTCTTTCTCTTTGTCTCTCTCTCTCTCTCTCTCTCTCTCTTGTACTGACTCTGGCGTTGTCCTTCGTGGCCTCTCTGTCCTGTCCACCATCATCTAATCAGCTGTACAGTCTATTTACAAAAGGGGGCATAAGGATGGGTGCTCATCTTCTCTGAAAGCTCAAGGCTCAAATCCCTCTAAAGCACAAGCGCGCACATGAGCGCACACACACACACACACACACACACACACACACACACACTGGGTTTGTCTGATTGAATGAAAGGGATAAAGCTGCATGAACGGACCTTGATTACAGGGTGTATATTCTACAATAACAGCCGCATCGATGTAAAGAAAATCAAGAGCCCTTGTAATTACAGGCTAAAATCTGTATGTCAACAATGCTCCCTTGCGTAGATTCTACAACTCTTGGGAACTGAGCACCAGTGTTCAGGTTGAGGTCTGGTGACTGTCAAGGCCATAGAATGATTCACATCATTTTTATCTACACCAAACCATTCAGTGATGCCTTGGCTTTCTAGTAGATACCACAACCATCAGGGTGGAAGTGGTTCATCATGACTGATCAAGTAGCCTTTATTGTCACATATACATTACAGCACAGTTAATTTTTTTTTCTTTGCATATCCCAGGAATGCAATATGTTAGGAAGCTGGGTTCAGAGCTCAGGATAAGCCTTGATATAGTGCCCCTCTAGCAGCTTGGTGGTGCTGGGGCTTGAACTCCTGAGCGTCTGCTCAGTAACCCAGATCCTTGCCCATTGAGCCACCACTGCACTGCTGTGAACTCAGACAATGGCAGAAAAATAAATACTTCCTTCACCACAGTAGAGCCACTGGTTTTTCCTTTAATTTGTCACCTACCTGTATGTTGTTTTCAGCTTCAGACTATAGATGCAGATACACAAGGTATGCTTATAAGGATGGTAGCTGAAGTTATTTCTTAAAAATGTCTGGAGAATAACTGATAAATTCTTCATAAACGCCACAGATGACATGCCATGAATGTGTATTTGCTGCCCCCCTTTGGCTGCCTACACCATTACATCTTTCAGGGTCAATCAGCTGTGGGACCAGCACTATGAAGGCAACACCAAGACTTGGCTGTTGGATTTGAGTGATCAGCCCTGACCATAGATAGAATTTGGACATATTGATGCTTTCAGAGATGTAGCTGTGTGCCAGAGGACAGGATGCTAAGCAGAAGATGGAGGTGCTACATATGGAGGTATGGTGAGAAGTTGGCACTTCCTCACTGCACGACGCCAGTCTCGAATAAGTGTCAAATCACAGGGAAGCCTGCTTCCTGTCCATACACAGACATACCGTGAAATAACGTCGGCTCAGTTTGTTCTGTAGAGGGTTATGCTGAGGTTATTTGTGTTATGCTGACTGTCTTTGGTTTACCAGTTTTTCCACATTGGTCTGTTCATTGTGCTGAATGAGCTGAAAGGCTTAAAAGTCAGATAGGGGCACCATTTTCGATATTTATGATTAATGTACTGAGCAAAGGCTCACAATTGGTACAGGCATCTCTGCATTCATATGACACAGTTCTCATTCTATTAGAAGTTTGATGATAGGTAGAAATGTTATCGTCCTCTCCCATGCTTTCTCTTCCTGTGCATCCCAGTTACACTAATGAAGGTGCGACATCTGCAACAATCAGTCTCAGAAACAGAGCTATGGCCTCTCTAGCAGTCTGTCTCTCTGGAGAAGGCTTGGTGGTGACACAGAGAAGGAAGCGCCACTTTCGAACTTTGGTCCCAATGAAGGACGTGTGGCCTTGATGCCTGTCAAAAGACCTTGATGCCGGAAAAGTAGGTGTGGCCTATGTACCCATCAGTCCTGTCGAAGGAGGCATGGCCATACCAGTCAGTCCTGGTGAAGAAGGTGGACCTTCTTTATCTATCAGTCCTTGAGAAAGAGGTTTTTCGGTCTGTCCTCGTGAAGGAGGTGGAGCTTCTTTACCTATCAGTCCTAGAGAAGGAGGTGTGGCCTCTGTACCTGTTAGTCCTAGTAGAGGTGGTGTGGCCTCTCGACCTGTCAGTCCCAGTGAAGGAGGTGTGCCCCCACCCCCCCACTACTATTATTACAGTTGACTTGCTTGCACAATACTGAACCATATTGTATTGTAGTACATGTATATTTCTTACATCAAAATGGTGATCACATCTGTGTGTGCGTGTGCACATACATATATATATATATATATGCCAAACAGAGACAATTTCAATTGGATAGTAAAATGCACCAGCAATGATACTTTGGCACATTTTAAGATATTCAGCTCCTTGAACCTGTAAAAACCTGATGCTGGTGTTTCATGTTTACATTATTACTGATATTTCTTATATAGTTAAGGGGCTATAAAGAGGTCTTTCCTTTGGGTTGCTTCCCAGTTAGATTTATCTGTTTCTTGCTTTCAAATGAAGCCTGTCTTTTGCTATGTATCCCAGAATATTCTTTTGTGTTATCTGTGCAGTATGCAGCGGCACTGGAAATCATTTGTGTCAGAATGGTAATTGGAGGCAGACTATTTATGACGCACATGGTCCTGCTTTACTGCAGTTGTCCCTCACTTTGCCTCTGTCTTCCCTCTGGCTGGGGAAAAAAAAAAAGCTTCCTTAACTTGTACATTTTGTTTATCGCTTAAAATACCACACATCTGGTTTCGTCTCGTCTGGACAGATCAGCAGAAAGGGGATGGAATGAAACAGGACGCAACTAAAACGCGAGCAGCCCCTCCTTCCTTCGTGCAATGACGGAGACAAAATGTCCAAAGAAAACGCTGGGGCAGGTTTGTTTATACGCAGTCGAGGACATTTTTGGAAGGAATGAGGAGGAAAGCAGGAACCAAATAAAGGAAAAGAGTCAAGTCACGTGGGAGTAGGAAGGAAGAGAGAAAGAGAGAGAGAGAGAATGAAGGAGAAAGGGAACGGCTGGGTCAGAGAGAGGAGGGGAGATGGTGGTGGTCGATTCGAGAGGGAAGCTTGTTAAGAGCCAAACATGCGGGATGGGGTGGGGGCAAGCCTACAGGAAATGAGCTCTCCATCCTGCAGTTAAATCTGACCTCTTGGCTCACGATCAAATGCTCTTCCATCCAAATACCATAGAGTCTCTGTCCTGGGCACGGGCTGAGGGAGGGACAGAGGGAAAAGAGGGAGGGAGAGTGGGCACTTCCCCGGCCGTCTGTCTACGATTTACAGATATACAGGGAGGGAGAGCAAGTCCTCGAAACCACCTCCTGCTTCACACAGAGAGAACAAGACGTCCCCCTCCACCACCAACATCCACACACTCGTACCGATGCCACGAGATGGCTCGAAAAAGACTGATGTGCTAAAGGTTCCTCAGACACACAGATGTCTCTTCTTCACTCGAGGGCATTGAGGTGTAAAAAAAAACTGGGAGCTATTAATAGCTGGATGCCGGACCAAGCTGATGGACAGTGCTGAAGTGAAACTCTTGTCCAACATTATTTAAATCCTGCCTTAACTTCTAGTAGGACTATTCTTTTTCTTTTTTTTTTTTCTGAGCCTAAACTTAGACTTGGACTTCAGTGGAAGACTTCCAACTCTGGTTATGGGTGGAAACAGCCTTTCCCATTTGACAGTGCAGTTTTTTTTCCCTTGCTCACGTAATTGCTTGCGTACTAGCACTAATTGGAGGTAGGAGGTTATAGGAACTTAGTGGATCAGCTCGTGATGGAATGGAGCATGTGGGTTGCAGGAGCTGAGGAGACCTCCCTTTGCCTGGTTGACGAGTTCTGGAGACCTTATTTCACCTCAGCTGTACTCTTAGACCTTCATGTACAACAAGAGAGACTAGTATATGCAGGCTCAGCTCAGCTTCTTGAGCATATTTAGCCTCAGTTCAGCTTCTCTGGATCTTCATGCTGTCTAGTTTGATTGATTCCCTTTTAGGATGCGGCGCTTTGCCAAGCTCAAAAAAACCTTCCCGTTTCTTGCACATTTCCATGTGTATAAAGTAAGTATATTTTGTAGTCGTATGGTTTTGTTGCGTGTCAGTGGTTATGTGTTTTTCATTTGGTCATGTCTGCATGATGCTTGTTATATGTACAATAGATGTGTGTGTATATATATGGATAACATTACATCATACCACCATCTGGACTTTTTCAATACCTAAAGCCTTCACATATCTCTCTAATGTATTTGATTAACTATGTTGGAAAAGGATGTTTCCCAGCACTATGCCTTTTCAGGCATCTCCTTTTCCTTTACCATTGGCCCACATCTGGCTTAACTAATCAGCTAATTAACAGACCGTTCCTAATCTGATTTGAGTCTCTTAGCCCCTGGGGAAAAAAAAAAGAAAAGAAAAGTTAAATGATCAGTGAATGGGCACTCCAGCACCAGACTTGGGAACTGCTATCATCTGCTATCGTGTACCACAAAATTTCTTCTCCAGCCTGTGGTTCTTTTCTCCAACAACTGACTTTCCCTTACAATAATGGCTTGTTTTATTAAACAAGGCAAATACCAGCAGTGATCATGCCCACATCCTAACCTTCCCGTATCTGACAGTCACCACAAAAGACTGTGCTCTTGGATGTGTGTATGTGCAGGGTGTAGCCACTTTTTGGTCAAAAATTCTGGACTCTATGCAAGGAACTTAGCCAGTGCTTACTTATTAGAGGCCTAGAACAAGGTTCCCAATTCTGTTTATAAATTCTGTGCCTTGGAGTATCCTTGAGGGTCTGCCTTACATGCTTTGCTGTCTTCCCTGCTTTGACAGACTTGATCTAACTAATCAACTAACTGACAGGTCTTTCCTGAGTCAACATGCAGGGGTTCTACAGGACCAAGGTTGGGAAGCACTGGCCTAGAGAGTACAACTTTGAGCTTTAACCTAATGTCGCACATGACCACTCTGCGTCACTGGACTGTGGTTCAGCCTGGCTGGTCCTGCTGCCCTTGGTTGCTTTCTGTAGGGATGGTTTGTGGTCTTTTGACAAACGTCAGCATCAGTAGCCTCAGGACTGCTTCGGCAGTGGAGATGTGGAGATGTGCACTAATCATTCTATTGTTTCTTGTCAATATATTTGGTTGTGTTGCACAAGATGATGTTAAACTGATGATGTTAAATGACTTTTGACATTTGTCTTCTCTAACTTTTACACTTGATATTGTTCGTCAAGCCTTGGATGTGTGAGCCAGATGTTTTGGCAATGCAGCTGTGCGACTTTATATATTAACCAGCACATGTTGCACATAGCGGCGGCTTAAGTGAGACCCGAGGGAGTGACGCTGGTGATTTCAGTCTGAAAATATGTCCTAGTGAGGACATTAAACTCCTCATGCTGTTTATTTTCCCCTCCCTCTCCTTCTCTCTTTCAGTCCTCTCTCCTCTCAGTACATTCCCCGTATGCATTCCCCACTGTTCCGCGACAAGTGACACCCAGCAGCCACTGCACACTTCCTCCCTTTACAGTCCCACCGAGAGTTCACTTTGGTCAATATTTTTCTTTCCATTGTCAGCTGCTCTTGTAAAGGAGGCCCTCTAGAAGTATCCATGCTTTCTCCTGTATGTCTTCTTTCACAAATTCCTTCTTTCATTCTTTTTCTGGAGTCACATATCCTGTGCAAGTGTGTATAGAGGTACTTGGGTGCTTTTTGTTTAGAAGAGAATTATGGTGTCCATCTCTGAACTTTACTCTCAGGCCCCTCACTAGCCATCTGTCTGCCTGCTGGTCAGGAAGACGAGATGCAGTGAAGGATAGAAGGGGGAGGACCTTGGCCTTCCTCCCAGTTAAGATGTGAAAGTTCAGTGGAGGAAGAAGATAAGTCTGGCAAGATTTGGACTCCCCAAGTGTAATATTTTTTATACCACGGTGCTCGATTCTGATTCTTGTTGGTGGCGTTTGCTGAACATTTTTGGAAGGAGTCTTCCATGTCAGTGCTTCAAAAACGCACTCTTAAAGTCTTCAGTACAGAGGGCTTTATGGTTTCGGCTTCTCTGCCACATGGCAAGCTGACTTTTTTCGGTCTTAACTTCAAGACAGAAAAAAGAGCCTGGTGTTTATAGCTGTTATAAATGATAACAGGATATAACTCGTTTTATGGACGTTACAGTACAGTGTGTCATTCTTTAATTAACGAACAAAATGTAATCGTTGGCAAATTGCTTTGGCAACACTTCAGGATATTCCAAGAAAGTAAATCAACTTTAGCATGCCCTGTTGTGTTGATTTTTTTACGTCAGGCCCTTGCATTAATGTAGATACACTCTTAATTGCAAGAGATTTTTCATTTCTCTCAGTGTTTCATCAGTGAGAGGTACTAATGGCCAAAACTGACTCAGAGTTCTTCCCTTTGCTGATTTCTTCATTACTCCGCTTGGCTGTAAGGAATGATTTTGAGTCATATTATTAGGAATGGCTGTAATGACTACATCAGACATTACCACATTATCACAGCAAGCTAGTTGAGCTTCAGTGCAAAGCTAAAGAAACCAAATGTGGCTTGTCTTGGCTGAGCTACATTTGGGGCAAGTGGGAAATAATATGGCCAAACTATTGTTTTAAGTCAAACGAGTACTTTTAGGAAAAAAAACAAAGCCATACTTATGGTCAAGAGCTGCATCACTGGTGGTCATACGAGTCTCCATTACTTGTTACCTAAATAAAGCAAAATGAAACCAATTTCTGACAGCATGCCTTGTCTGATCAACATCTGAAGAAAGTAAAATTAGAGTAAAAAAGATGGTTCCCTTAATAAAAAGGTCTTTTATAGGATATTGACCCAAATCACACTTTAAAAACGATAAAAAGTTTTATATATGCTGTCTGCATCTCAGGTTTTTTTTGGTCTGATGTCTAGACTAGGAAAGCAAGACCTCCTTAAGTATATGTGCTATGTTCATAACTATTATACAAACCATATGTGGCTATGAGAGCAGATATCAGATTTTTATTTATTTATTTATTTTTTTGCCTGACTCCGTTGTGGTTCAGCTCTTTCCCACGTCAATGGCGTGATTGACTGAAGGAAGTGCAGCTCCAGATCTTAATGGGTGAACTGGAAGGGACGAGGCCCTGATCCTTGTGACCTCCGGCCTTTCATGTGTCAATACAGGAAGCTCGTATTGCACAAAGGCGCGATTCTGCTGCCCGACTTCCAGCAAACCTGCACACATCAACTCCCCCTCACTTTTGTTCTTCGAGCAGCTGCCCGTTACTGGAGCGCTGACCTTCCCCGCACTCTACAAATTCAGCTATTATTGCGTTGTGTAACCTAGCTGAAACAATAATGCTTCTGTTTAACATGTGAGGCCTCGTCCTTCATCTCTTCTGGCTGTCGGCGCCAAATCTATGCTGTGAGTTAGTTTTCAGGTCTGTTGCAAACCTCCCAGGTCTCCAGTTATGAACATCCAATGAGATTTGTGCTAAATTTCAAAATCCCAGGTTTGTATAGATATAGATTAAGCTTCAAAAAAAAAAAGCCTCAAACATCTGGTTGTTTAA
>CM074965.1:16577780-16592780 GCA_037577455.1 Pangasius macronema | reverse complement strand
TACCATTACTCACACTCAGATCCGGTTATAAGAGCAGTCACGATTTCGTAATGAATGTTTTTCCTGTTCCTGCCTGTCATGTTGGGTGATGATGAAATGTCATACCGAGCTGCTGCCACAACTCGATCAGTCTGGCCTCTTCCCTAAAAAAAAGCCGAATGGAAAAGAAGGACGACACAGTAGAAGGGACCTTGGTACCCTACGAGTGAAGTCTACAACGGAAGAGACTTTCCCTTGGTGGAGGAGTTTCATTCATTCATTCATTCATTCATTCATTCATTCATTCATTCATTCATCTTTAGTAAGCGCTTTATCTTGGTCAGGGTTTCGGTCGATCTGTAGTCTCTTCCAGAAACAATGGGCACCTTGCATAGAAAATCAGAAATAGGGGCTATTTGGAGTATCTAGTTCATCTATGAGCATGTTTTTGGGAAGTGGGAAGAAATCGGAGAATGTTGATGAAACCCAGACAGACACTGAGAGAACATGCAAAGCCTTTTCAACCTGGTACCCGTTGGCCATGGTGTAGCCTTGGTTTTGTTTTTTTTTTCTATAATTCTCCTCTGTTTGTTCTCTATTTATCTCTATCTCCTCTTGTTGACCCTCCACCCACCCCGCTGTCTGCGTTTCCTCTACCCACACCACAGCTCTGATAGCCTCCCTCTCCTGATCCGACCCACAGGCTCCTCATACAAAGTGCCTGAAGAGCTGATAGCGAGTTGAAAAGAGAGCGCTGCTATCTGGCCTCATTGGTTCTTTCCACCATTACTACTGCTTCAGTGGCGCCCGCTCACGAAGGCACCGAATTTCACGGATTTCACTACGAAATGGAGCCCCGGTTGTTTAACGTACAAAAGACAGTCAAACTCCGAACAGTATATCTCCTGCTGTCTAGTATCTAACAAGGAATGAGGACAATAGAAATGCTTCCGACTTTCCTAGAAAGCCCAGAATAGCTGTACTGCTCACTACCTGATATCTTTTGCAGTGTGTAGATGGAGTAGCGCAGACACAAGCACTTTCTAACTCACAACTTTGCCAAAATGAGAAAAAAAAGATACTGTAGCAGACCCAAGTGAGAAGGAAAAGAGATCAGGACTCTTTTCAGACTTAACCTCAAATAAGTGTTCCACCTCTAGCCAGAGATTAGCCATTTCTCAAGTCCAGGCGAAATGTGCCGTCGTTTGTTTGGTTTATTCTCGCTTCATTCCCTGAGCTTTATGTTGCACCCTGTGATTGGCTGTTGCTCATCACTACCGTCAACACGTACGATATCTGACACACTGGACAATATCTGAGAAAATGCTTACAGACTGTAAAAGCGAGACCATATCACCTGGAAGAACTGTAGACGAATAAAAACGAATAAAATCTACCTTTTTAGGCTAAAACATGTTTAAATCTCACAATGTGGAGGGAATGCGAGTTGTTAAATCTTTTTGTTTGTGCATCATTCAATAATTTGGAGTGTTTGCAGTGTTTCATGAGAAAGACACTGACACCAAACGAGTCCTTGAAATGATNGTTCAAGTCGCGTTTCCGTCTTCGCTCTGTCTCTCAGGTGTTCAGCGGGAAGAGGCCAGACGGAGATTTCCAGCCGCAGGCGACCAGCACTTTCCGGAAGCTTTCGAGCACTCCTCCGCCTGCAGACGGCCAGCAGCAGGCCCTCACCTGCCTGATCAGCGAGAAGGAGCTGGTGCTGTGCGAGAAGCTTGGAGATGGCTCGTTCGGCGTGGTGAAGCGTGGAGAGTGGGTCACGCCGGGGGGAAAAGTGGTGAGAGGAGGGGGAGAGGGTGGAGAAGCGAGGTAGTGGAGGTGTTCACTATCAAGAGGAGTAATTATTAATATGAAAATTAATTGGACTTTACTTTGTCCAATTTATAAATGTTAATTTCTGATAAAAATCTGACAATCTAAAGTAATTATATAAGTATATTACAGTGTACATATACTGGCCTTTTTTATGTTAGAGAGATTTATAAATATTTATCACTCTTTTCCCCTCTTTTTTTCCAGTTTAACGTGGCGGTGAAGTGTTTGAAGACGGACGTCCTGAACCAGCCGGATGCTCTGGACGACTTCATCCGCGAGGTCAACGCCATGCACTCGCTTGACCACCAGAACCTCATCCGCCTCTACGGAGTCGTCCTGACACACCCCATGAAGATGGTAAACCAAGCCGTGCGTGGATGTGTGCGCGTTTTCGGTTTGGATTCGATCTTTTTGCAATTCAAAAGTTTGCACCCCTCCATCCAAAGGCTATACATATCTAATCTCTAATCACTGTATCCACTTCCACCCTTTAATTTTATGATTTTAGTTATATATCTGTGGATCTCTGCTAGATTTCCTACCATTAGAAGAAGTAGCAGCAGTAAAAGTGTGAAAAACAGACAACTCAAACGACACACACAACCTAGACCAACGATTTAACATCCCTATTTCTTTTCTTTGCTCATTAGAATTCCTTTATTTTGTGAAGAAATTATAAAATGGAGGTACATTTCACCAGCTGGGGTGTAACCGTTTGCTCTCAGCTGTACGTGCTTTTGTGAAGTCTCCATTAAATTACACTCGTCCGAGTAAAAGGGCTGAAAAAAGTGCGTGAGTGTGTTGAGAAAGGAAGTATTTTATCCTCGTTATTTTCCTCTCCAGGTAACGGAGCTGGCTCCTCTCGGCTCTTTGCTGGACCGCTTGCGGAAGACCCAGGGCCACTTCCTCATCTCCACACTGTGCCAGTACGCCATTCAGATCGCTAACGGCATGGCCTACCTGGAGACCAGGCGCTTCATCCACCGTGACCTAGCTGCCCGCAACATCCTGCTGGCTTCCAGCGAGCTCGTCAAGATCGGAGACTTCGGCCTGATGAGGGCGCTGCCCAGCAACGACGATCATTACGTCATGCAGGAGCACCGCAAGGTCCCTTTTGCCTGGTGAGGGAGGGGAAACGCTGGGGAAATGGCTGCCTCCTGTGTTAATGAGCGTTGAGCAATATTTATGTACCAGCGTTGTTAAAGGTGTCTGCTGTAGTAGTGGCAGTTGTAACCCGATCAGCCAAGACGTTGTACTAAAGCTTCACACACACCTCGTGTGCAATGGTGACAAATTGTGTGCTGATGAAAGTGATTCATGATGGAATCTATGTCTATGGTAGCAATCTGTGATGGATGACATGCGCATAACGTAGTAAGTTTACACAGTTCTGTGTCTGTGTGTCAGGTGTGCCCCAGAGAGCTTAAAAACACGCACATTTTCCCACGCTACGGACACATGGATGTTTGGCGTGACCCTGTGGGAGATGTGCACCTACGGTCAGGAGCCGTGGCTCGGCCTCAACGGCAGTCAGGTAACCAACACTGTTAGCGCTCCACCGTTATCTTTCCCCATCAGCATTCGAGCAACACTAACCAGCACCCGTGTGTGTCGCCCAGATCCTCCATAAGATCGACAAGGAAGGCGAGAGGCTTCCAAAGCCCGAGGACTGTCCCCAGGACATCTACAACGTCATGCTCCAGTGCTGGGCGCAGAAACCCGACGACAGGCCTACGTTCGTGGCTCTCAGAGAGTTTCTGGTGGAGACCATGCCGACTGACATGAGGGCGCTGCAGGACTTCGACGAGCCCGACAAGCTGCACATCCAGATCAACGACGTCATCACAATCATCGAGGGCAGGTGTGTGAGTAACGAGACAACGATTAGTTCTGACCAATCAGAATTGAGAATTGCACAAAAATATTTTACTGTAAACCAGACCTGCTCCTGTTCCTACAGCACTCATGAGGTTAATTTATCACAATATCAGTATAATTTTGCTATAAGAAGGTACGTATACTGTTCTACTGCCCAGGGCGGAGAATTATTGGTGGCGAGGGCAGAACAAGCGCACACTGAAGGTGGGTCAGTTCCCCAGGAACGCAGTCACCTCCGTAGCCGGACTGTCGGCTCATGACATCAGCCGGCCGCTGAAGAACAGCTTCATCCACACGGGCCACGGAGACACCAACCCTCACCGATGCTGGGGCTTCCCGGATCGGATAGATGAGTAAGACACATAACATACATACGTAGCGCTGCGCTTTCATTGTACACTCCTGATCCGCGATTTGACATTTTTAAATCCACAGGATTTAATTCCTCTAGTCTAGACTACGGCTACTCACTGAAAAAGAATGTACGGGTTAAGGAGAATATTTTTCAAAATCAAAGCCAGATGATGAACGTACTACATTCAGACTCTTGTTGTAGAAAGCTTAGAAAGGCTTTCCCAGGCGTTTGTGGTGGCATTATAGGTGATTGATATGAAAATATCAATTTGTGGAATTAAATTTATACATTAATGACCTGTGATGCAGCAGGCAGCGTTGCCACCTCAGGGCTATGCGGTTCCATCCTGAGCTCGGGTTACTGTTTGTGTGGAATTTTACAAGTATAAGTCCAAGGATAATGTAGGTCAGACGTTGACAGCTAGCTTGACCATACTTTATATTTTATACCTCTATATTTTCATCTTAAGAATTCTTTAATCACTCCAAACGGACAGTCAGTAAAGTAAAATCTCTGAGCTCTGTTTTTTCCTCAAAAACTCTTATTTTGACACAAATAAGTGTCCATAGTATCAGGAACAAATCACAGATCCTCTGGCTAATTAAAGTGGTATTGTATTTGTGTGCAATCCTGCACCATGCGTAACAAATACAGCATCAAATGTGGTAGAAAATACAGATCATCCATCACACGCTCCACTAGAGGGCAGCACACTGCTACAGATGTTTCCTCCTACTCGCTACATTACTTCCCAACCAGAGGTTTGTCCCAAACTCTCATTATCCCGTTTCCTTCTTTCCACAGTCTGTATCTGGGGAACCCCATGGACCCTCCGGATGTCCTCGGGCTGGATCTGAATGCTCCCAGGCCCACGCAGCTTCCTGGGCGAGCCAAAAGTACGTTTTCATCCTCTCCTTAGAGCTTTAATTCACATTGACTGATGCTGCTTTTTCACCAGCCCTAACATTTTTCCCCTTTGCCTTTTCTTCTTTGGTTGCACCTGCATGTTCTTTGTCTGCTCTTTATTTATTCCTTTCTCGGGTCGCTGTTACGCAGAGGATCCTCCCTCTCGGCCCCCTCAGCCCGCTGTGCTCATGAAGAGTAAGTTCGGTCCCTCACTCCATCCCTCCTAGCTTGTATGTTTTGCCCTTTTCAGCCTTGTTTCCTTTCTTTTCCTTTCCAAACGTCTGCTCTCTTTCTCCAATTAAGCTCCTCCGAGATCTGACATGAATAATAAGTACACAAAAATCGTTTTTATGTTCCCTCAGGTAGTAAGTCTGTACTCTGAGCTCATGGCCCCTACCGCCCTTTAGATTTTTTTAACAGAATCTGCAGCAGGATGTTATTGAGATTGAATACTTTGAATACTTAAGTGCATTGGTGCTGATCCTAATTCCACTAACAGATGGATTTCATCTGCTTATATAAAGTGTTTATCAGAGTTCTCAGTTTATACAAAATCACTTGGGCATCAACTAACACCTTTTGCTAATATACTAAAATGTAACGAAGTGAAAGATAAACAGGGAACTTTACACAAGATTATAGAAAGGTTTCCATCCAAGTAGTTTTTTTTGCATAAAAATGTTTTGGCTATTTGATGTTTGCTGATGTAGGCAATGAAAACTCATTTACATATTTTTTATTGAGACATAAAAATGATGAGAAACTGGCCGATATTAGACAGATCAGTGGTCTAGAGATTCTTGCTGTCTGGATATATCTGTAAGTCTTGTAGTACACAAACAATATTGTCTCTGCCACCAAGCTTCTCCTGTACCTCCTATAAGATTCTATACGTTTGTGCGACTTTAGAGCCGAACTACGACCCAGTCACAGAGGACGAAGACCCGACGTCCTCCGGCCTGAGGCGCCTCTCATTAAAAAAGCCCAACACAAAGGGCCTGAAACTGAAGCCGTCAGCTTGGGTTTCAGCCACCAAGCTGAGCGATCGGTCCATTTATGGCCACCGGACTCCAGGAGGTGGTACTCCCACTGAGGTCTCTCTTATAGACTTTGGAGAGGAAATGTTCTCTTCTACCCCCTCTCCTGTAGAGTCCCAAGTCCCTAGTCTCGCTAGACTGGCCCTGGAGGCAGAGAATATCTTGGACTGTACCCCACCCCAGAGTCCGTCCCGGTCTCTGCCTCGGCCACTCCACCCCACCCCAGTGGTAGACTGGGACTCAAGACCTCTTCCTCCTCCTCCAGCATATGATGACGTAGCGCAGGATGAAGATGACATCGAGGTGAGCTCAATCAACAGCACAGATATAAGAGTCCCCAATGAAGCAGGCTCTCCGTGTGCCTCCTTCACTCCTGCTTATGAAGATAAACTCCGATTCGAGGATGACCTCTTCCTCCCCAGCAGACAGAGCCGGTCTCGCACCTTCTCGCAATCGGCCGAGATCTTCCAGGAGCTCCAGCAGGAGTGCATGAGGCATCTGAATGTCCCTGTAGGTTCCATAAGTCCCGATCCCTACCGTCAGATCTTCCTGTCCACCTGTGAGGACAAGCCCCAGGTCCCGCCTCGAGTCCCGATCCCGCCTCGACCTCCAAAAAGCACAGGATGCGACTCTGCCCGCTGGTCACGTGACCTCTCTCCAGCCTCGTGCGGCGAGGATGAGAAGGAGCGTCCGCCCCAGATCCCCCCTAGGGATCCGCTGTCTCAGCCGGGCTCTCGCACACCCAGCCCCATGAATCGTACCACACACTACCTCTCCACCTCACCGGGCAAACTGATGCCCACCACACAGAGCTTTGCGTCTGACCCCAAATATGCTGCGCCAAAAGTGATTCAGGCCCAGGGCAAAGACAAGGAAGCAGGCAAAGGACCCTGCATACTGCCCATCGTCCGAGACGGCAAGAAAGTGAGCAACACGCACTACTACCTGCTGCCCGAGAGGCCCACGTACCTAGACCGCTATGACAAGTTCTTCAAAGAGGCTGAAGAGGACGAGAGGAGGCCGGTCAACACGGCTACAGTCCGACCCATGGTGCAACAGCAGGGAGACACAAAATCGAACTTCTCCTGTAATAATAACAGCAGCCTTCCAGCCAGAGCAGGCATCAGGAACTCCCTGAGCCTGAACAAAGTCAGCACCGAAGGGCTGTGCAGTAGGGCGGAAGGAGCGGCTAATCCTGACAGAGTTAAACTGGTGAGTAAAGACAGAATGTTGTCAGTTTTTTTTTTTATAATGATTGATTGATAGTAGGCGCTTTGATTATACATCAAGAGAAGAATGGGAAGAAATGTGCTCCAGACCCCTAGGTTTAGTGTGTGTCAATGTAAGACAGCACTGATTGGATGGTTTTGTTTGCCTTCAGGTGCAGGAGGCGGTGCACGGAGTGACGATTGAGGAGTGTCAAACAGCCCTGCAGAACCACAGCTGGAATGTGCAGAAGGCTGTGCATTATCTGAAGGTATAGTTCTCATTATTCAGTGAGACCAGGGAATTCTCTCTCAGCCCTTTTTTCCACCAAGTTTCATGGACTGTCAAATCAATATTTCACACCGTGAGATTGTTCATCTCCTTCGTTTTTGTCTCTCTTTCTCTCCACAGGTGGAGCAGCTCTTCTGCCTGGGTCTGAAGTCCAGGGTGGAGTGTCATAAGATCCTGGAGCTGTGTGACTGGAACCTGGAGCTGGCCAGCACTCAGCTTTTAGACTCTTACGGCTCAGTCAAACAGAGGTAAAGCCGCCTTAAAAATGCTTCCTTCTGATTGGTCAGATGGTGTTGATTCATTTTTCTCTGACAGTAATGCAGCTACAAGTCACAGGTTTATATTAATGCGCTCATTCTAATACATTATCGTTTCTATAGCAACAGCTCATCGAGAGGGACTTGTCTGCCAGACGCGCCACGTGATCTAAGCCTAATAATAAACGATTAAAAATGTGTAACATTTGTGGAAGGAGTCTCCAGTTTTAGTGCTTTGTAACATGTTTTCTGACATGGTAAGCCTTCAGGACAGAGTGTCCACTTTCTGGATGCCTCATTGTCTTATTAGAGAAGAAGAGAGGCTCTTGATCTTGGAACAGCTGTTTATAGATGAAATGACGTAAGTGAGAACTTGTTAAACCGACGCTCCACAACATCAAATGCATACATCAACAAACATCATCTATAAATGGATGAAATGTATAACGTGTCATCGTTTAATAAATAAAAAAAATTGTAATTGTTGGGAAGATGCTCCAGGACGTGGAGTTATAGGAAAATATTCAGCTTCAGGGTGGTAACAGTAGCTCCGCCTCATTACACCTCCTGCTGTTGAGTATTTTACTACAATACCATGACATAGTTTATTCCATACTAACATGTAAGTACTCGCACATGGGAGCTGAGATATCAAACCATCCCTCACAGCTCTCCAGGATTAAATCCAAACTTCTGAACTGTTTCTTCGTCCAGTCCTCTGAAAGTTGTAGTGAAGAGCTTCTCAGCATAGAAGTGTGAGCTGGTGTAATGTAATTTCAGTCTGTACCCTTACAGGCTGCTCTATAATGCTCTATAAGGCCTTTCTTTCCCATTTGCTTTAACTGTATTGCTTTCCGTCTGTCCCGCTTGGCCATCTGTGCGCTCTGTGCAGCAGCGTGCCGACTCCCACACAGGACTATACACCGGGAGAAGAAAAAGAGAGAGAGAAAAAAAACAAGTCAGCACATTTCATTGTATTACTTTGAGTGAAAAATGCAGCACTTGCATTTTGGAAAGCTCTTTGCCTTGTTTATTTATTTTTTCCTCCCTTGTGATGTTTGAAGAAAATATTACCTCATCTGACGTTTCCGAGTTCTCTGTCTTATTCAGTCCTGTGTGTGTGTGTGTGTGTGTGTGTGTGTGTGTGTGTGTGTGTGTGTGTGCGTGTGTGTGTCGTTTTATACGCTGAGCTAACTCACATGGGCCAGTTATCTCCTTTATTTCAGGCAGATGCTATGTAAGGAATAAAACACCGCGTCGTGCTGTTATAGGAAATTAATCAACGTCGGGGTGGTGTGATGAAGCGGAGTTACTGTTACTGCCCCATACCAGGATGTCCCGAAGTGTCTAATTCATCTTATACAGTAGCAGACATGTCCATTAAATGTTGTGGAACATCTGGAAACAAGGGAGTTCCTATTCTCACCTCTGTTATAGCAGCTATAAACCATTTTCATCACCAACCTCTTTTTTTTCTTTTCCTCTCTCTCTCTCTCTAGAAGTTAATAAAACAAAAAAACACAGCTTATGTTACTGAGAAACCTCAAAGTGAAAACACCTCTGTCCTGAAGATGCCCGAAAAACACAAAGCTACAGGTTTACCTGTGACTGACACTGGAGACTCCTTCCATAAATGTTCCTTATAGAAAACTAAACCAATAAAAATATCAACGTTTATGTTTTTTTTTAATCTGTTTATATACAGGTCCCTGTGTAAGTTGTTACTATAGAAACAATAACGCATCAGAATATAAAATATATAATATAAAGCCGATGCTCTAGAAAATAAACATCTTCTGACCAGGTTTGTGAATCCAGCAGCGCTGCTGTGCTGTAAAAATATTTGAGTTGTATTTCTGTTCTTCTTTCACAGGCGATAAGGAAACTCCACACACGAGCACGTCTTCACCTCCGTCCTCATCCTCCGCTCATCAGAGACTGGACTGAAGGGTGTCTAGAGAACTCTCGGAACGAGGGTGTCCCCCTCCCGGAGCTCGAGTTCCCTCTCCCTGCTTTACCGAGGGACTCGCCGTGTGTCTGTGCGCGTCCTCAGAACCGAGCGTCTTCCTCCAAAACCCCTCCTCAAGGTGCACTACTGAGTTCAGAGGTCAAATGTCCAGTGAATTTTATTTGCTCTCTGTCCTGAACAGAAAAAAGGTTGAAACCAAAGTGCTGCTGGTCCGTTCGAGTTTTTCTTTCTTTTCTTTTTTTTTTATACAGAGATTTATTTGATAAATAATAAACGGAGATTATCAGATGGAGAACTCTGAGACAGTGTAAAAGCAGTGTATATATTTGTCAGAGTTGAGCTGTAGAGTTTATATGTTTGTGTCAGATGGCTCTTTTTTTAATGTCCATTTCAGTCAACTGCAACAAGTTTATTGAAATTGTTTCCGTGTCGTGTTCCTTCCTTATTTCTTTAGTATTTCTGTTGTTTTGTTTTTATATTCCATCCAGAATTGTTGTGTTAAACCCTTTCTTGACCCTGCGTTTGCGATGGCTAGTGACGAACTTCCCTATTTCCTTCAATTTGCGTCAGATTTCCAGCAATAACGCAAACTGTGTGACGTTGAAAAGCGAAATGCGATTTCTTTCAATGAGACATGTTCCTCATACGTTTTAACCAATCACATGTCTCCGATGTCATGGGGATGTTTGGGGAATACCTTAATCCCAGACGAGCACTCTTAATAGATTGTTTGCCCAGCTAGCTAACCTTAAAACAGTGCCTTTTTAAAACGGATTTCGCATTGCGCGTTTCGCTTCATAACGAAACCATGTCCTTGATTTATTCAAATTATCGAAGCAGCTAGGTAGTATTGTACTTAGCCTAGCTAATCTTAGCTAGCTACTCCTTACTCATATAACTCTTGGTATACACTGATGTCATCAAGTGGAAGTGATTGGTAGACGTAAATGTACTATTCGGGGGGGGGGAAATCAGTCACTGAAGCAGTAAAGCAGAAAATCCAAGTGACTTTTTTTTTTTTGACCCAAATTACAGCTTGGTTTGTTCAACGTCTACAAAATTCTCTGTGTGACGTTAGCAGAAGTAACACTGTAGTACGTATAAATTCAGCAGGCTATACAGCGCTAGCTTGTGTTTCCCAAGACTAGGATAAAGAAAAAAAGGTAGCTAACATAATAAGGTATGGTGAGATACCTAGCTAGTTACGTGCTTTAATACTGACACAAACAAGCATGATTTTTAAGTAGCGGAGAACTCGGACTTACTGTTATCTAAGGCCCTCAACAAAAAGTCAACAAGTTGTTGGTCAGCGTTCCGCTCTGAGCTGTAGGCGTTTGTTTTCACATTGCACATGAAAGATATTATTCGAATCTGGCTACAACACCGAGGTACGTCACAGCGCGTTATCTATGAATAGACATACCAAATAAAACTTTTTAACGAGTTCTTCTTTCTCTGCTTGTTGAACGAGAGAAGGGAAAAAAAAAAAAGTAGGCCAAGTGTGCCTTCTCTTTTCACCCAGCCAGCTATCAATAATAATAAACGAATAGCCTGGGCACTTAATCTTGTCTTGGGCAGCGAGGCTGCTGATTTGTTCACCCCTGAGATATATATATATCTGATATTTGGATACTGGATATATTCTTCGAACTAAAAGCTATTCACCCGAAAGAACCACACGTGGATCGACAGCAGTTGACGTGTTTGTTAGCGTGAACACAGGGTTAAAATTAAAGGGCAGAAAGACTGCTCACTCTTCCTCCGTGTGCCTCCGTGTGCCTCCGTGTGCAATACCATACGCCTGTATGTTTCCAGACTGAACCGCAAGAGAGTGGAGCCGATAGAAATCCTGCAGTTCAGCGGATCTGTTCCATGGGCCGCGCATTCGCACAGCTTTAATATGGTGTTGAGAAGCACAATCGAGTGAATCAATGGCCTTAAAGGAATTTATACTCCAGCATTATATCTCTGTAGTGTGTGCGTGATTACAATGGACAAGAAGATCTACACGCTTCCTTGTGCTGAGAAAAGACCTGAAAATCACCATGGAAGCATAAGGGGCAGCCGTTATATTGCGTCAACGCACTTCATATCATATAACACAAACCACAGTTATTACACTCTGACAGTAAGTGTTCTTATGGAGTTTTATCCAACTTTCAGTACAGAAATTAAAAGAGTGCGCTCCTTGTGGCATCCATGCACCATCAGATCCACACAGTGACACTCGTCCCGTCCTTACGCAGACTTTGAGCTTACTTTGAGCTTAAGTAGCTTTGTGTACAAACGACTAGTGAACGTTTTTTCAGTACAGAGAAACGTCTTGACGTTCTTGTGACATTCGTTTACACTACAGACGTGCTGGATAAAGCCGAGGCTGGAAGACGCTTGTCGAGTATTCCTTTAATTCAAAACAAAAATCTACATGCTGTTACACCCTGATCGTTGTTTGCACTTACCTTCCCTTGCCTTCACACTTTTTGTGTTTTTTTTTTGTCTTTTTTTTTTTAAACAACCAGCAAACATATTAAATGTAATCCTATGTTAAGCAATTGCTTTGAAAAGCACAGCGGAGCCTCTAACGTTTTTAGCAAACCGTTGAGTGACTATAATGGGTTTTTTTTTACCCTTCTAACCAATCAGGTCTCAAGATGGAGGACAGATGAGAAAAACAAACATGAAGTACAAAGTGCTGGTCTTATTAGGGAGTGAATATGCTGGATGAGAACATTTCTAGTGTTGCAATATAACTAAAAAAACAATCTCATATATATATATATATTTAGTCGCAAAAGCATCTCAAATACTCTTGACTTTCTGTCTCCACAATTACAGCAAAGGCAAACAACCTCCTCATCAGCAGAGCTACAGCAATCTTTATTTCATCTGCATTACTGATGATAAAACTAATCTCGAGAGCAAGCTAGGCTAGTTAGAGAGCTGATGCTAGCTAGGCCTGCTTATGGTTACAGTGTGTGTCACATGGTTAATGTTTTTTTTTTTCTTTCCCTCCCTGTATATCAGCACAGAAAGTCTTCTGGCAAACGCTCTATTTAAAACAAAGAGTACGAAAGCACCCTGAGATGTTAAAAAGCGCTTCCTTCCTCCAGTTGTTTTTTTTTCCCCCAGGTATCTTCTGACTGCTTTACAGTAATAATCAGTTGGACGTAGCTGTTAGGGACCAGCGTTCGAGATGCTGGAACACAATCAGCCGCATACAGCAATCTCACACTCATTGTGTCGGTGAGTCCATCAGTCTCGGGCTCATTTTATTCCCCTGACAGTGTGTATTGTGTTGGATTCGTTACATTAGCGTCTAGCGCTGAATAATCACAGTAAGCACGTAGTCACCCCTGATCAAACAGATGAATTCGCCTCCATTACGCTGTATTTATGAGACTGCAATGACCTTGTGTTGTTCTTTTCACACGACCTCGTCCTCCTCTTCCAGCTTCAGCACACTGTTCGCTCTGCCAGCTTCCTGTTCCTGTATTTTATTGTGTTTCAATTCTGTAAAAGGTATGTTCATGCAGATATAGAATTTATATACATTATATATATATATATATAAAAATACATATTTTTATTAAAATTAACAATTTTTATCTTTTTCTATAATCTCGTCTTTATCCTTTGTTGTGCATGCTTAAAATCATCATTTCAAGAGAAAGCCTTTATCATATCTCATGACGTTAAACGTTATCATCATGTCCCGAGGTGTTTTATTCCTCCAGTACCACAGCAATCTGACAATGGTTCATTTGTTTATTTATTAAAGAACAGCACATGTGTTTTATTTCTTTATACTTCATGTTGGGTACCTTCCACAAATCAGTTTATCACTTACGCTATAGCAGCTGTAAACAGCTGGTCCCTCAGCAGTGTCTTGAAGAATAAGACAAAAAAACATTATGTTACTGAGAAACCTCAGAGTGCGAACTCCTCCGTCCTGAAGCCTTCCCCGTGCTGGAGAACTCACTGACTGTTACACGGCGCTGAGACTGGACACTGTGCTAAATAAACCTTCACCATATCAACGGTTACGTTTTCGTCTGTTAAATAACTGCCAGTTTTTAACATCCTTTCTTCATCAGTCTTGGATTACGTGGTGCATCAGCCATACAAGTCCCTGTGTAAGTGGTTACTATAGAAACGATAGTGTACTCGAATGAGCGCAAGTGATTTGAGTGATAAGTTATAGAACATGAGTTAATTAAAATTAAGTAACACCTTCTGACCAATCAGAATCGAGCATTCGAAGCACTGGAATCAGTTTGAATGTACTGACTATATCCATGTTGATTAATGGAACTACGTGTCCATATATGAAGATTCTGGTCTTGATTTACGGTAAAATGAATCGATTTGGCGTGAGACAGACTTCTGTTATGTGTTCGCTACATCAGCCTTGTAGCTTCAGTGCAAAATTAAAGAAGCCACATCAGGCATCAGGCATCAGCCTGTTTTGAGGTAAGTGGAATACTGTGGAGATTTTTTTGTTATTAAAAATGACTGTAAAATTCTTTATCTTGGGTTAAAGTGTGCTGTGTTAAAGGCAGTACTGGTGTGAAAAACAAAAAACCCATTCAGTGATGGGCCGTTTCTGCGGGTGGAGATGGCTTGTTGATATTCTGAAATGCTTTTCTGCTCACCGTGCTTGTAAAGAGTGATTATTTGATTTACACTAGCCTGCCTATCAAGGTTCAAGGTTCTTTATTTGTCATATACATATTACATACATGTGATGTAATGTAGTGAAATGTTTCTCCTTAGTGCCGCATCCCACAGTGCAACAATGATACCTGTTTACCAGCTTTTAGAGGAATGAAATGTAGAATACGAATATGCATAAACAGAATATTTTTTTAAAAAGATGTAGAGTGCAAAAAAATGTGTTGTTGTATAGAAATATATGGAGCTGTACAATGTAAGAGTTTTTAAATTATGTATGTATCAGCTCAGGCCAGTCCTCTGACCTCTCTCTGCCACCCACTGGATGTTTTTTGTTTTTCGCACCATTCTGTATAAACTCTACAGAGTGTTGTGTGTAAAAATCCCAGGAAATCAGCAGTTCCTGAATTACTCCGACACCGACAGCCACGCCATGGTCAGAGTTAATGATGTATGATGTGAACAGTAACTGAAGCTGATTAGCTGATTGGATAATTACAAGGTAGCAGGTAATGAGTTAAAGCTTAATTGATCAGAACTCCAGGGGGGCAGTCGTGGCCTAATGGTCTGAGAGTCGGACTTGTAACCTGAAGGTGAACCTGAAGGTGGTGGGTTCGA
>CM074965.1:16557773-16575177 GCA_037577455.1 Pangasius macronema | reverse complement strand
GCTGTCAGTTTAAGAAAAAAAAAAGTTTTTCAAATAGCAAACGAGACAATTCATAAATAGACACCCCAGGCCAGGACATAATGGCACGTTCCCTATCAGTCTTTAATAATCAGAAAGTAATCTAAAAAGTATTTTACATAATGTACAGCTTTAAGTAGATAAGATTGCTTTAAGGAAACACTTATAACTCCTAGAATTCAGGAGCATATTTTGCATATTTCTGTACTTTTATTCTGAAAAGGGGCATGATGTTACTCCAACTCATTATACCATCGTGGTAAGCAGAAGTGTTCGGCAATATGACTGCTTTGTATCAGACTTTCTTTTGCTTGATTTTGCAGAGATTCAGGACAAGTATCTTGTGCTATAGTTAGAGCATGGAAGCACATTCAGTTTAAACGTACACAAGAAATGAAAACTCTTGTTTTGCCAAAGTCAATCAGAAGTAGGTCTTATTTCCTTTTCCTGGTTGGTAAACCAACGATTTACCAAACTTGTCTACGACTGTAAGGATAAGAGAAACCTGTTGCAGGGATTGCTGACTGGTTAAAGTGATCTACTGATCAGCAGCTTCGATCTACTGATCAGCCTGTTAACCCTCTGTGCTCCAGGGTCACCCTATCGCACGCAAATGAAACCAATTCACTGTGCTGCTCTTCAATATGTGACAATAACTAGGGTCAGGGTTATGTTTAGGGTTAGGGTTAGGGTTAGGGTTATGTTTAGGGTTAGGGTTAGGGTTAGGGTTAGGGTTAGTACTGGCTGTCTTTGTACTGTTTGTTTTTGTTGGGGTTTTTTGTGCAGTATCATCATTTCCACACAGGCTGTAGTTGTAATGTTATAATTAGTGTCGTACATCTGGCCCCTGAGTGCTGAGACGTGAAATCTTCTCTCTCTATGACTCAGGTTAAAGATACTGTATTACTTACTTGAATTACTCGTTCTTTTATCTGCTCTGCTTTTTTGCAGCTATAATCACTGCTTACGGGATCCACAGCCACAGATTTGTTGTTCTCAGGCTAACCGTTGTGTGTACACAGTGTGTACCAGCATCGGCAGTTCTTTGATAGAATAAGGCGGTGTGAATGAGCATCCTGACAATAAGAAGCACTTACGCCTTTTTTTTAACGACATTTTGAGCATTTTGAGCTTTTAGTGTGAATTGTTTTGTTTTTTCCCCCTCTCATCCCTCTCCTTTGCTTCTTAGACAAGTACTTTCAAGGTAAAATATGTTGTAATCTTTCCATATGTATGCACAAACAAAAACAAAAAGCTATGGAGATGGGTAATGTACTCCAAACTCCAAGTTTATGCTCTCCTTCACTGGTTAGAACAGCCAATCCCAGAAGCATTTACTGTTTTCAGCATTTCCCAAAGTTTAGCTCAGTGGAACCCCAAAGCTTTGCACGTGACACTTTAATTCTTTGTAGATTTTCTTTGGAGAACCTCTTTGCTTTCCTATCAGGGCATCCTGGTAGAAAGACCAATCTTCAACCCCAGAGAGAACAAATCTGCTGAAATTGTGAGCGAATAATGCAGAAAATGGGGCCATATTTCATCAGCACACAGTGGACCAGAGCACCACCAATACATCTACTGTGGAGGACCATGTCTTATAAAAGATCATTCTATGAGATAACTAGTACCAATCTCTGGACACCACTTTTCTGACCTCGTTATATGGTCTGCTCCTCCGATTTGCCCCAGGCCAGCAGGAAACATGAACGCATGTATGCTCGTGATGGGCAAATCGACTTTAATTAGAACAGCACTCGAGGCCATGCTGTGAAATTTGCATCAGTTCAAGAGGTTTTACTGGACATGTCCTGATTTTGATACTCCCTGCTATGGACCAGGGCATTTGAGTGCATGAGGCAGCATTCAAGCATTCAGGCATTCAGGCAGACCTTTTGTTAGAGACCTTGATACCTGGCAGAGTGCGCACTAGTGTGAGGCTTTTTCCATTGAGTCAGTGCAATAAGTGCCGACGTTTTGGCTCCCAAACTGGCCAAATTTGCAATAGTGCAACACGATGAACTCTCCTTCAGGTAACAGAACTCAGTAAAGTGTCCTTCATTCAGATGAATAAATGTAATAAATTAAAAGGACAGCATTAGCAAGGACTATCCTGGCATCACTTTCAAGTGCACTCAGCCATTCATGTGCGAAGGCAAAGTTATAACACTATAAACATGCATAAATTTGGCTCCTACTGATTTACGGGAACGTCAAGAGTGCTGTCACGGTCCTGTCTTTCTTTGTAATGAGGTCTTGTGTGAAATTTTAAGCTCTGGCGTTTTCATCCTTAGCTGCACATTACATACCTAATATTAGCTAGCATTACATACAGTACATTTATATGATGGTGTGTCATCCAAGCATTTCCTTCCCTGGCTCGTTCAGATGTAAAAACCTGTCTATTTGTTTCATTATGTAAAACCAGGCATTCAAGCAATTCAAAGTTTTATACGGATTGTGTTTATATACCTGTCCAGGAGCAACGTCGCTAACTCTGTTTCCAGCTAAAAGTACTACCAATGTTTATTCTGGTTTTACTGCATTTCTACAAACAAGAATACCGGACCTTCATTTTTTCTTAGCCATGTAATGCACTTGAGATGAGGCCATGGCTTAAACAAATATTTTTTTATTCATGTTCTACCTTAAAGAAAAAAACCAACATATTTAATGTCGCTTTGACACTGGAAAAGCACGATTGCTAAATTTGCTTTTCTTCCCAAATCATTCCTTTAAGCAGCATTGGCTTTACTTTAGTTCCAAAGAATTTAATCTCGCTAATGAATAAGAACAGGCTCAGTGATGAGGGCTGTCCAGTGGATACACTCTGAAGTATCGGTTTCCTTCAACCAGGCCTCATAAATCTAAACTGTCCCACTTCTCTTGCTTTGTTCTCAGATTAATGTATACTGGCAGAGACACAGTCCTCACGTGGTCCTGGCAAACAGACTCAGCTTTATTGTGTTTCCCCCCTGAATCACTCACTTCTCATGAATTCACACATTAGACTGAAGAAACGAGTATTGACTCCACATTAAAGATCCTGCTCTAAAGCAGTTTGCCAGGTCCAAGTGAAGCCCGCGTCTAAGCCCGAGACTGGAGTTTACAATATTCCAGATGCCAGAAATATAACATTTTATGAGATTTCTTTTTATGATTGTTTAGGAAACTGAACCTGGCTACTACTGAGTATAATTAAAAAAAAACAACCCAGCAACTCTCTTTAAACTCCTCTTTACACAGGCTGGTGTGGGTGAAAAAGTGTGTATAAAGTGTGTATCTTGGCACTGGATGAAATCTCTGGAGTTTATCACCTGTCCGCCAGAACCTTCTGGGAAAAAGTGCCCTGATGACTACAGGAACATTGAGATGGTGCCGGTGTTTCATTGGGTGATAGGTGATGGTGATGATGGTGGTGGTGATGATGATGATGGTGGTGATGATGGTGGTGGTGGTGGTGATGGTGGTGATGGTGGTGGTGATGATGATGATGGTGGTGATGGTGGTGGTGGGGGTGGTGATGGTGGTGGTGATGATGATGATAGAGGCCTGTTTACTTCCAGATTTTATACGGTTCCTGCTTCCTGATTACTCTGTTCACCTATCCCTTATAATTAATCCTGTTTGGCTTCTTTCACTCTTGGTATGTTTTTTTCCAGAAAAATTGCTGGCTGGAGTAACTTTTTTTATTATTTTTTTATTTTTTATTTTTTTAAACCAGCTCATGCAACACACTCACAGTACTCACACCCCCACTCTTATCGTTCCTAACTAGTATCAGTGAATTAAACAGCCTAACGTGCTCTTTAGATTAGATTTATTATGTGATGAGGAGGTTGTTTGCCTTCGCTGTAGCTTTGGGGCAGAAAATCAATAGAATTTAAGCTCTTATTTTTAGTTCAATTATAACATTGGAATATTGTCAATGAAACCTTTTTCATCCGACATGTCGTAAATCTCCTGAAATCTGCTCACCAGCACTTTGTCCTCCATGTCTGTTTTTCCTTGCTTGCACCATATTTTCTGACCTGACTGGTCGTCCTTTTCTGAAAATGTAACCTTTTTTTCAGTGTGGAACCTTTACTGTGAGCATGAAGTTACATGCATAACATACACTGGTGGGTGAGAAAAAACACCAAGCGTGCATTTCAGAGAAAACAGAACCTTCACTGACCGCGTCGTTCCCATGGCAGTTGGACAAGTCCATGGAAAAACACACTACATTACCAAGCCTGTGATTGGTTGTTACAAACTAGGTGTTTATTCCAAGATGGATGGCTCTTAAGAGCGACTGTCTTCTCTCTGTAGACGTGGAAACTGTCGTGCAATTTTAATAGCGCCATCTGCAGTACTGGAGCATCTGCGAAAACCTCAGAGAGTATTCAAAAGGTGATTTCGTATTAGCACAGCTCTTGCACATGTTGTCTTTGAGGCCTTTAGTTAGCATCATTTCCTCTCCTGCTACACCCTGAACAGGTGGTGTACTCAATAAGCCACAGCTCCTGAAGTTAAATTAAACACTTTAACACATGTTTGACATGTGCTGTGCAGATAAACTGAAACACCAGACACCCCAGTGTGTTCTCAGTGTAAATCAGTTCCAATTATTCCACACCCTGTTTTCCTCTCATAATCACTGCTTATTGAGTCTTCCCCTGGTGCTGAAGTGTCCCATTCTCTACTAAGGCTACACTCTGTACAGGTCTCTCAGTGAGAACTTACTGAGATATTCCATGGATGTGCAATATTGAGCCTGGTTTAAATTGGCCCAGGCAGACTGTATTATTGGTCTATTTTGGTCATCATGGTCCACAGTGATGTTACCTCAAATATGGGGGAGTTACACTGAACAAAAACAGGCCCAGTTGTGTGTTCTGCGCTGTGCTGTCAGTCTGTGATTACACTAGAATTTCTTGCACGGGTTCCTGTGGGCATGGCACTCTAATCAACAGTCTGGCACTCGAGGAGGTAAATTATGCAAGCTGTATGCTAATTCAGTTTCATTTGGACAAAGAAACATGGCTATGGCTCCCAAGGGGGAGATCGAGGGGATCTTGAGACACTTGAAGTCAGAGCTATAAATGTGAAATGGTGTAATCTGTGATTAATAGAATTATAGGTGGCAGTTTGGAAAGCTGCTGGGACTTGCAGTTTATAATTATTCACTTCCTGTATGAAGCAGATGAAACAAGAGTTTTTAAGGGAATAGCTCATTCTGACAAATCACAGTTCTCAAAAAAACATGGTGCAACTGGTCCATAGATTTTGCTCTATTGAAAGTTTAACTCCTGGTGATGTCACAGCTAACCAAACAGCTATCCAGTACTTTAAAGGAATGTGTGTTTTCCCAAACATTTTCCCTCCAATTTGGTCACCTGCCAATTCCCAACCATCAGCCAGCTCTTCTCTATCACACAACAACTACCGCCTGGGGAAGGTGAAGGCTGACTCCTGCTTCCTCCAAGATACATGAAGCCAGCAAACCACATCTTTTCCAACATGGTGCATCACAGGGCAGCGTAACACTCAGAGGAAACCCTCTTCTCAATACAGGAGCTCACACACTCCCCCTGTTTTTTTGGTCATACTAACTACAACAGAATAATAAAAAACAAGACACGCTGGTAAGGGAACAACTGTTTATAGCTGCTATAACATAAGTGATAACAGGAATTAACTTGATAAATGTAACTATAAATGGATGACTTCTAGTTTTGCCCCTTTGGCCTTGATCGTGGAATCATCCCAAAAGCCTCCTGGTTATTGTGGAAGTTCAATGTTACGAGTGTAAATGAATCAAGCTGGTTTTGAAGATCTCTAAATGTGACTTGTCTGGATCTGCTTCCTTCTGAACCGGTGCTTTGCGACTTATCTGCCAGAGCGATTGCACTTCTCTGTTTATGAGAATTGCATTGATCCAGTTGGCAATTCATTTGCATTAAATCAAGGTATATATCCTAAAACATCTCCACAAAGGTATATTTTCTAGCATCATCGACATTTGACTGAAGTGGCACTGAAACGCCACTGTCTGATGAAGTGTCTGCTGTCCTTGATGTAATAAATGTCAGCACAAGGAAGCTCACTTCATCACTGCTAACAGATGGAGTGTTTCAGCACTCCACTGTGGCTGTTACACGATGCTAGCCCAACCACTTCACTCATGTATCAAGGTAGCTCCATCCTCAGGGACAGCACAATCCAGTTGCAGGCAGTTTTTAATGAATCTCTTGTCAAGATTGGAGGAGTGCCCCAACAGAGCTCGGGACAGCACCAAGGGATTAGGCAAGCAGATGTTCCTGTAATAGAAGTGTCTCATGGCCATTTGCCTTGTTTTTTAGATCCAGGCGTGTGATTTCTGAGGAAGCTGAGTACCGGAAGAACCACAAGCACAAAGACATGTTTGACATTTTGATACATCTTTGATTTTTATTATTGTTGTTCATATTAATTGGACATCTTGAAATGGGTTTTCATATGACTTTATAGTGAAGACGTCTTCATCAGCCAATCACCGTCGATATTTAGGTGAATATCTGCTATCCATAGTTGAGAGAGTGAAAACATGAACCGTGGATGAGATTCACAGCTCAGCTTTCACTTGACTCCAGCATTGTTCCTAGTTTCAATCTTGTCCTCGATAACATTGGGATTTGTCTCAAAATTCAATTAATAATTTTACTTTTTTTGGATTAAAACAAACTATTCTTTTCTGCTTGATTGCTGCTTTGTGATTTTTGTGAGCATCCTTGATCTATTATTCAAACTCTCACCAAATTTACTCAATAAGTAAGTAAAAATATATCATCAGTGCAACCCTACATCACTGTTTTTCCTCATTGTTTTAACCCAATATTTTTACATTTTTAAAAGTTACTGCTGTCTCTAAGATGCTATACAGCCTCCACTATTAGGAGTCTTAATATTAGGGTGAACACACCATCTGTTATTTTCCCTCACGCACCACTGACAAACCTGTAGACATTCATTTCAGCCATTCAGCATTTGCTGCAGTGTTGGTTGCTGCTGTGTGCTGCTAGCAATGAACTCTTCACGCTGGGGATTATGTTTAAGGTGTTATATCAGGAATCCTATCTTATCCTATATTGTATTATAGTAACTTCCACATCTTGATACTTTTGCAGTGTGTACTTTGCAGTCTGCTTTGTTTTGATCACTGTCAGTGTGTGTCATACACTAGGATTACATCATCTTGTTGGTATTAATATTGATATAACCCATGTCTTGACAAAAAGTGGGCCTGGGAAAGGAAAAGAAACTTAAAAAAACCCTGCTAAGGAATATTTTTTTTTAAAAAAGCACTTTAGACAAACCCGCATAGTGACCGTGTATAGTTTTGCGAATTTTGATATTCCAAAAGCCTCAGCTGACCTGCCATTTGGAACAACCTTTGACATGGACCATCCGCAAACGGAGCTGACACCGAGGTGCTGGTTTTCATTCAGGATGGCAGGCTGGGACAGAGAGAGCAGTCAGTCAGTTCACATCAGAACACTGTCTCTCCAGGAAGCTGCCGGATGTCAACACTCCATACCATATTCCATTTAACAGAGGAAGGTCATAAGTGAGAGGTGATAAATATTTCAACCACTCTTAAGCAACTTTCATATTGACTTTCAAACCTACTCCCTACTTCCTTCTTCCCTTCTTCCATGTTTCTTCACAAGTCTCCATGTTTTTCAGAAGGTTTCTCAAAGAACAGGGAGAAATTAGATAACGGATGATGGATGATACCAGGTATTTGGATCTAAAAAAGTGCTATTTAAATGATGTTTTCAGTTCCACTCACTGTTCCCTTCCCTGCATGACTGTTTTTTTTTTCTGCTCAAATAACTCCCAGCATGGAGTACAAGCTCACACCATGCAAACAGCTGTCTAGAGTCAGTGTGACCCCAAGACACCATCCTCCAAAGGACTTAATAATGGACTAAAGTCTGAGTTACTTATTGATTGGATGCTCTCTGGTGCATCAGCTTTTTGGTTCCTCTGGGATCGTGTGAAGATGGAGAGGCAGCTAGAATTTTTGAAAATGAAATGACTAATGAGAGTAATCATCCAGTAATGACGGACTGAGTGATTCTGGATAATTCCTCGCTCTGTCTTTGTCTAAAGCTCTTTGTGACACACTTAGCACTGTGGATAGAGGGCCATAACAATGCGCCATGTACTGGGAGAAAATGGCCTCTCAAAAAAAAAAAAAAAAAAAAAGATATGGATTTCATTTCGTGTGTGCCAGGGAACTTTTTCAGTATGCAAGTCGAATGGCTCTGAGATATGCACAGCTTCTTCAGCCGGGGAAAGAAGCTCTGCTGTTGCGGCGTTGGTGGCACTGCAGGAGCAGTTACAGCTTCTCAAGAACGTTTTGCTTTATTTTTATTTATTTTGAATATTTTTTTAGACGCTTACTATGGACAGGAATGATTTCGGTCATCATTATCCCTCTAATTAATTAGAAAAATACTCGTGAATAATGCATAACTCTCTATCTATCTATCTATCTATCTATCTATCTATCTATCTATCTATCTATCTATCTATCTATCTATCTATCTAATACCTAGTGGACAGTAGGACATGAGAATCACTGACTACACAATTTTTTCACCTGGAAAGATCCTACACAAAGTGTGCCTGATCCCCAAATCCTGCTTCCTTATAAAAATAAACCAGGGATCTGTCTATCCCATCCATCTGTGTTGCTTTCTATGGAAACGAGAAATAAGTGGAGTGGGGGAATGCTTGTTCATGGAAATGTGGGCAGTGAAGATTGTCTGTTCCACAAAGACAAATGGAGGTATAGTGCACACTGGCTATTTTTTATACTGTGTGCCACCAGTAATGATGTGTTTTTTTTTATTCTGTTTTCTTTTGCTGTTCCTAACAACCATTTGGTTATGATATGACAAATCATTTCTTATAGAAGCATTATTATTATTTTGCCTATTTCATTTTGCCTTCACCCAAATGAATGGACGATGGAACTGTATTCTGGGATCTTCTGCTCGTGACAGGGGATGAATTCGATTTTCTCTCTCACGGTCGTTTCTCACCGCTGTTCTTGTTGTTTCATCACCGAGAATTTCAAACATGCTTGAAAGAACGAGAAAATCATGCCATGTCACTACACAAATGGTTCTTTATTGCAGACCCGATTTAGACTGCAACAGAGAAATCAGGCCTAAAACCATGTAGTGCACATTCAGTAGTACCCTTGTGACCTTTAGTGAACTGAATATCTGAGATTCCACGGGGGCTTTTTCCCCCTTGGAGCAGCAGCGATCTCTCTCGAATGAACCTATTTGTCTACTTTCTGCACAGCGCATTAGTGTGTAGAAGCCATAGCATGTTCCAGTCTGAATTATTATTCCTCTCATGAGCTTCCACTCTATCTCTCTATCTCTCTATCTCACATTTCAACTACCCCTTCTCTCTATTTCTATCTCTTATACTCCCTGATGTCTTGATGATCTCTACATCCACTAGAGCTGAGAAATGCTGATCAGTGATGGAAGGTATTTTTGAAGACACTGTGGTGAATTTATTGCAAAAATATCGCTAATGATTTTGGAGGTGCACTGTAGCATCATTTCTACCATTTGGTGAACTACTCAAATCTTGAACTTTTAAGGATTTGATTTCCAACGTCAGATCTTTTAGGAAGCTTTGACTATACGAAGAACATTAGGAGAAACCCTTGAAGAACCATTTTTATAGAGTATAGCTACAGTACAGCCAAGGCAGGCAATTGTTTTGTCCCAGAAATGCCAAATATCAAAAAGCACGATTGGTTTATACTTTGTTAGAACTGTTTACTAAAATCGTCTAAAGCGAACTCTGGAAAGTTCTGAGTGTAAGTAACTTAGTCGTCCATCAGAAACGTTGGGCAGTAAACAGCAAGGTGTGATATGTGAAAGTGCAGGTTTTAATGAACTGTACCATTATGCAGCACCAGAAAATACTGGGAATTACTCAGAAGTAGAAATGTCAGCTCTGACAGTTCCTCAACCTCAGCTACATCACTCCAGTTCATAGCTGGTCACAACTATGTGATGAGATGCCCCTTATATTTTCTAATGAATTTAGTTAGTTCTCAAATTAAAACAAAAATGCAGCCTGTCCAGGCAGTTGCTAAGAATGAATTTTAATAAATGTGGTCTTTCCTTGTCCCTCGAGCTTCATATCTGACTGCTTGCTCGTGAGAGTTAAAAACCTCCCACTTGTGTTATATTTTGTCGCTTCCCCCGGGATCCCAGTCCCAATGCACTCCTATAATATCCAACAGATGTGACAAAACCATTCTGGCAACCATTCTTCCTACAAAAAAAAGAAACTGAAACAAATAGTACGACTCTTAGTTTGTATCCGTATTTGTACATCATCTGTTTACAACACGTTATCTGTTCATTCTAAATAATGTATTCATATTCAGTTACATCCTTATACCGTACATTTCTGACCTAATAGCAATGAATCAGATGAATCAGGAAGTGAATCAGGAAGTGAATCAGAAGAAGGAATTAGAAAGTGCGTGTGCTTTTTATTTCCTGTAATGCTTTACAGTGTCTCAGATTTCTATTCAGTGGTACAGAGCATAATTGCTCACGCACTCATTGCTGTGTAGGCTTGCATACATCATCTCTCTCTCTCTCTCTCACACACACACACACACACACACACACACACACACACACACACACACACACACACTGCACTGAATCTCTGCTCCATGCTCAGCTGGACAGCACATTATTGAGTCAGATATTACACTTATTTATCAGAATATTCACATTTCTGTCACCTCCATCACATCCTGTTTTACATTCCCTTCCACAGGAGCACTAAAGAAGAGACTGCTAGAGACTAGATGTGTAGACCTGCACTACTACATTATGCATACATTATTCCGCTTTGCAGTATAGAGTGAAGGGTTTTCTGAAGCACACCGCTGCCCCAGTTAACATTTTTCTCTCAGCTGTAATTCAACACAGCCAAGGAAGCGGTTTATTACCAGCTGATGGGTTCAGCTGATGGGCGCGTTAGAGCATGGAAAAGAGGAAGCGTGATTATTTTTTTCGGCTCTCAGGGATCCAGCATGTTCTATAGCATGATCACGTGATTTTTAATATGTTGGGGATGATCAGTGAAGAACTCATTTTCCCTTCTGTATGCACAGTGGCACAATGTGATGTGAGATATTAAGAGTGCTATCAATAATGATAATAAAAAAAGTAACTGAGGAGATGTTCGTTTAACATTATGGAAGGAGTCTCCAGTGTCAGCGCTTTGTAACGGACATTTTCCACCACAGGAAAGTCTTCAGTACGGAGGATAGGAAGAAGAGAGGCTGGTGGGGGAACAACTGTTTATATCTGCTGTAAGAACTTGTTCTGTTGATGTTCCACAACTTTAAATGTAACTCTAATTGGATAAAAAGTATAAAGTGGTCTTTAATGACTAAAAATTGTAGTGTAATAGTGTAATACTGCTTTTATACAACAGTTCTCCATCCATCCATCTTCTCTACCGCTTATCCTGCACAGGGTCACGGGGAGCCTGGAGCCTATCTCAGGGTACTCGGGGCACAAGACGAGGGACACCCTGGACGAGGCACCAACCCATCACGGGGCACAATCGCACACACACTCGCACACTACGGACAATTTAGACATGCCAATCATAACGCATGTCTTCGGACACAATATGACTGAATGTTCGGTGTACTTTTGCTCCGCTAGCGGAAATAGCTACAGAAAAAAAAAAACACACTCACTTTATAGGACATAGGCTGTTTACATTTATTTATCTTAAAATACAGAGCTATTTGTAATTTATAAGAGAGCACTTAACTGGTCTTTGTAGTTGTGTTTGGGGGAATTTCGCCTTATCTTGGCTTATACGTATCTTACTTTAGAATGTTTTATTAGCTGTGTTAATACCACCTAATCCATTTCATCTTGAGCAACTAAATCACACTGCTTAAAATTCATGAGGATTTCAGTGGCTTTCACTTTGCATTTAATTGGAGCTAACCTCTAGATGCTTTTCACTGTTTGCCTGAGAGAGAGTGAGAGAGCTGTAAAGGTGTGTAGGTGGACAGGAGAGAGAGAGAGAGAGAGAGAGAGAGAGAGAGAGAGATGAGCTGCTAATCGTGGTTGATTTCCATTACTGCTTGTAAATATATGACTGTTTAATAACACTGTCATGAATGTCCACAGGGAAATCAATAGCTACCTAAAACTTTCTTTCTCCAACCTGAGCTCGAGTATTGATTAGCTAAGCAGCATTAACATGGAGGAAGAAGTGCACCACATTAACCCCGAGTCCCAGGAAAGAGCAGCGTGGTCGTGATTTACAGCGTGTTCCAGAGGTGTTTCCCAGCTTGATTTATTCTTCTTAATATGATGTAATGCTATAATTGATCATCTGTGTATTCTATAAGAACATTCACAGGACTGCTGACTGCACCGTGACATTTATATGGCGTAGGAACTGAGTTTGATCACCGAGAGCAAAACACAGCGTCAGCTGATGCATGTAGCAAGATCCAAATTTTAATCTAAAGTAGATCATCCAATATCCAACTCCCTAACCCACAGACAAAACAAATCAACCTGCAGCAAAGAGCTAAAAAAAAAAAACCTGGCCAATTACAGCTCCAATATTGTGTTCCTCTCTACTGTATTCCTCATAATCAAATCTTAATGAATGTCCCTCAAGGGTTGCTGCTCCTGTGTGTGCGCAAATGAGACGTAGCTTTTAGCTAAGCGGAGGTGGCAGGAGACGTCACATCCAGGATCGGTCGACACAGCACGTTACTCAGCAGTGAGTTAGCGTTATTGTGCCATTTATCAGGGTTAGCACAAGCACGCCATTTTATAACATCATGAAGACTACAGGGCAGTTTTTTAGACTAAATCAGCAAAGGCACATCCACTTCTAGCAAACTTTGTTTCACTTTTCTAGTTGAATGTCACCGTATTTTACACTTTAAACTAATTCTGACAAAATGACACAAGACGACAACATTCTAGACTTCAGATTATAAATATCTCTGAAAGGACAAAGTCTGTCAAAAAAAAAAAAAAAAAAAAGCTTGTGCTGTTCTGCTTCATGAAATTTATTCTGTCCTGATAAGAATATCTAGTGCTGCTGCAGTTTCCCCGGAGTTTATTAAGAGCTTCTCACATCATTTGTCTCCGAGTACACGATTCAAGGCCGACCCAGAGGACGTAATGTGCTGCCAGTCAGAAGTCTGAGATGGACACAGACGCCCACAGATGAATTTATTAGTCTCCTGAAGACACTGAGAAAGACAGGAAGGAGAAGAGGTTGAGGACTCTGAACATGGAAGATGTGGGACAGAAAAAATTCACTGAAATACTGCAGAAATTCAGTACAGATTCAAAATGACTACAGTACAGTAGATGTTATGTTATCATTTACAGCAAAAAAAAAAATTACAGTAGTCGCTAAAACTCTCAGACAAACTTCTATCTTCCTGCGTAAAACGAATCATGTACAAATAGAGCTTAAGAGCACCAAAAGCATTACTACTCTGAACTCATACTAATGTTCTCTATATTTTATCCTTTAATATTTTACATTTCTCCAAATCTTAGTTAGAATGGAAGCCTGACTTATAGTGCCTATAAAGTGATCAGGGGGACAAGCAGTACAGTTTTGCAATTTTATGTCATTGCATTTACATGAGTTTCCTTTTCCACCCATTTTTCCAAGCTTGATTAATAAGCAATTATGGACTGCTTTGAGGTAGACATATGCACCCTTCCTCATGCTTCTTCCCACCAAAGAACGTGGGTATACGTGAATGACATGCCTGTCTACATTGCTTTCTTTAATTTAAATAGAGAAATGAAATCGAGAATGTGTCAACTTGAAAAACAGAATGACAGAAGAACAGGTGCAGTCACCTCCTCAGTGCCAACATCCTTCATGTAATTGCTTTCCTGGGCATCGTGCCCGAGCTGAACGGCAGTGTGGCCTCTGAGATCAATATTAGTGTGGATTGTAAGGTCATCTGTTTCTGCCTGCTCAGCCTTGACCTGCTTTGACAAGCACAGCTGTGGTTATTGAGGCTTTAATGATACATGCTTAATGTCGGCTTGTTGGCAACACCTCTGATGATGAGTGATGACCAGTTCCTCGGCAGCTGGCCCTCCAGTTCTGTCAGAATTATTCCAATGTCTATATATACATATAAAACGGAAGTGCACTGTAAAGATTCCTGGCTTTCTTGTGGGTGGGACCTTTCCTTAAACTTTGAGGGTTCATGGTGTTTGATCTGTTACTCCTGGGATAACCATAGTGGTGATAATCCACTTTCTTTCTTGTTCATCTTTATCAAGTTTCTCTATTTCCTTAGTTTTAATGTTAGCATCACTTGGGAATTCCATTGATCACCATTGTTGTTGTTTTTCTACCAAATTCTGAATTTCTTCTACTGGTCACACACCAGTGATTTTCCACTCCAGTTTCAGAGATCCACTGTTTGAAGCTCTTTCCAGCTCATGAAGGTCTTGTAGGAAATAACGGCCAACAATTATAAGAAAATAATGGACACGATGCATTGGATAACTAACTAAAGAATCCAAATTAATTTGTTTATTCAACTTGAGTAGGAGCTTTATCCTTGTCAGGGTTGTTCTAGAGTTGGAGTCTGTCCCTGGAATACTGGGCATAAATGTGGGAATACACCCTGGATGGGACACCAGTCCATTGGAGGGCACCACACACAAATTCACACTAGCTTGGCCAGTCCACCTACCAGCATGTTTTCGCTAGGTCAGAGGAAACCCATGAGGACAGAGGAAGGAGATGTAAAACTCCACCTGAGCTCAGGATTGAACCAGAGACCCTGGAGCGGTCAGACAACACCACAAGCGGAGATATTTTCACAGCCATAGTATGGTGTGGTGAAGTATGATTTGTTGGTGCCTCAAGAGTATACCAATTGTCTTTGTAGATGTAGTAAGAGAAGAATGGAGTGTGTCGGTCTTAATGTGATGAATTACATAAATATTTTCCAGCTGCAATTGAAGGTTAATGGATAAAAGCATCACATGCATAGCGTACATGTTTGTGCTGCAGGTTTAGATTTCTTAAAAATCTCGTTCTGATTTATCGGCTTGGTGTTTGCCCAAATATAAATTCGCTACAGGAAGCCAGACTCCACTCAGACTTCATACAAAGAGGTTTACTCAAGATAGATGAAGGAGTGAAGTGGTTACTGTGAGATAAATTACTCTGGAAAGTGGAAGCGTTCTGAAGAATAACTGCAGAATGTAAACGGGGGAGTGCTCGAGATCTTTCCCGGTGATACAGAACTGAGTAATGGGAAAGGAGCACAAACAGCAACTGCTGAGCATGCAATCTAAGCGTTGAGTTGAGTAGCTAAGGGTTAAATGTCTTTGCTCAGGGGTCCAGTGCTGGCAGTCTGGCAGTTGTGCAATTTTAAATGTGTGATCACCCACTCGGAACCTCAGCCACTGAGCCACTGACCTGCAAATGCTATTTCAGTTCATAAAGGCAAATATGATCTTACACCAGCCGTTTTGAGGCTCCTGCTGTTGGACTACAGCAATGCGGGATGTAAAAACACAGCTAGTCGAATTATTTGATTAATATAGCAACATCTAAGTTAAACTACTCCAGAATTTCCTTGATAGAGATGATTTAGTATAGTCAAGGCTATAGTCTAAACTAGGGATAAACCAATACAGTTCATTTTTCAGACAAAGTATGAGTACATGTTTTTTGGTACTCGTCAATGCCAATACTGATACTGAACTGAAACGAGTACGCTACTGAGTCTCAACCAATCAGGGACATCATGGAACATTTGATTTATCCACATTTATGTTGGTTGCTGCCATTCTGCCTTCAGCTATACAATTTACATAAATTCATAAATTCATTGAGTCAAAACACGTGAACAGTTTATTGTTATTGTAAAGTCTAACTTTTCTGAACTTCCTTTTCACCCCATTAATAATTTTTTTCCCTGACATTTCAGAAGCCTGTTCAGAAGGGGATATAAAACATTTATAGCCATGAACTGGTCTGAGGTAAAGACGTCAAGTCGGGATTGTCAGTAGATCAAAGCTGTTTCCATCCACTGTTCACAGATGATTTGTTTAGTTTGACAAAGTTCATCTTCTTCACTCTGCCAAAATGTTGTTTTTTTCCCCCACATTTTCCCATTGTCCTTCAGCTGCAGGAAAAACTGGCTCTTCAATTCTCAGACATGTACTTACAGAGTTTAATTTATTTTGCTATGTCTATGTTTTGATGCAAACCACCGATCTTTTGCACCTTTATTACTTTCTGCCATTATTATTGGGCCAAAGTGCTCATTCAGAAATACCCATATGCCAAAGAAATCAATCCGGAGGGCTGTTTCTCCATTAAACCAGGTTTGTATAACTGAAAGCGTCTCAACACACTCTCACACTCTCACACTCTCACACTCTCAGCAATATATCTGTAAATACACCCAGGCATTTAATAAAGGGTTTTTATTATAAACACACGCTGCAAGAGACAGTCATTAAAAAAAAAAAAGATCTGCCAATATTATAAGACCTGGAGCTATCATTTGGCTGTCAATCACATCTCTTATCCAGCTGTCTAAATAAGCATGAGAGATGGACAGGTAAACAAAATAATTTAAGCGTGAATGGTTTATGGCTGCGTTTCATTTTTGTTGAGTTCCTTAAGTGCTACTCATGTTTTTATTCTTGGTACATGCTTGTGCAGGTCTTTACTCCTTTACTTATTTTCCTTCTGACCAAAAGTTTGAAGTTCCTGATTTCTATGCAACTTGACAAGCTGTGTTTTTTTTTTTTGTCTTATTAACGTCAAGAGAGAGAAAAGAGAAGGCGGTGAGGGAATGGTCTAAAGTTACAGCTTTATCTCTGACTATTACAAAGCACTGACTCTGGAGACTTCTTCCATACATGTTGAATAAACCTCTCCCTACAGAAAACGTCAGCGATCAGTGATTCTTCGGTGGGGGGAAACAGAAGACGTTTAAAAAAATACAAGCCTTGTGGGTTTGTTTTTTTTTTAAACTTACCTCTGTCTGAATGAGATCTCACTCCTGCAGAGTACAATCACTGTTTTATGTTGGAAAAGCCTCAATCAAAAGACTCTGCAATTGCATCTTGTTGCCTCTGGCTCCTATTCAATACACAAAGCCTACTGCGCAAAAAAAATGAGATTCAACATCTCCGGTTCACTTAAAAACTGTGTAGCAGAAACAAATCTTATTCTTCTTCTTCAGGCTTTTCCCTTCAGGGGTCTCCACAGCGAATCATCACTCTCCACCTATCCCTATCTTCTGCAT
>CM074965.1:16532301-16542342 GCA_037577455.1 Pangasius macronema | reverse complement strand
GGATGGGTTAAATGCAGAGCACAAATTCCGAGTATGGGTCACCACACTTGGCCACAAAATCACTTCACTTCACTTCACTTCACTTCACTTCACTGCCTGTAGAAAGGAAAAGTTAGTGTAACCTTGGACGCTTAAACCTTGGTTTATCAAGAACTATCTCTAAAGCTACATATAATTCACTGCTAAACTCTGGAGTAGTGCTTCAGGATATAAAAGGAACACTAGATGTGTAGGAGTTTGGGATAAATATATTTGGTATAACGTGGCATATTCATAATTCTAGTCAAATAGCTTATATATATGCTTATATTTAATTAACTAGTGCATTTATGGTAACAGCTGTCTGTGGGGAATTGTATCTTCATCATTGGATGCTTCACATAAACAGATTAAAAATGTGAGTTTTTTCTGAGGAGATGTTTCTTCAGCATGTTGGGAAGGAGTCTCCAGTTTTAGTGCTTTGTAACAGTCAAAGGCAAAACTGTAACTACGGTTTACGACACAGAGCATCGTTTTTAATCTAGTTATAGCTATAGTTCATAATTTAATGTTGTGTACAAAGAGCTGAATACTGGAGACTCCTTCCATAAACGCTAAATCAATGCTTCCTCAGGATTATAAAATCTATTCAAATTACTCAATGATATCTTTATCTGGATCTAGTAAGACTTGTATTGACTCGTAACAATGTGACAGAATTCAAGGTCTTTTCTTAAGAGAAGCAGAACTAATGTAGGAGGATAGTTTCAAATGCTCGGTGTTACTGCTCTTCACTGAGCAGGACATCTTTTTGTAATCTGTTTATTTTAAAGGTGATATTGTGTATCGTGCTAATAGATGAAAACCTGCCTCTGTAATGCCCCTGGAGAAGCCGTGATTGAATCAGGTTTAATCATTTGCTAATTTCGAATCTGATCATGTAGCTCTCAGTCTGGCCAGCAGAAAACTTTATGAAATTAGCGACACCTGTCAGTGTTAATCCGTTTGGGCCTCATGTTCGGCGGTGGTTTTGTCACAGTCTTCGTCACACGTTCTGTTCCTGCATGAATGATTAAACTCAGGGACGATCTGCTCACAGTGCATCGAAACGCTGAAGGCTTTTTTTTGTTTGTTTGTTTATGTATTTATTTTTTTTGCAGCGAGCCCAGATAACGACTTGCAGCTCTCATAAATATCAGGCAACAGGGCAGACCTTCGCCAGCCCTATGAATCTCACCTGCATCTCCTGCTGGGATTATGGCTCTTGAGTCGTGTGCTGAGGAACTGCTTCAAACTGATGACCGAATCTTTCATTTTCATCCAATTTTTTTTTGCACTCAGACTTATATTACATGTATAATTAGGTCCAGACCAAGCGAGACTTCCCTTTTCTTATTTCTCTCTTATTTCTGTGAGCCTCTGCTCTGGAATTTCTGGCACTAGTTTGAGGATTTGCGCTTTATTGGAGTCATATAAGAGATGCTGAGGCAGTTCTTTAGTAGAAAGTGCCTCCGCTTGCCAAGGCTTGCTCACCAGATGGGTGTATTATTGTTTAAACTGAATAGATTTGACCTTTTGGCATCACGAAATATGACAGCGTGACAGTGTACACACGTTAATCTGCACTAAGGGTTGCACTGATTAGTCAAGTAATCAACAGATGGTATAGAAAGCAGCTAAATGTACAGTTTCATGGCCCGTTAACGCTGATATCATTTGCATTTAGTGTAGAAGTCTGTGCAAAACTATTTTAAATCCCAATTCCACCCTCTCCCGAAGGAATTCCTCCCACTGTTATGTTGTTGCCGAGTAAAATGTAAATAACTTCCTTGCACGGACACAGTGCCATGAGTGTTTTCTGAGCCGTGGGTTGCACATCACCGATCCCACGCAGCTAGCTGTGAGCCAGATCAGCGGTGCATCCCGACTCAAAATGGCCGATCCTGCCTTGCTTCCGGATGCTACCGAGGCACTGAACACGGAGGAAAAACCTCCGTCATTAGGCTATAGAGAGCTTCCTTGCTGCACGCTCTCAGTTTCAGAATCAGCTATTTCACCTGAGCCGCTAGCTTGTCAACACGGGCGCATGTTAAGAATTGGTATGTCCTTAAATAGTGGAATACGATACGCAGATTTATCATGTTGCACGTTTATTGCGTGAAATTATTCACCTGAAAAAGCATTGAAGCTGGAAATGTAATTAAAAAAATCCTCTATATGTCTGAAGTCTGGTTTGCTGCACAAATAAAACAGCCTAAAAATGGTGTCGTCCTGAAACTATTTTTGATTTAAATATGAAAAAGACGACTATTTTTGAAATACAGCACAATTTCATTTAATAGTCTCATTAGGCAATGTGTAACTCATTTCCGGATGAGAGTGCCTGGGATATTATTAAATTTAAATCTATATTTGGACGTGACATTTGGCTGATTCCAGTGAACAGAGCGTTTGCAAAACATTTACACCTCATGGAGAAGCTCTAAACCCACGTTAATGTATGTTCAGCCCACATGAACTACTAACGCTCGCCAAAATTCATGGAATGACTCACTAAAATTTCACGTCCTGATATTTTATTATTCTGATGCCACGTTGAATAATAAACAGCCAGAGTTGAATGGGAGCCAGATGGAGCCGAGTTTGCTGTGTATGAGAGATTGTGCTTATGTCTCGCTTTTCAACTCTGCACTTTTACACTTTTACTCCCCTGCCTCCTGAACTAGTTGAACTGTGACGGCGTACGAAGTTTGCAGTGCATCTGTCGCATTTTACAGGAAATTCTATTCTTCAAATGTGCAGAAAATAATAAGAAGCATATCTGACATACTAGGCTGCTGTCACTGAGACTTTTCTGGCGTCCGTCAGTACCGTCAGTACTCCTTATTGTAGCGTGGTATAATATAGTAAATTAAAGCGTTTTGTTCCATGGAGCAGTTATGGAAGGAGTCTCCAGTGTCAGCACTTCCACAGCAGGAATTTGGATGTTGTTTGGATGTCGGTCATTTCCTGTTGTAGAATAGTGTCATGCTCATTTGTGAGTCGTTCCAGACGAGAGTGCCTGCGAAATGATTACATTTAAACATAAACGTGTAATTCTTATATCTGATTGGTTGAGAAGGTGTTGATTCATTTTCTTTTTCTATTTTAAATAGTAACAATTTTGACAGGGACTCTGATCAGATTTTCGACTAGTAGGTATGGAAGGAGTCTCCAGTTTAAGCGCTTTGTCATGGGTTAGAAGTAAAGCTCTAAATTTAACTAGCCGGTTGATTAGTAAAAAGCATAAAATTTTCCGACATTTAATGCTACAAGTTTACGCTTTACCTTTTTACCTTCAGTAGCATGGCATTTTTTGTCTTATTGATATCAAGACAGAAAAAACAGTGGATGTGGGAACGATTATTAATAGCTGTAAGTCACAGGTTCCCAACCCTGGCCCTGAAATACCCCTGCGCTTAACACTGTAGTGTTTTCCCTGCTCCCAATACACCTGATTCAACTAAACCGTGGGTGCGTTAGAGCAGGAAAAACAGATAATGTATCTATAAACAGATAAAACTGTCTTTGAAATTTAGTATGTTAGCATTTGTTAAGAGTTACAAGGACTAAAAGGCCCAATTGTGGAATAACCCATTTCTCTTCATTCATCTTTTACTGAGCTTCATACACCACGATGCTGCATGTTTGGAGCCATTGGTGCTCTCCTCACATATTTGTTCCCTAAAAAAAAGAAGAAATTGTTCTGACAAACGTCTCTCCAAGAAGCATTATGAGGCATACATTGAAAGGCGGTCCTGTCAGGGTATAGTTCTTATATCTCTATTCACGAGAGCTTGAAAATCTCCTATGATTTAATACGTGAGACATTCAAAGCTTTTGCCTACATTTGATCTTCAGGTCCTTGGTACTGCTTGTTGTCCCTTTGGATTTGTCAAGGAGATATCAGAATGACATGAAAGTATAATATCTGCCATTTGATCTCATTGTTCTTTGGGAAAAGTTTGAAATTTACAAAGAGAAGTGCTTAAGCTATGATACTTTTCAGCTTGTCTAGTGACTTTCAAGGATTTTATAGGCATTCTGCATTGTAATGCTCCTCCACCTGAGGAGCTTCAATTTATTACAGTACAGATTATTCAGATTATTGAAGTTATGTGTGTATAGTTTACGCTGATGAGGTTGCCAGATATTTCTGGAGAAGGTGTAACATAAAAAGGAACGTCAGTTTTAAAAGTTAAAAATAAAACAGTGAATGAGAATTTAACAATATGGCTTCCACTCACTTGTCTCTGAAGCTTACAAAAATAGCACTTGATCCAGCACATCCTATTATTTAGCTTTTTTTGTGCGTAAATTAATGAATCCATGAGATACTAACTTGAGGTCATGACATCATAATGCTGGCTATTTTAATTAAATAATGCCCTTTTTTTTCGTTTTTTTCATTGACTTTAATTTCATTCATAACTTTGTCCATAAAAAATTCAGTCATTGAGATAAACAGTGTCTCTGACAAAGATGTCTCCTCTGATGTATTTAGAGCTCAAAACAGAAAATCACACACATCACAAAAATGCTTGCTAATTGGGAAAATCTTTCTGTTCGGTGTTCATCGCTCCAATACCATTCCAGAGACTTGAGTATTAATCCTGTTTTGGTGGCATGTGGTGGTCCAACACCTCTCAGGGAAGTGAGAATCTATTTTGACGATATTTAACTGACACCAGATACCTTCCCAACTGGTGCATTGTTATCGTAAAAAGTTATAATTGAAATGAAAATAGACGAAATGCAGTGTGGTGTGGCGCCTCATTACTCAAGAAATGAGGCATCAGGCATTTTGCTACCCATGCACGACAGATGACTGACTTATTTCTGCAGCATATGCATAAACTCAATATCGAGAGGTGACGGTTGAAAATTGCATTGCAATTAAATTACCATAATGATTGTACATGAAGCACAGAACTTTCAGTGTTGCTGTATCCACAATATTCTTTTCCCGTTTGGTCCTGAAGGTGAGCGGCTTGAAGACTTCCACCGGCCGAAAGCGGGAGCACCGCGTCCTCCTCATGGTCATCACTATGGTGGTGTGTTACCTGCTCTGCTGGCTCCCGTATGGCATCATGGCCCTGCTGGCTACGTTCGGAGCGCCAGGTCTGGTGACAGCCGAAGCTAGCATCATGCCCTCGCTTCTGGCCAAGACCAGCACCGTCATCAACCCCGTCATCTACGTCTTCATGAACAAGCAGGTGAGGACGAGGATCTGTCATTGATCTACACTCTGCACTCTTTCAGTTTCCTAACAAATCCTTTGCATTTATGGATATTGAACAATTTTGTTGGTGTCACAGAGGAAAAAACTTCCCACCATCGATGTTACCATTATGGGGAAGCATCTTTGTCTTTGTGGTTGAAAATGATCATTCTGTTTAACAACAAAAATGAAGAATAATGGACAGAAAAGGTTCTTTAGATTACCACAAGTGGTTCTGTAGGTAACCATGTTTATTTTGTGACATTGCTCTAAAGAACTTTTTCAGGCCCCTCAGTTTTTAAGAGCGTAGACCTGTGCTGGAAATTATGACTATCATTTATTCTCCCACATTCACCACAGCTGAAACTGGTAATATATAGCACCATATAGTATCTCTACATTATACATTAGAGCCCCTGTACTCCTTTTGCGAGAAAGTCAATTGCTTACTAGTTTGTCTTGTAGCTATCCGTTCATGTTTATGTTCATATATGTGATCGAAGTTTGGCAGAAGGTGTTCCGTGGATAAAAATAACTGGCTAACATACGACTAACAGCCTCACAGCATATGTACCTACCACAGTGTATTAACTTGCTAGCTGCTTGCTGCTTACTAGCTAGCCTCTAAGGATAACTTGCTAGTTAGCCTTAGTTAGCTGATACTGTATTTTATTTGGTAAACAGCTGTCTACTTGTGTTCAGTAACAGAAAAATAGTTGGCGCTAGTTCAGGGTCCATTGTCGGGTAAGGACATAAACTAGCAAGTGATGTTATTACATTTACATTTATTCATTTAGCAGACGCTTTTATTCAAAGCGACTTACAAATGAGGAAACATAAGCAAAGAATACAAGCCATAACATATGGGGTTTTGTGTTGTTTGTCCAAGCTGAGAAGCTAGTGAGTGACTGGATTGTGAGTAAACAAATACCTTGGGCTGTATGCTAGGTAGCACTGAAGTCATGTCAATGGCTAAAAACACATTAGCCATGGAAAAAACTCAATGCTAGCATTAATCATTAAGCTTTCTCTAACTCATGTGGTGGAAAAGATTCTCAAGTGATATATGGCTCACTGTTTTTTCAGCCTCTGTTCTGTGTTTTCTAGGCTTTAAGACATCATCTTTATATCAGAAAGCAACACTTCATTGTGTATCATTTCAAGCACTGGCAGCAATTTGATTTCCAGCTTTTCTCATTTCACGTATCTACGCCTGGGGAGATACTCAAGCAGACGGGAAATGTTGAATGATATTGCACACTTCATAAATTACATTATAGACTAGGATTTGAAATCGTTTTTATATGCATGGCTGTGGGACTGTGGTCTTCTTGTATCAACTACGCGAGGATTTATTCCGAGCATGTGTGGCCGAAACTGAGATAGCAAATGAGTAGTGGCGCAGTGCCGGCCCACGCTGACCAATTTACTCTGCACTGCTGTGGAATGATGGCTGACAGAACATAGCCACAACTCTACCTTGATAAGATTTCAGGCTAATATGAACCTCCTGGGCCTAAACTGACATGATGTTCTCGCACTGGACTTCTTGCATTCAGAGTTATGATGAATATTTGACTTGTCAGTTATCTGCCTTCTTGGTATCGTGTCAGTATACAGCCGTGGATAAGAGTGAATAAAGATTTAGCAATTATCATGATGTGAAATTTTAATCTATGTCTATTTCACAGGATGGCTCTTCAGAAATCAGTTGTTCTCATGTTGTGATTGTTCCATGCAGTAAAACGAGACATGTAACTTAATTTATCTGTGCTGCCAGCTTAATAAAGGCATCTAATTCGACCACGTCACTGCTGCGCCTTCAAGTGAAACGATTCAATTCATCATACCATCGGTCAAGCTGACAGCCATGTGATTCGGCACAGAAGGAAAAGAACCAGTAAAATAGCTGTGCTTTCTACTCTGACTGTTAAAGGACATTCAGGAACAATAAACTCAGTGCCTTTAACTCAGTAAAGCCACTGAAAGGCATCATTTCTTTGGATTTAGATTGGTGTATTTTCCACTCTTGGTAGATGTCACCAATATCTTTGATATGGAAATGCACGTCTGGCTGTTGTGAAATAAAACAGCACAGGAGTCTATGGTATATGCGCCAAGAAGGCGCCTTACACGGAACTGATGGCAGGGGCAACAGATCTCAAAAACAAGACTTGCTCTTTGGTATGGATTTATTGATTTGGATGTACAGTACAAGTGAGACAGAAGCCAGTCCAAGCACAAAGCTGACAGAATTAGATGAGTGATACAACATGCCAAGTTCTCACCAGTCGACCAAAAACAAATTCATGAGAGTTGTAGGAAGGAGCTGAAGGTTTAGAATACACTCCTCAAGGGTTCTTTGGAGGGTTATTATCGTTCTAGCTTTTTAAAAGGAAACCTGTTTGTGGCATTTTCTGAAAACGAAGACCCCTTTTGAAAGGTTTTACATAGGAACTTTAAGTTTCCTCTAGAGAGACAAACTGAAGAATTCTTTCTCAAACCAGCTCCAGTCAGTCCACATTTTTACTCTATCTCTGCATTATGTGAGGAGAAAACACAGACTGAATAATGTGGCCATGAGAATTGGTTTATGAAGCACTGCTTCAGGGTGCTAGACGAAATTTAGCATACCCAGGCCACCTACTACCATGTTTTTTGGACAGTAGGTGGAAATGGGACAACCATGAGGAAACCCAGGATTGTTTCCAGGCCCATTATACAGCAAATAGATCCAATTCCAATTAATTTGCCCATAGAAATTAATTGTTTTCTGGGAAATAGAAAAAGATGTCATCTAGCACCCAAACACAGTGGTTCTCAAACCTGTTCACATTTCTGTCTTGTGTGAGTTGGGATGGAGATTGATCCAGGATTTCCTCATGGTTCTCCGGTTTCCCTCCACTGTCCAAAAAACATCACGGTAAGTGGACTGGAAATGATAAATTGATCCCTAGATCTATCAAACCCAGTATTCTTGGGATAAACTCCAGATCCACCATCACCCTGACCAGGATAAAGGGCTTACTGAAGATGAGTGAATGAACGAATAAACCACTGTAGTGAGTGATTTCCATTCGTTATGTTGATAGACTGTACCTCACTAAAGACGCAGCACCAACAGCGTGATTAATGAAATAAACCCAGTGAAAGCTTCACATTGCGATAAACACCAGAGACAGTCTTCCTACCTACTAAATGTGCTCTAATGATATTTAACCCTCTGATTAGATTTCCATGTGAGTTACAGAGCAGAAAACCCGACTTTCTAGTCTGCTCTGATATCAAGTCTGTGAGACGCTGTGGAGAAAACAAAGAAGAATGAATTCAAATAATTCCTGTCTTCATCCAGCCATGATAAACTGATCTGACAGTTGCTCTAATGCATTTTGTTTGCGAGTGTCTGAAGCCATTTTCATTATGCAATACAGCAACTGCACACCACAACACATTATTGTGTTTAGATTCTGTCCTTCACAGTAATTGAATGACATTTTCTCATAAAAAAAATGCACTGTAGATTCTCTTTGGAGTTCTTGCTCATTGTCTTTCACTTCTTTTACTCCGTTCCGCCTTGTTTTGAAGCTACTGGATGCTACTACAGTGTGATATTATCCACCTTATCTTGGGTAATCCCCAGACAGAATGCCAGCTTTGGAAACCATTTGTCGGTCTTAGTAATTAATTTTATCTCCATTTATATGCACCTCTTTAGCAGGGCTCACAGCTGCATTAATCCTTACGCTGAATAATTACCCCTACACTGCTGCTAAAGCCTGGGTAAAGGTACAGAAAATCTGCTACAGTGTGATTTAGTGCGCAGAAGATAGAGCTGGAGTTAAAGAGCCAATTGGTACACAGTATTGATTTTTGTGTGAAGCTTCTGAATTCTTATGCAGCATTGCTCTGAGGTCGAAAAGCAGATTAATTTAAGTGTTTTGTGTAATTTGCTGCAAGGCAATTATAAACCCCTAGGACTTTTAGTAGGAAGGACAAACGAGGCAGAACAGCTGTGTAAAAAGTTCTGCAACACTTCTTGATAGAATATCGTAATCATTTATTTCTCTAAGGCTGCGCTCACATTTAGAAGCCTTTTGGCATTTCCTATTTTTCATTCAACTCTCATCTTTATGCTTTGATGGTTTACATTTGGGTTTGTAAATGACCTGTACCTGAGCGAGCACTCTGAGCACTATTCTCCTATAACAGCATGTCCAGAAATGCTTTTCTTCCTCTTATACCGCAGCAATTTGCCAATGATTACATCAATTTAGTTACATTTCCTGTTGTGGAACGTCCATGAAAGAAGATATTTCCTGTTAGCACTTACGTTATAGCAGCTATAAACAGTCATTCCCTCACCAGACACTCTTTTTTCTCTCTTAAAATTAATAAGGCAAAAAAGCTGGGGTGTCATGTTACAGAAAAATGTCTCTCCTGACGACTTTCCCACAGTGGAAAACTTAAAGTTACAGCTTTAGCTCTTCATTTTGTAAAGCACAGACACTGGAGACTCCTTCCATAAACGCTAAATAAACACCTCAGATAGGCACACAGGTAACTCCACCTTCGCTGGTACTGAGGCCAAAATTTAATAAACTGCTGATGCCTTTTATTTTCTATTTTTATCACATGGACACATTAGCTACAGTCTTTAACTAGTCTCCCTGCTCAAGTAGGACCCTTGTAAAGTCTACATGAGATTTTGTCTTACTAATTGATGGATTTAGAGACAGTGTCACTGAGGAAGAGACAGGAGTCAGAGCTAGAGGTAGCAGAGCTGAAGATGTTGAGGTTCTCTT
>CM074965.1:16485211-16505829 GCA_037577455.1 Pangasius macronema | reverse complement strand
GCAGAAGATAGGGATAGGTGGAGAGTGATGATTCGCTGTGGAGACCCCTGAAGGGAAAAGCCGAAAGAAGAAGAAGGGCAAAACAGAGTAATAAACTCAGGGCCATAAACTCAACCACTCACAAAATGTGCTGATGATGCAATTCTTCATTAGCAAACAAGATATTTGATGACGTAACCAAGACTTTTGTCCAAAAGTGGACACTGGTTGTTGAGTTTTTCAAAGGAAATGGACAAGTTCCTACTTCTTCGCTGAAACAGGAGGACAATCAGATACGTGTTTAAATTTAATTTGTTTAAATCCCACAGCAGTGCTGAAATAATCTAATATTCAGCACCATTATCAGACTCATCATGCTGAAAACTACAACACTTTGCATTGGACTCACTGCATGGTCCCTTGTGATGGACCAGTTTCCCATCCAGTGTGTATTCCTGTCTCACACCCGGTATTCCCAGGATAGATTCCGGATCTAACATGATCCTGAAAATTACAGAAGATCCTTCTAGACTTGTATAAATTGTTCTCTCACTTGTTTTTTAATCTACGGCCACAAATTCCTGCAATGTCAGGTTGCGAACAGCAGGTGGCAGCATAATTCTGTTACTTCAAAACCTTTCAGTCCATTATCTACACACACACACACACACACACACACACACACACACACACACACACACACACACACACAAGGAGGAATGTGAAAGAAGATTAAAACACTTGTTTTTCACAGATGCTGTAAATCACACCTTGTTACACCAGTGCATTATGAGTTTATGAGCGTAAGTGTGTGAGTGTGTGTGTGTGTTCACACGGCCATATTTACGCACACCTCTGTCAGAAGTGTCCTGGAGGTTTGCCAGCGGCTGCATGACAGGGTTTTACTGCAGTGTGATGTTATAGCAGACCTGAGGGCTCCCTCATCTCATCACGCTTTGACACCCGACCTTATTACTGTGGAGTAAAACGAGCTCAGTGTAACTCCCTCCATCACCTCTCTCACACACTAATCTGTCCAGTGATCTCTCAACAACACAAGGTTTACAGTTTCACAGAGTACACACATGAAATCATCTCTATCCTCCTTTCCTTTTGTACAGGACTGTGTATCATTTAAACCATATATTTCATCCCAGTGGACAAAAAATGTGAAAAAGTCCCAGTTGTGAACCCCAGACTGGACAGAAGAAGTTTAGTCTAAACAACATTGCTCTTCCAAAGTAACAGTGTAATTAAGATGGCATTGGCTAGCTAACACACACACACACACACACACACACACACACACACACACACACACACACACACACACACACCAAACCTGTGATTTCAACTTACCTACATTTATGTTAAACTTTATTTAATAATGACAGCCTGCCGTTTCTGTAAAATCACACAAACCAGCTTTCACCTTACATTAGCTACTAGCTGTAGCTAGTTAGCTGTTAGCTACTTTTGGCAACACTATGCTAAAAACATGCTAGCAAACATAACAGTAACCGTATATATTAACAAGAGCTTACTGTTATTTATCTAATGACCATTACATTTACTAGCTAGCTAGCATTATCCAGTAAGTTACTAGCATTACTAGCAATTGGACCACCAAGCTAATGTTAGCTAAGATTAAGCATTAAACGAAACTAGCGTAAACTGAAAGTTATAGTTCAAAGTTCACTATCTGTATATGATAATCTATAATGATGATAAATTGTAAAGACAACATTACTTTTATTAATTAGAAACTTAATCTTTTAGATAGAAAGATTGCATTATAAAATGTGTTCACATGTCAACACCAGCGCTTGGGTTATGGCCAGATGTTTGTGGGATGTATAAATATCATATACAAGACATTTTTTCAGTACGTCCTTTGAGGACAAGGAAGACCATTGTGGCCATATAAGAGAGATATGGACTGGGAAAAAAATATTATGGTGGACCAGGAATAAATAAACCAAAAGCAATGTTTCTGTCTTTAACCATGCGTGTAGGTTTTAGCTAAATATTCACAAACAGCTAGCTACGTCATCATATAGATTTTTTTTTTTAAGTTCCTGTAATCACTTGCAATATGTTATGTTACAGAGAAACGGGAAAATGCAAAGCCTCCGTCCTGAAGCCTTTCCCATGTCAGAAAACCTGCTTACAAAACACTGGCACTGGTGGCTCCTTCCATAAATGTTAAATAAATATCTTCTTACAGAAAACTTCACCATAGCAACTATTTTTTATTCATTTATTACTATGTGATTTGTTACTACTGTCAGAACTTGTTCAACACAAATCACAATTGAGAATTCACCAGTGCTGTGGTGTAACTAAGAGTTACGTCTTTTGTAAGGATTGAGCAGCAAACATGCCAAGTGCTTCCTGTATACCATTCAAATCAGACTTGAGACCTTTTAGACATTAATCATATGTGTTGAAGGAAGTGCACAGAGCATGTAAGAGGTCCTCTCAACCCTCACAGTCTCCTTCCACGGCGTACAAAGGCAAGCATGGCCATGCTTCCAGCACGCATTCCACGAATGCACAGACAAGATATCTGCCCGAGCTATCTCCCACACCAGGAGTCCATCGCAACTCGGTTTTCCACTCCACATCTGTGAGATAGCATCTAAAGTATGCGCTGTGCATTTAAACGATGCTGCAGTTAAAAGGGAGGGATTTCCCATGCCACGTTCATCAAATGGCTTTTAACAGGAGGGCCGAGAGCAACTCGCTGCTTTTAGTTTGCATTGGCTCACTGACATCTGAGCTCACCATGAGGAAAAAAGCAGCACACTTTAAACGCTTTCATACAAACAAGCGCAGACGCAACCTCATGCGGTTAGTTAGCTAGATAGCACGTCTGCTAATGTAACCAGTGGCTTATCAGATTGGAAAGTAAGAGATTCAAACTAATTTAGCATGGAAAGAAGTCGTCTACTTCTTCACTGGAACACTACAAGCTTTTTACCTATTTATAAAATAGTCAAAGTGACTATTCATATATTTACAAAATACAAACATTTCAAGGGAAGAATATTTGCTAACATCGCTACATTTGACGCTAGACTCTTTTTTTAATAAAGTGGTTAAAAAAAATCACAGAATTTAGTGAAAAAGTTGTTACGTCTTTGCATAAGAAAATCCTATCTATCTATCTATCTATCTATCTATCTATCTATCTATCTATCTATCTATCTATTGTAGTAACTCTGGACAAACTTTACTGGTCAGTGCTGATTTTTTTAAAGGACAATCATTAGATCTTGTAGCAAAATATAATTAATTGGCATTATAGACATATGTGATTTATATATTACATGAATTCAAATGGGATTGAAAAGGTTTGATGGCAGATTTCCAAGGGGGATGATATGATATTTTCTAAAACCAGCAGCACAATGCATAAAATTTTGCAGATACAAGTTGAAAGCTCTTCAGGTAATGTAATCAGAATGGGGGAAAAATGTAATCTCAGTGACTGGCATGTCTGCTGGTGCCAGATGGGCTGGTATGGATATTTCAGTTTCTGCTGAACTCCGGCGATTTTCACACAAAACAGCTTCTAGGATTTACACAAAATACAAAAATCTATCCACTGAGCGGCGATTCTGTGGGTGGAAACGCCCGGTTGATGAGAAAGGTCAGAGGAGAATAGCCAGACTGGTTCGAGCTGACAGGAAGGTCAAATAACTACTCTTTACAGCCACGGTGAGCAGAAAAGCATCTCAAAAATGCACAACCTTGAGGGGGGTGGACTTGACTTGAAATGTTCAGTTTCAGTGAGCCTGTGTCCACTGATGTTCGATGTGAACATTACTTGAAGCTCTGTATCTGCACGATTGCCACATCATTGGCAATGGTGTGCAGATGTTCCTATTAAAGTGTTAGGTGAGTGTATATCCATCCAGCCTTTTTTACTTTTAAACTCTTCCAAACATTCAACATGTGTAAGCGCTTAAAAAACCTCCCCAAATTACTCCAGAGAATCCCTAACAATGACAGAGCTCTGCCGCCCGGCCTGAAACGTTAAACATTCGCGGCGAGGCTTTTCCAAGCAATCTGGGTAGAAGTTGACCTTCTCTGACCTTGTCTTTGAAGTTGTAGTTCATTTTTTCTGCCTACAGGCCACTTTGCAGATGACCTTCTGACCTCAGGGCTTGAATGATGACCCTAAATAAGGTCAGCACCACACGTCTTGATCTTCTCGCATGTGAAGTTAGATAAACCGCCAGCTCCTGTTTATTGAATCGGTTCTTTTCCTCTTTTCCAACACAGCAGTAAATAGACAGTTTCTATTTGTGTGTCCGCTTCACTGCCAAAAAAAAAAGGACAAAACGGAAACCATCCCTTCATAACCACAGACATCCCAAAACCTTGATCCTGACATTGTCTATTTATAGTGCTCTGTGGACACAACCTTCTGGCTGCCATGTTCAGAGTTTCTTCACCGAGACGTTAACAGCTTAAAGGTAAATTTAACACGATGACCACAGTCTCGAAATGGCAGCAGGTAGAGTGACACCTTCAGGTCTTCTGCCGAGGCCGGAGAGTTGAAAGTTGATGGATGGGTTATGGAGATGTTTGTAAGATGTGGTGGACTTCTGGTTTGGCTCCACACACACAGTATGCCGAGAATTCTAAATTGGGTTTGACCATCTCAGCAGCTGGATGAGGATAAAATGGTGTAAAAACCGCAAGAATAATACCGTTTTTAGATCTGCTACTATGAAATTAAAGTGGAGAAAGCTTAAAAACATGAATGAGATTCGAGTAAATTTGAGTTTTGCTAAAAAAAACAAAACAAACTGATCCAAAGATGGATCAACATGGATCTTGTGACTCATTTTCTGCTGCAGCTCCCACATGGATATCCTAAAGATTAACACTCCCCAATAAGTTTATACTCAAGACTCACACCTTCTTCAGTGAATTATCTCACTTGGATACTGTAGATTTGTACCCTGATCCTGTAATCATAAGAACTGTCCTGTTGCTCATCCCAGGACTGAACATATAATACTGAACATCAACAGCACATTTAATACTGTTTGACTTTACAGTATACAGTTATAGAACCGTAATGATTTATAATCCCAGTATACCGTGTAACCTAGAAGAGGTTGGTTTCTGTTTTGAGTATGGTTCTTCTCTTGTCTGGCGGAGTTTTTGATTTGGTATTGTGTAAATACTTTCTTTTGTTTGATTGGTGTCTTTGTCACGCCTCCTTCATGGGGACTTACAAGCACAGAATTAAGGATATAAAAGTGTAGGTATGAAAAAGAGTTTGATGTGTGTGACTTGACAATCCTGGCATCTTTGCATCAGTTATCGCCTCCATTATGCATTTGCGCAATCTTTAAACCCTTACCCTTGCCATCTAGTTCACTCTGTTAAAACGCTGACAAAGATATTACTCTCCAATAATTCTGGTGTCTGAAACCCAATAACGATCGCCAGGCACATCATTTATGCAGCTGCAGAAACTCCATCGGAACCTGAACCAGTTTAGGGTGTAAAACAGCCATTTAGGCAGCGAATTAGCCAACCAATTTATGCACAACAAATTATTCCAAGCAGTCATTCAATTCCAATTAAAATATTACATTTGTGTCATTCGGTTTCCTGTTCTCTTCATCCATCAGGCTCAGACAGAGTTCTCTCAGCTGCATAATCACCAAACTGGGCTCGAATCTTCAGGCTCCAGATGGCTGTAGCGGCAAAGTACTTGTAAAGAGATGGGGAATGCAGCGTTCTGGTTTGGCAGGGAGTCTTCGGTAGATTAGAACAGTCTGCCAGTTTGGGGGTAAAGAAATATCCCTGGGAACACTTCACCAATGATCAACTGGAGAAATATCTGAAGGATACATCTATGTGACAAGACATGATAGCTCTTCATGGAGATATTTATTCTATAGTTAGACTCTGATGTGATGGTTGTTTGTTAGTATTTATTCAATAATTCAGTTTTGAGGACAGAAGAGCTGGTGGAATGCTGAAGCGTTTTAGAGTGAATTAGATGGGGGTCCAAGTCTGATGTTTTGTTTGTTCTGCGATAACCTGAGGCTGAAGCTGCTATCATGTGTGATGTAGGCATGACAAATAATCAGGTGAGGTGATTGATAGGTAGAATAACATTAATTTACTTGGCTAATGCTGGTAATTCTGCTGGATTTCTATAAGTTAATAACATTCTTAATTGCGAACTACACTCAAGTAATAGTGATAAGTGATAAAAATGTAAAATCAAGATGTTTTGAAAGTTCTTCATTTTGTCCCTCTCAGGGAACCGTATTATAACAGTGTTTCCATGTACAAAAGTGTTCCAAGTGTTCCTTTAAGAAGCCAAGGATTCTTAAATATCCAAAGGAACCTTTTTTTTTTGTTGTTTAAAGAATTATATCATTTTACCTCATGTCTTTGAGCAGTCTGAACAGCCTCGACAGGACAAAATAACATTTTTGAACCATGCAACATTGTTTGCATCACATTCGGTGTGTACCAACCTTTTTGGACTTTTTAAACTGAAGTACCACTGTTCCATATGGTGGTATTAGCGCATCATATTAGTATTTTTAATACACTCCACCTGGGTTAATAATCTTGTTGAAAAGTTGAAGAACCTCTCTGGCAGTTCTAGGATCTAGGATTTCTAGGATTCCCCCTTTTGTGTAGCCATCCCCATGGCTTGGCGTTTGGTTTCTGTTCTAGTCCTGTCTTCGCCCCTGTCCTGTCAATGGTTTGTTATCTGACTGTGTTCACCTATTCTGTGTTAATTGACTAGTTCGGCTATGCATGCTGTATTGTATCAGTGTATCATTGTTAAGTCTTATCTTACTTTTGCATCAGTTAAGCCTTGTTTTCTGTACCTATTTCCACGGTTAACCCTGTTCCTCATTTCTGATTATGTATTATTTAACCTGGCTGTGTTTTGACCTTTGTTATTGACTCTGATTCTTGTATTTTCCCCAGTGAAGCTCTGGAATAATAAACTTTCTAAATTGCTAAGGATTCATTATATTCATTTTCCATAAACAGTTGAAACATATCTTAATGAATCACACTTTCATCATTCTCACAAAGACAACTTTTTATCCATATGTGCATAATTACATCTCTGTCCTGGTGAATTGTGAATGGGACCCCTATCCTCTTCCAATCTGCTCAGCCATCTTCCTGCATTGGTCCCTCCTGGTGGTGTGTGAACAGCCCCAGTGGTCTCTTTGTGGGCAGCGGATAGCATCGGGACCCTCGCAGGCGTACTGAGTGAAGGAAGCGTGTGTGGCCCGACACACAGAGGACACACAGAGCCGAGGGCTGAGAATCGACTGTGAACTTTTCTGCTCTGGGCGTTTCCTTTTCATCACTCAGATGATTCGACATGACTGACCTCTCGTGCATGAAAGAGCAAATATTCACTGCACTGAAATGTTTCAGAAGGTCAGTTGGTTTATTTCATAGTGCAAATACCCACATTTGTGGTTATGTTCTTGTTTGTATGATAATAAACTTTAATGTTCTTTTAAAGACCTGCAAAAAAGTTTATAGCGTTCATCAGTCCAGTGACGTTCCAGAGTCTTGGAGAATCTCTGCCAAAGCACATTGAAGCTGTTCTGGTAGCTTGTGGTGGTCCAACACCAAACACTTTAAGTTGGTTTTTTCCTATAATTTGTCATTCGTCTGTATGAGCGAATGGATATCAGCTGAATCGGTACAATGGCACTGTGGTGTTGTGTGCTTTTTAAATTCATTCTTTTTTTAAGTAAAAAAAGTGACATTAGAAATGATTAGAAATGACGTGATGCACTAAAAAACTGTAGTAATACTATGAATTTGTTTTGTTCTCGAATGGAAAATGTCCAGAAAAAAATGAAACTTTTACTGTTGATCTAATCAACTTAGAGGACATATGTTGTTTGAATACAAATAAAGGACTTGAACCCAGATGCCGTTCTAGTACGCTGCATGTCTAAACTCATGAGAGATTTATTTGAGCTGCTGACAGAATCATGTGCTCGTAACCCTGCTGTTAAAGTCGAAAGAAGACCAGAGCATCTTGGTCACTAACAGTTTCCCTTCATGGCAGAAAGATCTACAGATTCACTCCATGAAAGAAGACCAGAGCATCTTGGTCACTAACAGTTTCCCTTCATGGCAGAAAGATCTACAGATTCACTCCATGAAACAAAGTTTTCTGCTTAATTGGAATGTGTTAAAGTGCTTCTGTTTCCAAAAACATGGCGGATCATGAGCGTTATGAGTATAAAAAAAGATTCAGAGAAAGAAATATTCCTCATTATTTATATAGTCATGTACAATGCAGCTAGGCTAGCTTTTGCCTGCTAGGTTTGGTTTCTTTCCTATTTGCTTTCACTTGCTACGTTAGATTTTACTTGCTATATTTGTTTTTATTTGCTAGAGGAAGGAGCTATTTCTCACTCTTTCCACACACTGATGTATAGTCTTAGATGTGTAGACTTGCTGTCACTCTGTAGGTTTGCTTTTATCAACTAGCTTTGGTTTGCTAAATTTGCTATCACTCTTGCTAGGCTAACTTTTATTTGCTATATTAGCTTTTACTAAGTTTGGTTTCATTTGCTGAGTTTGCTTTCAGTCTGTTTGCTTTCACTTGCTAGGTGAGCCTTTGCTTACTATATTAGCTTTCATTTGCTAGATTTGGTTTGTTTTTACTTTTTACAAAAATAAATTAAGAGGAAAAAACTATTTCTAAGTAATTTTACATTTGTACAGTCCAGCTATGTTTGCTTTCACTAATTGCTAGCTTTGGTTTCAGTTGCTAAAGGTTTCTATTTGCTTGCTAGGTTAACTTTTGATTTGTTATATTAGCTGTCACTCGTTAGTTAGCTTTTCACTGCTCACTTGTTAGCTTTCACTTTCACCTTTTTTGCTAGGTTTGCTTTCATTTGCTGGAATATATTTCACGCACTAGGTTTTTAGAGGCTGAAGTTTGCTTTTAGTCTCTGTTTGCTTTCACTTTCTATATTAGCTTTTACTTGCTAGATTTGTTTTTATTTGCTAGGTTTGTGTTCATGAAAATAGATTCAGATAAATACTTCTTACTAGTCAGCACGTACAGTTCAGATAAGATTGTTTTTATTCACTGGCTTTGGTTTCATTTTCTAAATTTGCTTTCACTCACTAGGATTCTTTTTGCTTGTATATTGGCTTACACATGCTAGTGTTTTCTTTCTCCCGTGGGACTTTCCTTCACTCACCAAGTTAGCGTTCACATTTTTGATTTTCCTTCAGTTGCTGCGTTTGCTTTTATTTGCTAGATTTGGTTTAATTTGCTAGGTTTTCACTCACTAGGTTTCTTTTAATTTGCTATTTTTTTTCACATGCTAGTTTTTTATGCTAGGTTGCTCAGACTTGAGGGTTATGAGTATAAAAAAGATTTATTAGCCTTGGAATTATTCCCATCCACTTTACATTTAAACAGAAGCAAATTCCAACATGTAGACATTGGGAAGTTACTGCTTCTGTTCTCACGAAAACAAATGCAGCAGAAGAAACATTTCTAACATTTCATGTACAATACGGCTGATTTCAGGTTTATCGCTGACACAGGTCTCACTGGGTCTCACAAAACGCAAACACTGCAATGTTTATCAGGACATTTACAGTCTGCTCTCTGAGCCTCCTTGGACAGAGGAATCTCCATCCTGGAGCCATCGCACTCTGCCTCTCCAAAGATAAACAGTGACCGAGCCAGACGTGGATCTTATCTGCTCAGAGAGGCGCAGATCCATCATAGCGATGTCTACTGTTCCTCTGAGGGATCACAGATTGAAAGTGTGTATGCTGGTGTGTTTAGTGAGATATCTCGCTGTGTGAGGTTTATTGTCACGCAAGGACAAGGTGAGCTCCTGATTTCCTGGTATGATTGTGTACTGGGTAGATCACCGGTGCTGATTACAAATTAAAGTGTAATGTAATCAGTAATGTCATCTTTTAGATTTACTTAGGGGGTGTATTCTCTAATATGATTATGCTTGTGTTGTTCTGAGCTAACCAGTTTGTTTGGTTTCATTAGCCTTTCTTGGAGAGTAAAGGTATGCTGTTTTTAATAAAAGTACAGAAAGAAATGGGAACATGTACGTCATTGGCTTCTTCACTTAGTACCTAACCAGATAAATTAAATATGCTTTTTACGTGTAACACACACACACACACACACACACACACATTCAAAGAAAAAACACTTTCACAGTAACTTTTGCTACGAAGTCATTCATGTAAACATTTATGGAAGGAGTCTCCAGTAACAGTCAGAGGTAAGTCTGTTTTCTGACACTTGAAAGTCTGCAGGATGGAGATGTTTGAGGCTCTAAGTTGTTTGTGTGTGTGTGTGTGTGTGTGTGTGTGTGTGTGTGTGTGTGTGTGTGTGTGTGTGTTAAACATTTAGGCTAGCTATTTGTTTAGCTAACAATTGATGAGTAAATCTATTGCATTGATACAATCATTCAACAAAGAAATAATAGACTATTATTTGAAAATGTAATCAACTAATAAACATAAACATAAACAGTATGTAATGTCTAATGTGCATTGTTAAATGCTCCCTGCTCTACTATGCTTATTTTTGTAATTGGATTACATAATCCAGATTATAATCCAGAAGTAGTCCAGTTCTTGTAATATGAGGTACCGTATCTGTGGCACACGTTTAGACCCTACTTCACAACAGATAAGTCCTGTTTCTAAAAAAAAAAATTAACATTCAACCCTTTTCTAAAGGTATTTTCATGTTTTATATTAATTAACTCAAGTGATCACTACTCTGAGTGCACCAGCATGTTGAAGTCACTGATCTGAACCTCGAGGATAAGAGTCTGGCTCTGGATTAGATGAGCAGAAACAGATGCCAGGGATCAAGGAGCCACGCTGACAAGACGGCATCAGAGAGCTCCCTCTGTTATTTTACACCGTCATAACGAAGTTTATTTCATTAGCAGCTCAGTTAGACTTTTCATGCCTGGTTATGAAAGGAGAACTGAAAGGAAGGCCGTGATGAAAGCCCGTCTCTCTGTAGTTTCGTTCGTCTCCTGAAGGAATGTGTCGCTTGGAGATATGATAGCCGTGGAAAAAAATGAGAAGGGCTGATAAAGTTCCTCACCTACAGGTATCATGTGATATGAAATCATACTCCAAACCGCACACAAGCAGCACTAATTGGCTTAAAAACAGTGCTAATCTTGTGCTAATTTAGATCCGTTCATTATAATTACACTCTTATTATTAAACATGATTAAACAGACACATTAAAGACAAGCTCACATTTTATTTATTGTAATTTCTAAACACTTTGTGCATCTTTTTTTGCACCCATGATTTCTGGGTACCAAAAGGAAAATTGATAGATATTATCCTTAATATCACATTTGCATAGAGAACTAGTATTTTCTTTCCCTTCAGTCGCTATGAATGAATGAAGAAAAAAAAAATGGTCTGATGCATGCAGGCACAGAGCCAGCTGGAAAGTCAGAGAGTCAGGTTTAAAGATAAACAGTAATAAGCCAGCCTTTCCTCTGGCTGCCTTAATTGTATTTACCTCAGTGTCACATTAGCTTTGAGCCTCGGCCCGGGCCTGGGCTCGGTTTGCTTTGGAACCCTGGGGTGAATTCTACACACACACACACACACACACACACAGACACACACACACACACAGACACACACATGCACCCGTGATGAATAGATTCCCTGGAACTGAGGCACTGGACCCGCCTAAATCCACATACAACATGTATTTTTAATAATGCATCACTTACAAAAAGTGCATTCATAGCACATAAAATCATGCCGATACAGGTCAAGAGCTTCAGTTAATGTTCATGTCAAAAATGGGGGGAAAATGTGATCCCTATGACTGTGACAGACGGGCTGGTTTGAGTATTTCAGAAACTGCTGATCTGGAGTTTTCACCCACAACAGGCTCTACAGTTTATACCGAAACTTTTGGTGTGGAAAACAAAAACCATCCGGCGAGTGACAGTTCTGCTGGCTTGTTGTTGAGAGGGTTCAGAGGAGACTGACTGGAAGGTTATGGTAACTCAAATAACCACTCTTTACAACCATGGTGAGCAGAAAAGCATCTCAGGACATATCAAACCTCGAGGTGGATGAGCTCCAACAGCAGAAGACCACATCGGATTCCACTCCTGTCAGCCAAGAACAGGAATCATGCATCCTGGGTGATCGGGTAGCAAGTGGACAGCGCTAAGTTGGGGTCCAATGTGTATCGAAGACGCTTCGTGATCCAATCACTCGAACCGCATTCGGACGTGGTCTGGGATGCATATGACCACATTACATTTGTAGTGTGAACGCGAATGTGACTCTTGATGCTTCCTGGACAGCAGTGAAAGGACCAACTGGTCAAGCTCTCTGTCACTTGGCTAATGGATAAAGGTGATGCTATAGCAGAAGAGATGTAAGCAGCTGTATTTCGTAGCTTCTGTCATCATCTCATCTCTCTTTCATTTATAAGTTATATAAACAGACCACGTGATTAAAACGTCGGACATGAGATCGGATTCGCAGGACATATCTGCATGAAAATAAATGGAATAAATGGACTGGTGCAATAAATATGCATGACAGCCTTCCTCCAGAGGAAGCGCTGTATAAAATCTGATCACAAGTGGCCACTGAAGACATGTTCATAAAGCCAGATGTGAACAGCTACATGTCTCAGCTGTCCACTGTAACCTGATCACCCAGGACACATGAAGATTTGCAAAACATCGTCTGTCCTTTTTCCAGTTTTAAACTGTCCAACTTAATTTGAATACATACTATTTATAATATTCATAATATACAGATAAAGTGTTTTAAACTGCTACGAATATAGACACAAATAGGAGGCTATTGGTTAGTTTTTCCCCCCCAGATACATATGCAGATCCAGATAGCAGCATTGAGCTACACTCCTTTCATATGGCCACATTTTTGTTGATTTCTGTTTAAATTCACTGCATTGACTGACTTTTAAGTCCATTTCAGCTGAGCCCTGAAGGCCTTTGGGAGAGCTCAGATGTCGATCAGTGTCTATTTTTGCTTTGCTGAACCATATGAAAATATGTTCTTGCCCTAAAAAAAAAAAAATCCACCACTCACAGGCTGTGATTATCTCCACTGGGCTTCAGGAATTGGAAACCATATTTACGTCACAATGGTCATGGTTTAATGTAACTTAAGCAGACTCATCCGTGCTGGCAGCTCTAGCGGGACACGTTTAACCCCAGCAGCTCGACAGAAAAGGGGNTTATTTATTTATTTATTTACACAAACAAATGAACAAATACACAGTGTGTCTCTATACTGTAGGTGGAGGCTGTACATGGTTTGTGGTGTTTGTGGTGTTCATGGTGCTCATAATGCGAGTCATTTAAAGTCTTGACCCGAAATCGAACCCAAAATATTATTTTAAACTGAGCTTTGGGAAATATTATACAGGGTCCTTCATGGATGGTCATTTTTTTCCCCCTCAAATGCACAAAAATTCCGTTCAATCTGACAGAAAGCATATGCAGAAACCTTAGCTGGATTCCTCGTATGCCCACGCAGCTCCTGGGAGATGTGGTGTTCTCGAGTCGGGGTCCAGCTCTGACCTCTGCTGTCATGGCACTGTTTGCACAAGGAAGTCAGAGGGCCATGTGGATCGTGTAACAACCTTATGTTGATGCGTATCTGCGGCCAACCAGGAAATGACTCGCACTAATGCGCCGTGTGTGTGTGTCGCTGTGAAGGAAAAATATAACGTGTCACTCTGGGCATGGAGATCCAACATCGTAGCTTTTTCTAAACCTGGGGAGAGCCTCGGGAAAGCTGGGGTGTGTGGCTGGACAACGGAGATACATGTCATTGAAATGACCTTGTAGCATTTTACAAACATTTTTCTTTTTTTTTAATTTAAACCATTATTCTTCATATCTCTAATATTTCATCTACACTTAATTTCTATTCTGTTATTGCTTTATTGAGGATGATATGTGACCTCCTACTCGAATCTGATTGGTCAGAAAGTGTTGAAAAGGTGATGAATTTTCTCTCACAGTAGTGCAGCACGAACGTTATCGTTTCTATAGCAACATCCTGCACAGGGACTTGTAAACAATCATGTGGAGTTTTCAGTAAGGAACTGTTTATTTATCATTTATGGAAGGAGTCTCCAGTATCAGCGCTTTGTGACAGTCAGAGTTAAAGCTGGAACTTTAAGTTTTCTGACATCTTCAGGACAGAGGAGTTTATGCTTTGTGACTTCCCAGTAACATGACAAGCGGCTTTGTTTTGTTCTTTAGCTTATTAGAGAGAGAGAGAGAGAGAGAGAGAGAGAGAGAGAGAACAGAGGCTGGTGAGAGAACTATTGTTTATAGGTGTAAGGGTGTAAGTAAGATCTGGAACTTACTTGTTTTGCGGACATTCACAACATTTAATGCAACAATAAACGGATAAACAGTATGATGTCATTCTTTAATAAATAAAAAAAATTGTAATCATTGGCAAGTTGTTGAGGTATAAAAAGAATAACATGCCCCAGGATTTGCGGTTAGAGGAAAATAATCACACTGTTGTTGAATATTTTCCTACAACCCCATGCACCTATTCCTTAAATATAGCATAAAGTTTTATCAGCTCAGTGTATTGAGCCTTTTATATGAAAAATAACTTTTACTCTATCTTCCAGAAAAGGTTTAGGGTTGAACAGGAATATAAAAGTTTTATGCAGAAAGTTAACTCGTTTCTATCCACCTTTCCTCCAATGGCACGCTTTATTTGTTTACCTGTGCACCTGTGCAATCTTTGTGATTAGGTATAGAGGTGGAGATTTCATGCTATTATAATTAAACTATAGCATGTCATGATCGATGAATTTCCAAGTGACTTTATCATTCATCCGTGTGGAATGGGGTTCATGGGAAACTTTCTCATTGTGCTGGTCTCTGACCGCTAGCAGGGGAAAATGTACACAAGTCAAAGGTGAAGTTATAATGTTCCATACCACAAAGTGGCCTCTTTCAGGAAAATAAAAAACATTTGGAAAAGGTGAAGATCTTAGCCCTTCATTCAGTTAAAGAACCATCAGCCCTGAGATCGGTGAGAACCTCCCCGAGGCTTATCCACATCTTCAGCGCTCTGTGCAATTCCCAGATTCCAGACACGCTCAGGCTCAGCTCAGCAGAACCTCCCAGTTTAATGGCAGGTAACAAAATCATTTAAGAGTCGTTAAATACGGATCCACCCGATTTTAATGACAGTTGACAGCTTGAAAAACAATTATTATTACGGCTAAGACGGGAGAAGTGCAGTCATGTTTAATGCTGTGGTACTGTAGGAAAGCTCTCACGGATTCTCGAGGTCCTCGCAGATCTCTGTGGATGATCAGGTTTAAATAAAATGATTAAATGTGATTAGGCTTGGGCTGACCAGCACATGACTCGGGGGTTATGATTAATGCTGCAGTTAAGGATTAGGGTTATGTTTCAATGTGTTGAGGTGAGGATCGAGGTTAGGGAGGGGAAATGAGTAGAGTAATCTGTCAAAACTGAGGAAGAGACAGGAGTCAGAGCTAGAGGTAGCAGAGCTGAAGATGTTGAGGTTCTGTTTGGGAGTGACGAGGTTGGACAGGATTAGGAACGAGTACATCAGAGGGACAGCTCATGTTGGACGTTTGGGGGANNNNAGGTGGAGAGTGATGATTCGCTGTGGAGACCCCTGAAGGGAAAAGCCCGAAGAAGAAGAAGAAGAAGAAGAAGAAGAAGAAGAAGAAGCATCAGCATCATCAGCAGCATCATCATAATAAAAATCTGTGAGGAAGACACACAACCTGAAAGCACTGTTAAAGCAACACACTCACTAATAAACACAATACACAATCTCACGCTAACACACTGACTGTAGTAGCTCTTGCTAGAGCAGAAGTGGAGCGACGCTGTGTCAGGCGGCGGATACAGACGCAGGTAAAGGTAAGCAAAAGCTTTATTACTCGAGCTTGGCGACGTGTGATCAGCACGAACACGGCAAGACGGTGAGCGAAAACGTGAAAACCAGAAATGAGATCAAACCCAGAAGAGACTATGACTGAACACAAGGCGTGGCAACGAGTGGTACGAGAACACGGAGCGAACTCTTCACCGTGAACAAAGAAACACGACGGCGTGAAAACAATGACAGGTCAAAGGGCAAAACGAAAGCAGGTGAAAGTAATCATGAGACACTAGGAGACAATAACAGGACAGACAGTTTTTAGTTTTAAACTGTCCAAAGCTGCTGTAACTGGTGTGAATTACAGAAGGATGCATAAAGACAGGTACCTTAAAAATCCTAACTGTCAGGAGTAATATGTGTTTGATTAAATGATATTTCTGGATCTGTGTCTGTTTATAATGAATATCAGGAGCGTTAAACTGAGAGAACTCTTCGTTTTCTTTTCGTTTTTCTTGTTTTCTTGTGTTTTATGCTCAGGTCAGTTTAACAAGGACATAAAAATGTCAGAAGTGGGCCAGTCCCATTTCTCTAAAATAACTATAAAACTGACATTCGTGCTTCAGAGACGTTTCTGTGAAACACGTCGAGCTGCGTCAATTTATCATATATCACTTCTTTAGAAAAAAGGATGAATATAATAGCGTTTGTGTTCTTTTGATTGTAGATGTTCATGGCTGATATAATGATTACAATACCAGAAAACTCTCTCTCTCTCTCTCTCTCTCTCTCTCTCTGTCTGTCTGTCTCTCTCTCTCTGTCTGTCTGTCTCTCTCTCTCTCTCTCTCTCTCTCTCTGTCTCTCTCTCTGTCTGTCTCTCTCTCTCTCTCTGTCTGTCTCTCTCTCTCTCTCTCTCTCTCTCTCTCTCTCTCTCTCTCTCTCTCTGAAGTCCGTTTCCGACAGAAGAAAGTGTGGAAGACGAGGACATCTACAATCACCTGGAAGACCTCATAGAGTAAGAACTATATTACTATTAACATGACTGTGTGTGTGTGTGTGTGTGTGTGTGTGTGTGTGTGTGTGTGTGTGTGTGTGTGTGGTGTATTGTGTCCAGTATAGGCATATTTTTCACAAAGCCCTGCAACAATTATAGTTTATCAGAAAATGGATTAAAATCTGTAATGTAATGAAGCTTCATGGGAATTGGCTTAATGGCTTCCATCACATTCCTAATGGTTTCCATTAAGGATTTTATGGTTGTTATTGAATACCACCAGAACCCAGGAGAGCTTTTTCTATAGGTAGATGATTACAATGAGAATGTTAAAGAAGCAGGTGATCAGCAATACACCACATAATTAATGACCTAGCCAGCTAGCTGTCCAAAGCAATGCTAACTCGCTAATGGTAGAGAATATGGCTAAACGAAGCTCATCCATGAACATACACGGCTGTTACACCACAGTGTGTGTGTGTGTGTGTGTGTGTGTGTGTGTGTGTGTGTTCTCTCAGATGTGCTGCTTTTGTAATTTGAATATTGTTTTTTTCTAGATTTAGCGGTGTGTTTTCTTGCTAACATTACATGGCCGAAGCCATAGCTAATTATTTTTCCATGAACAATGCCAGCTAGCAAGATTTAGAAAATCTCCATTAAGCTAGCTAATCGTAATTACATCATAAAATCCCACTCCTACCCTGAAATTTGATCTGGTGTGTGTGTGTGTGTGTGTGTACGCTCATGCTTGATTATTAATACTCATCCATAAACATGGGATCAGCTGTGCTTGGAGGCACTGATAGCACACGGCCACAGCTGTTTCACTCAAATGACGTGTGTGTGTGTGTGTGTGTGTGTGTGTGTGTGTGGACCCAGATGTCCTGCTTTTGTAGTTTGGATATTGTTTTCTCCAGATGTGTGTGTGTGTGTGTGTGTGTGAGAGAGAGAGAGAGAGAGAGAGAGAGAGAGAGAGAGAGAGACTCTGGAGAACTGTGTCTTTCTGGAATTACTTAACACCAGAAAAATAGATCTACACACACACACACACACACACACACACACACACACACACACATGATAAACGGACTGTGGCGTGACAGACACATAAAGGTCTAGCCCAATATTTGCACAGTAAAGTGTGCTGATGTCTTAATGTGGTAACATCTGTCTAATATCCTGTGTGCGTCTGTGCCTGACCTTATAAGCGTGTTATTATCTGATACTCTGTAGAATATCTGTAAGACTATATGTGTTAATGTCTGATCTCTGACTGTCTGATCTCCAGTGAGAATGGCGTGGATGATGAAGAAGACCTGTATGACTGTGTGTATGATGATGATGGTGGTGGTGAAGTTTACGAAGACCTGATGAAGATGGAAGCTGGAGCTCCACCGGTGAGTCGCACACGAACTCCGCCCACCACACCATCCATCATCCAACACTGGACCCTGTATCTAATGTGTTTGATCTGTGCTGAAACCAAGGCTGTGTGTGTGTGTGTGTGTGTGTGTGTGTGTGTGTGTGTGTGTGTGTGTGTATCTGTGTGTGTGTGTGTGTGTGTGTGTGATGTGATGTGATTACAGAAACAGGCAGAGACAGACATCAGGAGCTGCTGCTTGGCTGAGATCAGACAGACGGAGGAGAAGTACGCCGAGACACTGGAGTCTATTGAGAAAGTACACAATCTTCACAATACACACTCAGTAACAGTGACACACTCGTTCCTGTACACTGGTCACGTCTAATCTAATGTACAAACATAGTCCAATAAATAAACTTATACGAAAATGCAATTATCTTCTTTGTCATTGTACGAGTGAAAGGAGATTCAGTGTACAGTTTCCCATCAAGCTATGTTACAAATATTACATAAATAAAGCAAAAAATTATAATATTCACTAATATTATTACTATTATTACTAATAGTTCTGCACAGTGTTACTTAGCCAATCTTTTTTAAAAAAAAAAAAAGATTTTATTTAATTTTGAGAAATCACTATTTCAGTTATTACTTTTAATCATCATTCTGTCATTAATTAATGAATATAATTTATTATTCATCATCACCCTGAACTGTTTAAATATAAATTTACGCCAACATACATGAACATGCCCCACTTTTAGTCTGGCAGGTGCCAAAATTTACCTCAAAAGTCAATAAGTTACATCAGTATTTAGGCTGGGAAAGTTATGTGTATTCAGAGTCGGGTTACGCACCTGCTTATGCGGATTTCTAGTTTCTACACTCAGATTATGCAAATTACCTGCACTTGGGTCACGCCTCCAAGGTTGCCAGATGTTTTTTTAGTAGAAGACCACCACTAATAAACCATAAACTGCAGATTAAAGAAGGGAGTGTCGTTTTTTCTTTAATATACAATAACAGAAAAGCTCCAGGAAAGAATACGCGACCACGATTTGAAGGATAAGCTGACCAAGCACTCATCTGCTAATGAACTTTAAATTAATTCATATTTTTATTGATAAAATAACAGCTTAGATTTCAGCATGACATCAGACAGTGGAGCTGGACTTAATACTGCTCCTCACTCGAGCCAATAAAAATCCACACAAGAAAAATGTTCTTAAGTTCAAGTAACCTTTGACCCGCCTCTGTTTCAGTCAGACTCCGCCCCCGCGTCCGTAACGTTCATGTAACTTCTGAAAAGTCAGCGATTACGTCTGAGGTCTGAATACTGATGTGTGTTGGTGTTACGTCCTCGCTAAGCGTGCGTCACTCAGTCCTGATTACTCGACAACGATCATAAATAACGGGCTAGTCTTTGCTAATGCGATGCTAATTGTTCTTCTCGAGTGTCTAACGCTTTCTGCGCTCTCAGTTCTTCCTCAGGCCGCTGGAGCAGTTTCTCACATCGTCCGAGATCAACAAGGTGTTCATCAACATTCCTGTAAGTGCCTTTAATAACGATCGTTTGTGCTTTAAATTAAGGTTCCTTTAGCTGATAATAATTAATGCATTAGTTAACATTAACTGAGAAGTTTAGTATTAGTACACCATCAGTAATATTAACAAAATAATGAAGACTTTTTACTGTTTTTTTTTAGTTTTATTCAGCGATTATTAGTAGTATGGTTTCTAATCCATGAGTATTGTTTAATACAATTAATAATCTAACCTAACCGATCACTAAGGTTAATTGCCTCTCCACTGTGCAGTGCAATGATTTTCTTAAATATTTCTCATGTAAAATCGAGAATATTTATAATACTATTGCATCTGTCTCTGCTTCAGATGAATTATTAGACCTGCATCCCTTTAATCCCCCTCTTTCTCTGTTTTCAATTAGCAGCAGTTAAACCAGTTCTTAAAAAACTTGGGAGCGATCCTGCCGACATGTCTAATTATGGGCCTATTTCAAACTTGCCATTCGTTGCTAAGCTTCTTGAGCGTGTGGTAGTTGGTCAGCTACAAAATCATTTCTCTGTGAGCATACTGCTAGAACCTTTTCAGTCAGGGTTTAGGTCTGGACATAGTACGGAGACTGCCCTTTTGAGGGTAATGAATGATCTCCTTGTTACAGCAGATTCTGGAGCTTGTGGCATTTTGGTTTTGCTAGATCTCAGTGCTGCATTCGATACCATTAGTCACACTATACTACTGGACAGATTACATAAGTGGATTGGTCTTTCTGGTGTAGCTTTAAAATGGTTTGAATCATAT
>CM074965.1:16467945-16483970 GCA_037577455.1 Pangasius macronema | reverse complement strand
AATTTTTTTCCTTAACCAAGCAATGGATGGAAAAGGGAATAGTGTGCAGGAAGACATGTTTGCTTCTACAGTAGAGCGAGACACGCCCCCTGGGGTGGGACATACACATTCTACAGTGCATTTAATTGGACGAACTCAATGCTAGTACAGGATGAGTCATCAAAACATTTACAATCCTGGAAATGCTGAACTAAAAAAAATCAAAAATACAATATCACTACAGAAAACTTTTTTTTTAGATATACTGTCAGTGTAATAATACTAAGAACAGGTACAAAAATCTCTGAAGCACCCATTTTGAATTAAGGGGCTGCTATAAGGCTAGGATGAAATCTGAAAGACTTCCAAAGACAAGTGTTTTAATCTAAAAAGTCAATACCTCGCTACAGAGCTGCATTTACTCCCTTAATGCTCAACAAACATACGCTTGGAACAGGAAAAGACCCAACACGGGTGTGATGTTATTTCTTGCGACCGTGTCCTTCATCAGCTAATTTGTCAAGTCGCACCATTAATCAGGATTTTACGCTTCGCCCAACATTTTACACGTTGCTGCTTTCAAGCTCGGACCTGTTTGGCCTTTTAATGTGGTCTCGTGGAAAAGTAAATGTGAAGTGAATTACCAAATTAGAACTGAAGAACAATAATGTTGTAGTACAGCACAGCTCCAGGGCTTTTATTGGCTTGGATCAGTCATCACCTCCTCTATATTTACACGACGGGGGGGCCGGGGGGGGATGTTGATGAAGCAGAAGTGTGTGTGTGTGTGTGTGTGTGTGTGAGAGAGAGAGAGAGAGAGAGAGAGAGAGAGAGAGAGAGAAGGAGAATGGGACAGGGGAACTGCCTTCTTTAGCGCGCTCTCACAGTATCACACGTTAGCCAAGGCTTTTCACGGTGCACAGTCCCCAGACCAATAAAAACAATGGGGAGAAGCAGGAAAATAAATGTTACAGTTGTTTCCCCTCAACCAAGGTGGGGGTAAAAAGGGCACACACACTGCTCGCTCGGTGGAACGGAAAAGGAAAAGTGGAACACTCAGGAGGAAAAAAGTCTGGTGAAAATAACATCTCGTTTTAACACCACAATGAGAACCTGAGAACTGAGTGTTATGAATTGCATCCTGTGTTGGTCCTTCAACCAAACACAGTCAGAACAGTGTGCTAGCGAGCATTACAGTGACCCATAACAAGATTTTAATTCATTTAATAATACTATGTAAGCAATAAAACACTCGGGGGGAGTGCTATTATAGGAAAATAATCTACGATGTGGTGGTGTAATGCGACCCTAGTGCAATGTAATGAGGTGTTATTAGATTATTTTCCCATAACTGCACATTCTGAAGTGTTTGGTTCCTCTAATACCACTGCAGTTTTCCCATGATTACATTTTTCATTAAAGAACAACATATTATACTTTTATCCATTTATAGTTACTGTTAATGTTCAGGAACTCAGAACAAGTTAGTTTTGAACTCTCTCTTTCACACTTACTAAGAAAGAACAATATTCTGTATCAGGAAATGTAACTTTACTTCTGATTGCTACAAAGCACTGACACTGGAGACTCCTTCCAGCACCAGATAGCCAAACAATCCTCTTTAACATTAGCAAGATTGTTGACTAGCTTAGCACGCAGGTTCCGTGGCAGGTTATTATCTAATAAGATGCAACGCCCCTGAAATGAAAAGGTTGAAAAGGTTGCTTTCTCTTGTTTAATGCTTGTTTAAATAGAATAGAAAAGGGTGAATTTTATCACTATACTAACAAATATTACTCAAATAACGTTCCACGTAATCAGCCAAACAAAAGAGATACTTCGAAACGAATAAATTCACTAACTGGCACTCTGTAGACGTAGAACTGGAAAAACAATCCATTTTGATTGATGTACGAACGTTAAGAGGTTGCTTCAGAAATGGAGTTCGAATGTGAGTGATGGCCGTCATGAAGTTTGACTTGGCTTTAAGCAAGTGAGCCAATAACGTAGCCACTACGCCTCCAGTTAGCTATAAAACGGCTTTGTAACAATAACCGAATGGATGCAGGCCAACAATGAAATGAAATATAATGAAAAAGAACACATCGTACATTAATGACATTAACATTCACACACGGAATAACGGGAATCTGACTGAACTAACCTGAGTCGACCCAGAGCCATGAATAATGCACAGATCTGACGGGTACTGTGAGGAAGAGCACAGGCCCACGACTGCCCACACAGTAAACAGCAACAGGAAATAGTCCTGCTATGATATTTAAAGAGGCTGAAGAGAGTGTATAGTGTATATATACAAGGTTTTGTGAATTGCAGAATAGCACTTTTACATTAGCATAATGTTTCCTGCCGATGAACAGTGGTTGAATTGTAAAAATAAACAAACAAATGATAATAAGAGGTGTTTTAAGCTAAAACAACAGAGGACCCAGCACTCCACCCTGAGGAACCTCAAGAAAAAAAAAGATCTTTACAGAAAAAAAAAAACATTTCCAAACCCGTTAGCTAGCTACTGTTCCAGGCTACTAATATAACATTAAAATAAATTCACACTTAGCATAATTAGCTATTAAAAATCTGCTAATATTGCAAGCTTAAATTTACTGCTTGGACATCATTCCCCTTATTTAATCATAGTTACACTTGTGTTTTATTCTTTAAGAAAGTTAACGTTATTGGAATTAAAGTCTACTAAGTTGGGAGCTAACCTTCTTCCCATGTCCACATATTTATGACGTCATAAATATGTGGACATCATAAATATGTGGACATGGGAAGAAGGTTAGCTCCCAACTTAGTAGACTTTAATTATGATGTCATAATTTTCAGGAATCTGTGAAGTGGCTCATCACGAGCACTTCCTGTTTTCTCCGGCTCCTCCCCCAGTTCTGTCTTGTCCACGCTTCATGACTGCTGTGTGCACCTGTGTGTGGTTTTGTTCACACCTGTTTCTTGTAATTAGTTTTACTGCTCTCATGATTCAGCCCTTTGTACTGTGTTTCCTGGTGACTTTAAATCCTGTTCCTAATCATGTCTAGTGTCCAGTACAGCATACACACATATATGCATGCAGCTAAATATTTGCAACATTTATTACCACCTTTAACACTATTAAGTGGGCCCTAAAACACCATTATTGTACACATGTAGTGAGTAAATAGGAAGCTGTTTGAGATATGGCATAACTACGTGACTGTGTAACGTTTTTTTTTTCACCTGAAGATGAGTTGAGAACGGGTTTTACACGGATATTAAGTAGTGTAATAAACTGAGAATTTAGCTAAACATTACTGTGTGGAAATAAACACTAAAGTATCAGATGAAATGATCATGTTGCCTCCTCTATGCTTAAGATCGCAAAGAAATTTTCTTTTATATAATTATCCAAAAGCATTTGATTATCAATCATGTTAAGTATTTAAAATCTGAATGTAATTTTTAAAGGAATTTAGCAACACAAGTTAATTTTGATTATGCTCATTTGTGGATTATCATAACTTGCCGAGTGCTTGGACCCCTAACATGGATTACGTCTGTGATTTTTGGAAGCCCATCAATACACACACTCAACACCTACATTCAGCCAACACTAATCATCCTTTACATAAATAAATAACAGACTTAATTTGTATTGAGCTTCAATTTTAATTTAAGTGAAGAAAATGTATAAACACCCAAAAAAAAAAAAACGATGCTTGCAGTTTTCACACATTGCGTACTGTACGATGCATGAAGCTTTCCCAGAATTCCTAGCTGAACCTCCACAGAGAAGGAGTCAGAAGGAGTCAGAAGGAGTCAGTCAGTCATTCTGCTGCTGATGAAAGCAGCTCAGAGGTTCACAAACAGAGCTTTGTTCCCGGCGCCAGAGCTCAGGACCACCAGGCAGGCGGAGAGCAGGCAGGGCAGAGGGGGGACAGGAGGGCTTTGATGACAGGCAGAGATAAGCGGGCGAAGCCGTGCCACTCGGCAAGTTCAGACACATCAGGTGTGGACGGCACGAGCTGTAGAAATCCAGGTGGGTGACGTACGTTCAGCTTCTGCCACGAGAACAGGAAAACGATACGGTATTATAGCGTGATGGTAAATTCTGTAGTCATGTGAGGAAAAATGTGAAAGACCTGGTGAGTGGAATGAAAGAAATCTAGATCTGTTATGACGCCTAGTTTTTCCCAACTTCCTGCCTACCATAAGCCAGCTTTACACTTCGGCCCAATTTTTCTGTCTCAGACAAAAATCTCACTAAAGAATTCTTTGGTCATGAGTTGAGATCTGTGGTCTTAGAACACGACATGCTCGCAATATCAGCGACCGGACAAAACTTTGTGACAAAAGATCAGCCATCAACAAATTCCAAGGCCTTGAACATTTTTATAAAGCTAGTTTTTGCTCCTCTATTTTAAAAAACAATCTGTACGAATAGTGTTTTTAAAAATATCTTCATCCAAACCAAAACGCAAAAACGTTTTTGAGAACGCTCACGTGAGCACGCCAGCCAATTAGGTGCTGATAGCAGCTTATTTTATACCCCGGTCTGCAAGAAGGTTCAAGAACAACATTAAGAGTTGGGCACTGAGTGGTGGAGAAGAGGAACTGTGAAAAAAAAACACCCAAATGACCAAAAGTTTATTCATTTATTCGTCTTTTAGTAAGTGTTTTTTTTTTTTCCTGGTCATGGTCGAGATTGGCAAAAGTTCTACAATGAAAAATGACAAATATGATGACTCATATGTGTGGCCTGATAAAGAGGTGGAACAACTGCTTAAGACTTGGGTCTTATCGGTAATCTCAGCTGTCAGTGCACTTTGTAGTGGTGGATTGAGGAGAAATACAGCACTCGTTATATTCCGTCGCCCGAGCATGAGGATGTAATAATAACACAAAGCGAAATGTAAACATATTATAAAAGCAGAATTTACAGCCCACAAAGTAACAACCTAGTCATAATAAACGTAGCTTATTTATTACAAAAGTGGGTGGTGATGTCTGCTCTTTCAAAAAATTCAATCAGTTTTTTTTTTAATTCTCTAAAAAGTTTAATTTTCAGTGAACCATAATGTCGTTTTCATCTATTTTATCTACTGTGAGCATTAGCAAGCCACTCATCTAAAAGCCACAACAGGAGGATGGCATGGGATGACTCAAAACTCACGGGATGGCTACAGATACATGACGAAACATAAACGAAACGTTCCAACTGAGAGAAAAATATCCTTATTTCCTCAACTTCAAGTTTATGTGAGCAGGAGCTGTTTTCTAGATCATGCTGATTGATGACCTAAGCAGATCTTAGTCGTTTTCCTTAATCGCAGGTCCATCATTAGAGGATCTTCCTCGTATAATCATAAATCAAGAGATCATATTGAGATCATCTCACAGAGTTTGACAGATAATAATAATAATGGTAAATAACTGCCGTATCCTTGAAACATAAAACCAGCTAGTGACAGACTTCAAGCAAGTCCTTTGTTAAAGTACAGACACAAATAGTTTGTGTAGTCAGCTCTTCGAAAATAACTCTATATTTAAGTTCGACACTGGGTTTGTGGTTTTTACCTTCCCAAAAAGGAACAAAAAGACCTTTTCTACAATGTTAAAATCGTTCAGATTTCTCAACCTGGACCAGCTTTGGCCATCCTCAGAACGAAACCGTTCTCGCATTGCTTGTAGTAACCACATTCATGAGTCAGTACAGGATCCTTGTGTCAGGTTTGCGACTGAGCCACCGACTCTTCACTCGCAGGCACATTTGTGGTAAACCAGGCTAAGGAAAGTGCAGCAAGACTGCATGGCACCAGGCTTCCAGGAAGAAACATCAAGCTGCCCTTTGTTTCCAGGGGACGCTTGTCTTTAATAAGCTAAAGGGCAGGGGAGGAACGGCACCGAAAAAGTGTGTGTGCACAGCAAAAGGCAAACCTGCTTGTGCTTTGTGCTTATCCTTGTGCCGCTATCAGATTTTACACTGTCAGCTGTTACACTGTCAGGACTGAAGATGCTGTACAGGTACAAACTAAACACAAAATACTGTAGCTTTGACGATACAGAAATACTCCAGTGTTTTTCCACCTCATCTCTGATTACGGTATTTATAGCATACTGTGTGTGCAGTTCAACACAGAGAAAAAAATTCAATCCTGTTTACTCAAAACTCGTTTACGAAGAAAATCTAAGGGCAGTTTATTGAATTCCATCAATAAGTGTTTAAAATACACGAGAGAACTAGTTTTATACCACAGTGCTGCTGTACTCTTGATTCTGATTGGTCAGAAATCACAGGTTTATATTAATGCTCTCATTCTAGCACGTTACAGTTTCTTTAACAGTTCATTCAGACACTTTTACAGTGAACGCTTCACATAAGTGGATTAAAACATTGTGTAATCACTGATATGGTGTAAGGAGATGTTTTCTGTAAAGAGCCATTTATTTAGCATTCATGGAAGGAGTCTCCAGTATCAGTGCTTTGAAGCTGTAACTTGAAAGCTTCAGAACAGAGGAGATTACGCCTCCACCCTGAGGGCACGGGGTTTGCGTGTTCTCCCTGTGCTTCGGGGGTTTCCTCCAGGTACGCTGGTTTCCTCCCCAGTCCAAAGACATGTGTTGTAGGCCGAGTGGCATCTCTAAATTGTCCGTAGTGTGTAAGTGTGTGATCGTGTTATTCAGGGTGTCCTCCGCCTTGTGATCCGAGTCCCCTGGGATAGGCTCCGGGCTCCCAGTGACCCTGTGCAGGTACAGAAAATGGATGGATGTGGATGATACGTCGATGTGTATGAGAAATAAAACACGTCAGGATGTGATGTTATTGGTGGTAACAGTAACTCAGGTTCATCACACCACTGCATCACTGATCATTTTCCTATAACTGCATATTCCTTTCTTCCATCCTTTCAACACTGGAACTATAGAGTAAAAAGTACTCGCACTTTCCCGAACGTTTTGTGTGTTATCCATTCTTGATTAGAGTCTCACCTCTGAAAATCTGGAACAGCTCACATGTGCGAAAGGTCAACAGGGTTAAGCTTAGGGAAAGATGCAGCGTTGCTTGAGACAGAAGGAAATCCAACCCATATCTATAAAGAGGAATTATACAGAAATACTGTAGGTTTTTCACATAAATGTTAGAATACAAAATTTAATGTATCGTTCTAATTTAACAATTGTGGTGAGCTGTTTGTTTGTTTGTTTACTTGTTTGCTTTTTCAGTACAGGAATTGTCTGTTTGTGCTTATTGGATATTTGCAGCAGATGCACTAGATAGACACTCAAGTAATTCTTCACATTAATATTGTTCCTATACATTTAAGTGACGAGTGTTTGTACCTTAAAACCGGCATTATTTTTCAGAGACTGTAAACCTGGGATCAACTGCAGGGCTTTACTGCCATGCTTCTCACACACGCCTACGCTAAAAACATGACTCCTGCTAGCTCCAATTTCCGACTTCAAGCTGACTAAATGATCAGGGTTGATTCAGCATTTACGGAGTGGCAACATTTTTAAAGAAGTGTGTGTGGGTCAGTGAGGTGGACGCTCAGAACTGTGAGCCGTGGAGGGCGTCGGCAGTTGGAAAAAGGCCTCAGCTGTAGACGTAGAGGACACGACAGTTTGCATCGAGCTGCGAGCCATGCAAGCCTGCGCCGTTTCCGTACAGATGAGCCTCTTTTTCCCATCAAGCTGTCCAAGGTTTTTTTTTTTTTTCTCGCCGTGCCCCATAAAAAGAGAGCATAAACACGCCAGCTTCCTGGGCCAGAACACTAAACTTCAGGGTAAACTTTGAGTCCTGCCTGTTTATACATGACCTATTTGTCCTGAAGACATTGAGGCTCAAGAGGGATCGCTTGGAATTATTTTCTTGCACAGTACTCCGTGACATTTAAAAAAAAAAAGAGAGAGAGAGAGAAAAGGTTGTGCTCTCCATCTTGAGTGCTTCAACTCCGAGTTCCTACAAACGTGTTTAATTAGCTCACCACAGTAAGAGAAGAGCCTTTTTACCCCTGCTGAAATCAGCCCAGGGGCCGAAAGCTGTATCCCCCCCGACTCGTTTAAAGAGCCCAGAGCTTTCAGCTTTGATTCCTTGCCACATATTGAGCATTTTCCGACACAAGCCTGTAATTACACTGAATTATCAGGAAGCCGAGTTTCCAGCGGTTTGCCATTAATTTGGCTCTAAAAACATTGGAACATGCACCTACTCTACATCTTATCTTAATTATTCCTGACTTTGTGGGAATATTAACTAACCAAATCCTACTAAACATAAGTTCATAACAGCATGTATAGCGACACGGAGCAATCCGGGGTGCAATTTATTTATGATCATAATCAAATTACAGTTATGTAGTAAATCCAAACTGGATATATTCTGATTATTATTATCTTTATAGGTATACATCACAGGTCACATTTCCATCGTTTATTTCCTTTTCCAGTGTTAATGAACGTTTATGGACCAATAAAAGCGTTTAATTATCACATGAAAACATGAAAGGTCATCTGGTTCAGATATACCCAGCAGCGTTGTGTGCTAACCGGCATGAAGGAGAAGTGCAGGACTTCAGCGGGTTGTGTGCCCAATGCGTCTGAGGTGCTGATGGATCTCTCGGAGCAGCAGTTCGGTCCATGTGACTCATTAGAAGTTTCAGAGGCATGGCCAAGCCTGTGATCTCGCTGACCGACTGTCACTAAACACACATTCCAGCAGACAAAGATCTAATCAGGAGGGAAGTGGCACCTCAGGTCAGATAACACCCTCTCACCCTGGGGTCACGGCCTCTCTGTGTGACCATCAGGCTGACCTCGGCTCTGCAGCTCCCCCCTCTCTCTGTCTCTCTTTCTCTCTCTCTCTCACTCTGTCTCTCTCTCTCTCTGTCTGTCTCTCTCTGTATAACCATCAATCTGACCTCGGCTCTGCAGTCCCCCCTCTCTCTGTCTCTCTCTCTCTCTCTCTCTCTCTCTCTCTCTCTGTCTCTGTCTCTATCTCTGTGTGACCATCAATCTGACCTCGGCTCTGCAGTCCCCCTCTCTCTCTCTCTCTCTCTCTCTCTCTCTCTCTGTCTCTCTCTCTCTCTCTCTCTCTCTCTCTGTCTCTCTCTCTCTCTCTCTCTCTCTCTCTCTCTCTCTCTCTCTCTCTCTCTGTCTCTCTCTCTCTCTCTCTCTCTCTGTCTCTCTCTCTCTGTCTCTATCTCTGTATGACCATCAGGCTGACCTTGGATCTGCAGTCCCCCTTTTTCTCTCTCTCCCTATCTCTCTCTCACTCTGTGTGTGTGTGTGTGTGTGTGTGTGTCTGCCTATGTGTCTGACCGTCCATCTTTCTCTATATATGTTTTTATATATTTATTCAATCCAAATTCTCTCTCACTGTCTCTCTTTTTCTTTCTCCCTGTTTCTCTCTCTCTCTCTCTCTCTCTCTCTCTCTCTCTCTCTCTTTCCCATTGTGATTTATATAGTGCTACTTTTTCAGTATCTGCCAAGAAGCTGTGTGCTACTAGGGCCGGATCACTGCGAACTTCACTTCACAGCACTGTTCTCATATAAACAGTGTGTAAAATGGTATTAAAGCATTTATGAAATGGACGCCTGGGGTGTCTGCTGTCCGTAAATGCTCAGTCTTCTTTTCATGTCAAATAAAACAGCGCAGTATGACAGACTTTAATACACTGCACTTATTGATGAGCACCAGTTTGATTTGTGTTTGAAAACGTTGTGAGAGAACGAAGCTGTCGACTGGTCGATCGATCACACTCGGAGCAGGAAGTTTGTTTCCCAGTCTGCTGTTAGCTTTGGCTTTTTAATGGTTCGAGTTATATTGATTTTTTATGATCTTTTTTTTTGATCTGGTGATGTTTTGTGCTGTCGCCTGGTTCATGTAACCAGTTTTGACTAGTGGCACAGACTCTGAACAGATCAGACGTCTGTTTTGAACTCAAAACAGAGAATAAACGTAGATTTCTCTCCCCAGTCATTGTTAATCATTTATTTTGTTCATTTCACTAATCAGACCAGAGATGAATGAAAGCAAAAATCTACAAAAGTTTGAAAGCTTTTCACTTTCTCGATGAGCTACCTTGAGCTAACTAATTTGCATAAATGCATGTGATTGGATATACAGAGGATCTGCTACAGAAGCCATGATTGTTCATGATTTAAAAAAAAAAAATAGTGTTGCTGAATTATGGTCAATTTTATCTCTTTCTCCATACATTTAACGGCTCTACAGTAAGTTTGCATAAATTAAAGATCGTGATTCAGTGCCTTGTTGTAGCACATGTCAATATTAATGAATTACAAGTATCTCTAGACACCGAGAGATCCAGATTCAGTCATATCAGTAAGCTAACACATGAATCATCTACTATAACTGAAAGAAATACAAGTGTCTATCAAGTATATAAACTCTCTGCTTTACAGTGAGCGTGCTGATGAATCACCATTATGAAGCTGTATGAATAGTAAGTGAACCGGACGTCGCTTTACGATCCGATCTGCACTTCTTCTGAGAGCCGAGCCCTGGAGTTATGAGTTGAGGTTTTGTCCTCTTTTTTTTTTTTTTTTTTTTGAGAAAAAGCTTCAAAGGGGAACTGAACGGAGAGCCCAGCCGAGATAAATACTTTCAGCTGAACTTTTGGTCAGGAGGGGGTCGAGTCTCAAGAAATATTTATGTGTTTGTGCGGGTGTCCTTCTAGAGCCACATACATAACCAATTAATCCACAAAGAATACGGTTCAGGGAAGTAAATGCATCAACAAGAGGCCCGTTCGGGATTCGCTGTGATGTTCCCATCTGTCTTTCTACAGACAGAATCTGTGCATTGCTTGAAAATGCAAGCGTATAGTATACAATGAATATGAGTGTATGCACACACACACATATACACACACACACACACATTTATGTGTTGTTCCAATTCACTGCGCCACAGCCACTTCTGACACGCATGACAGTAAGTGCTTGCTAATTACAGCGCAAATGTTGCAAGACAAGGTTTTGTGTCACCAGCCTTCCGGAACAATCCGCCGATTGTTGTGCGAGTTGATTAGGCAGACCAGGCAGGGCTTTTTCTCTCTAATTATCCCCATTTGGGAGCCCATTTTCATGCCTCCATACCCATGACAAAAAGAGTGTGGGAGTAGGGAGGGTGGGGAGAAAGACAGGCAGAGAGAGAGAGAGAGAGAGAGAGAGAGAGAAGGCAGGAAAGAAAAAAAAGGCTGAAATTGTAGGTTTTGTTGGTCGAGGATGTTTATGAGGGCTGGTTGGAGGTCTTCTTATGGGTATTTAGTTCACTTACAGCTCCATTGTGGTTGGAAAATGTCACTATGTCCAAACAAAAGAGACAGTGAAACGGGTCACATACCAATACTGAGCCAACAGCAAAAAATCGTAGCTTTTACCACAGACCATAGAGTAATTTCAACTTCATTGTGTTTTTATTTACAGATTTAATTTAGAGAAGAGAGTAACACTTTGCAATAAGTTTACACTTTCTGCTGTGTTTGTTTTTTTTTTTTTGAGGGAGAAGCTAGTGACGGAATGACGGTTTATCGCAGCTATAACATAAGTGAGAACAGGAACTAACTTGTCTCTCGGACATTCCACATCATCAAATCTAACTATACAATGCTAAAGTGTGGTATAAGTAGAATAACACACTCCAGACTGTGCTGTTATATGAGAATACTGCACTCCACTTGCGCGTTGTGCCATATCAAACCACCCCCACCCCAGCATGCATTATTTTCATATGACAGCATGGTCTGTTGTGTTATTCCTTCTGACCAATCAGAATAAGAATATGAAAAACTGCCTAGGACATTTTCTTTTTAGTTAGTTTATTCAGTGTTATACGGCAGCACTGTCGAATTCTTTAATCAGAAAGAAACTCTGACAGTAGATCTGGCTATGATACAAACTACAGGTTTATATTAATCCGCTCGCTAGACGTGCCACATAAACCAAGGCTAATAATCGACAAAATAATATCATGTTATTTAACAAAGAAAAATGTGTAATCATTGATATGATTGGTGAAAGTTTTTGTTTGGTGTCACTACATTACAAGTTTTTGTTTCCCCCAATTACTTGAAGAGAGTCTGATACAGGAACGACTGTTTATAGATGCTATAACGTAAGTGATAGCAGGAAGTAACTTGACTTATGGACATTCCATTACATTAAATTTAACTAGAAGATTCATTAATAAATTAAAAATCGCAATAATTGGCACATTGCAGTGGTATAAAATGAATAACCCACTCTTGCGACTCCTTAACTACAACACTTTTGATTATCATTCTGAATCTGCGCACGCGGCATACGGACATTCTGGATTTATAAAACAGCAGCGCTGCATTCGTGAGTGGTTTAGGATTATAACATTCTTGTTTCAGCCACAAGTTTAGTTAGCAGCTGCCACAAACCACACGCGCTGTCCCCGAGACATTTTATAGAAGACGAAACAGCAATTAAACAAGCCAGCTAACTCTTACCAGGTATGCTAAAAATAAACGAATCTTTTTATTCAGAAAAAAATGTAAATTATATTTTATATGGTGGATAAAATGTAGCATGGAATTTTACATCCTTTACTTAGCATTATATCATTTTTTCAATGTGATTAGTGATTGTTACAGGGAGCTAGCTGAAGTTTTCTGACCTATTTTCATGCTAATGTGGCATAAATGCATCATCTGGGTTGTGGAGACTGATAGAATTAGATGGTTCTTGTTAATTTTATCCAGTTTTCTTACTATTAATAAAAATTCCTCTATTTTTTTTTTTTTTTTTTTTACTGACTGAAGAGGCCACAACTCACTCGTTTTCTTCTAGTCTTAGCTTTGCTAAGCCGCAGGTTAAATTTCACGTTAGGTGATCTTACAGTCTTAAGTAACTTTACAATGTTACCGCAACATACAGTCTCACAGTAACTTTACAGTTTGAAAGTAACTTTACAATCTTACTGCAACATACAGTCTCACGGTANNAAGTAACTTTACAATCTTTCAGTAGTCTCACAGTAACTTACAGTCTTACAATGACTTTACAGTCTCACAGAAACTTGTGGTCTTACAGTCACTTTACAGTCATACCTTAGCTTTACTGTCTTACTTTAACTTTTTTTTTTTACTGACTGAGGAGGCTACAACTCACTTGTTTTCTTCTAGTCTTAGCTTGGCTAAGCCGCAGGTTAAATTTCACGTTAGGTGATCTTTCACAAAGAGAAACGAACCACTACCTGAAGTGAATGTGTATTTTTTCGTATACTGAGTCCTTTTGAGTTGCTGTTTGCATCAAGGAATTGTTTTGTGAATTGTTTTTGCAGTCGATCGAATCTTTTTTAGCTAAGTAGCATTAGCAGCTGGGTATAGGCTCACTTACCTGCACCTCCGCTACTGTCCATTCCATACTATTTGTTTGTTATTCATTTATCTGCATCATGTCTTGACAGTGATTTGGATTGGTAGAATGAAAGAATGGCACTAATCTACATCTCAGTCAGCCACTTTGTGACCTTTCTGCTCATCTCGAGGGCTCGTGTGTCTACTGACTGAAGTGGAAGCTCTGGTGAGAAACAGGTTTCTTTTCATTTTTTTTAAAGTCTGTTCCTCTGTTCTGGGCTTTGTAATTATGTGATTTATGATCAGAGAAGTCTTTTTTCCCTTCTTGACAGTTTATCCACCTTTTCAGCAACATCCTTAAATCCGATGCTGGAGAAATGAAAGGGAATTAACCAAGGAGACGTGAGGACAAAGGAAAAAAGGGGGAAAACATCATAGCAGTCAAGGGCTAAATGTTTCCATGTGTTTCATTTAATTTGGCTCTTTTCCTCTTTCTTTTCATTCATTTTTTTGGTTTTTGTCCTCCTTTGGCTTAGCAAACCTAAAAGCGATCTGTGTTGATTGGTTGGATGCGACTGAAGCCCGGCCAATCAGAAACGGCTTTACTAGAACGTCCTGTTAATCCGGCTGCTCGGGGTCCACAGATGTTCAACCTATAATGATTTTTCTAGCCATTAGCGTAATAGTTGTTTATGGCTGTGAAATGCAGGAATGTGGCCCACTGCAGAAAGAGGGGAGGGCTGGGGGTTAGGTCAGCAAGAAATAGTACAAAAATGAATGAACAACGCAAGACGACAACAACTTTTAACTGCACTAATGATCACTAAAGCGATTCAGCAGTATTTAGCCCGCTGTATGGGTAACTCTTTACATTAAGCGTCCCATTACTGACAGTTAACAAACCTGAACTTCAGCATTAATACACCATAACTAATATTAAAAGAGCAACTAACACTTGTTTTTTATTTTTAATAATACACTAAATAAGACGCATGTATTAACCAAATGACTGACATGATCAACACTTTACTGAACATGTTTTTTGTTTTTAATTGGCAAATATCAGAATTGAGGTTAGTGAGAATAAGAAGTGAGAATAAAACCCAACTAATGACTAAAAATTGTAATCATGAAACAAAATAGTGTGTTATGAGAGGAATCAAACACTTGAGGATGAGCTGTTACTGAAAATGAATCAACGTCAGGGTGGTAACAGTGACTCTGCTTCATCACACCACTCCTTCATTGCTTTTGTTTTTTTCAGGTAATTGTAAATTTCCATTTCCATTTATGGATCCAGAATCTAATCCAAGCATGCAATCTAACCGTTGAATGTTATGTGTCTTGATCAGTCTGGAATTTAGGATTTGAACTTCCATCAAACCTTCTGTAGCTCCAGCATCCTGTGTGAACAGGTGATGATATACGTGTTCTTCAGCTTCAGCATGGCACATCATGGCCCTCAAATGAAGACCTGATCTGTGATCCTCCTCCTCCTCCTCCTCCTCCTCGTCTCCCTGCGGAGGCTTAATGAACTCCAGGCCTCGGAGTAAAAAAGTGCAGCAATCCTCTTGTGTACAGTTGGCAATGGCGTTAACACAAACCTCCTGTTTGAACCAAATAAAAAAGAGGCCCTTCTCCGAGCCACTTTATGGAGACTGCAGTCGCTCTGATTTTAGGGCTGCCTTCTCTTTAACTCGGAGCGAAGGGGACAGCTTTGCTCGGGCCGCTCTCCTTTTATTTCAGTCTCCTGTAGCCCGCAAAAGCACTTAAAGCACTCCATGTTTCAATTTAAAGCAGTCTCTCTGGGCACAAGGCTCAACAATAAAGATGCCAACTTTTAGGAACTTCTTGGTGGCTTAAAAGCAGGTGAGAATGAACCCTGAGACAAGAGATCAAGGGGTTTTTATATGTATGGGGCAAAGACTAGAATGTTTTTAGACCAAAAGCTGTTAATTTTACAAAGAATGAATAATATGCATTAAGATTATATGACATAATAAAAGGTGTTTACAGAAAAAAAAACATGTGTATTAAGGGAGAACTAGAGATTTATTCTTCCTTTTTTTGTTTTTGTAAATCACATCTATTATAATACTATTATATATAATTTATTCTATATTTTTCATTTATGTACAGTATATTAGCAAAGGTTTTTTTTTAAAACCATATGTAAATAAACCTTTTAACATTTTTTCAGTACACACACTCCAACAATGTTATTCGTTACTCACAGAGAGAGAGACTCATAAACATTTGCAGTTAGAATTATGACTTTATTTAGAAAAGTATGATGTGAAAATTATGAAGTGAATAATATTTTTATAACTGTGGATTTCCTAAGGAAGTCATCAAAGTCCTGCGTTCCCCTTACTGAGAAAACGGATGCACTGACCTATAAATATTCTCCTACTAAGACACACAGAATTCCTTTGGTCCTCATTTATAACCAAATAATAAAACAGTGGCTGAAATTATACTTTAGAACCTCTATTATAAATACACTGCCAGTCAAAACGTTTTTGAACACCCTGTATTAACATTTTTGACTTGGGTTCAAGTTAAATACTGTAGGATGAGAAAATCTGAGTAAGAAATAGGTCTCAGGGAACTGACTAATGTGCAACTTTATTGGAAAAATCATTATGTAACTGGAAAAGACTGATCTGAATCACTCTAATTGTACATTGTACACAC
>CM074965.1:16443335-16467914 GCA_037577455.1 Pangasius macronema | reverse complement strand
CAGTCTCACGGTAACTTTACAGTCTGAAAGTAACTTTACAATCTTACTGCAACATACAGTCTCACGGTAACTTTACAATCTTACTGCAACATACAGTCTCATGGTAACTTTACAGTTTGAAAGTAACTTTACAGTCTTACTGCAACATACAGTCTCACGGTAACTTTACAGTTTGAAAGTAACTTTACAGTCTTACTGCAACATACAGTCTCACGGTAACTTTACAGTTTGAAAGTAACTTTACAGTCTTCCTGCAACATACAGTCTCACGGTAACTTTACAGTTTGAAAGTAACTTTACAATCTTACAACAACATACAGTCTCACAGTAACTTTACAGTTTGAAAGTAACTTTACAATCTTACTGCAACATACAGTCTCACAGTAAGTTTACAGTTTGAAAGTAACTTTGCAAACTTTCAGTAGTCTCACAGTAACTTACAGTCTTAGTCTCACAGAAACTTGCGGTCTTACAGTCACTTTACAGTCGTACCTTAGCTTTACTGTCTTACTTTAACTTTACAGTGTCACAGAAACCTGTGGCTTCACAGGAGCTTTACTGACTTACAGTAGCTTCACTGTTTTAAAGTAACTTTTGTAAGTAAATTTTACAGTAGCTTTATTCTCATAGTAACTTTATAGTAGTTTTATAGTTTTACAATACCTTTACAGTCTCACAGTAACTGTTCATTCTTATATAAATAACTTTACAGAGTTACAGTAACTTACAGTTACTCACAGTAGCTCTACAGTAGCTTTACAATATTACTTTATAAAAAAAAACCTTATAGTTTTACAGTATAGTCTTACAGTAACTATACAACTTTACGGTAACTTTCAGTCTCACATTAACTTTACAGTCTTACCGTAATTTTGCAGTCTTAAAGTAACTGTTCAGGCTTAAAGTAACTTTACAGTGTTATAGTAACTTACAGTCTTTTAGTAAGCTTACAATCTTACAGTAACTTTACAACTTCACAGTTACTTTACAGTAAAAAAATAGCAGCTTACATAGAAACCATAAACTCCTCTGTCCTGAAGACTTTCCCATGGTGGAAAAATTACTGACAGTTCCAGGGTGCTGACATTGATGACTCCTTCCATAAAAAATATATGTCCTTACAGAAAACCTCACCATATAAACAATTAATATTTTTTCATTCCTAATTCACAACCCCATTTTTAATCTGTCTGTTATTAGACTCAGTTTATGTGGTACATTCACCATACAGGCTCCTCTAAATGAGCTGTTGTTATATAAACTAAATGCATTAGAACGAGTGCATTAATATAAATTTATCATTTGAATTACAGCAGAACTATTGTAAGAGCTTCTGTTATAGAAAATGACAGAATTGAGAATTGAGAATTTTTACACAAAAGTTTCTATTGGGGACAAGTTGAACCGATTACATTCTGTGTGGGGTCCACAACTGAGTTCACATCCAGTGAACCCCAGACTGCTGAGGCGGATGAGAGAACATTTTCTCTGGACTGTATCTGAAAATAGCTTTCTCACACGAGCAAATGTATTTCAGGATCCTCACTCCACAGCACTCCACAGCACCCTAGACATCTAAAATTAGTCACAATTAACTACATTTGCACATTATTTCCTGCAACACCATGTATTTTGCCATTAACCCAAAACTTTTCAACATCTGAAACAGAAACATGGTTACAAAGTCCAAACTGTGACTGAAGAAGATTGGATTTGACGTGAGCCATTTCCCACATGTCCAAACAGCTATCATTGCTTAACGGGGACTAATTAACACTGAGCTTATTAGCGATGAAGACTTTTGTTAAAGCGAGCCAATCGCTTAGCCCTCGAGGGCCGGCTCGTCTAGAGGGGAGTCCAAAACCACGAACAGATGTCAGTTTACAGAGGCGTACATTTGTTTTCACATCCAGAGGCCTTTAGCGAATTATTTTGGATGGAAAGTAATATTCATTTGTGGGATAACCGCAAGCCTTTCCCAAGTGCAACTATTGGCCTAATACACACAAATACAAGGCTATTAATACAAATACAAACTACTGGCAGGGGCTGCCATCATCTGGAACTACATCTCAGCTATTCATTCTTTCTATGTTATTCCTCACCACACTCTCCTTTTCTCCCCAAAGGCATGTTTATATGAAGAACAATAGTTTCATGTCAAACATGTGCAAGACAAAAAAGATAAATGGCTTCCAAAACACATAGCGGGATTCATTTTGTATTTTATATCAGACTTCTGAAAAACCTCACTAATCTTTATTGAAGTCAGTTCATTTTATGTGTTTCTTGTCCCTGACTGGCCTTATTATAGTCTATAATATACATCAACAAAGTATGAAACTTAATAAGAGGGAAGGCCAAAAGAAAACCTCCTGCTTATGGTACTTACATCAATAACCCCGGTCAATAAATCAGCCCATATAATGGAACATTGTAACCTGCACTAGCTTATTACCTTAAAAAAACCTCTCTTTCCCCCCATACTCTGATCTGCCTCGTGCAATCCTGAAGTCCTTCAGTGAACAGGGAATGTTCTTGCATGATTTGTTTCTGCTTCATTCACTCTTTTGTGAAATGTGAGCACTTGTGTTACAAAAGGCGCAGCTGACGTTCTAGATGTCTACGAGAAATCATGTCTAGTTAGTAGCTTTTTACTGGAACATCACTCACTTTAATAAAACATCTCAAATCCAACGTTATTTTAAACATAGTCTAGAACTTTCCCCAGTAACTGTACACTAGTTTTAACACAAACAAACAACCACAAGATATGAATCGGTTTACAATCATAACATTCACGTGGTGAAGTAATGAAATAAAGCATCATTTTTATATCTGTAACTTATAGCTACAGGTTCTATTTGATTCATAACCAACAGATTGAAAAATGTGCTAATTTTAACAAAGATAACATTTATGGAAGGAGTCTCCAGTGTAAAGCTGCAAGATTTCCACTACAGTCTTCACTTCAGAGGAGTTTAAACTTTCTGGTTTCTCTGTAACGTCCCAAGCTGCCATTTTTGTCTTATTAACTTCTAGAGAGAGGAAAAAAAGAGGATGGTGAGTGAACGACTTTTAGCAGCTATAATATAAGTTACTACTAATGTAGCTATAAACATGTAAAACGTCTGGTATGTTGTTCTTTAATGAATATAAATTAGCCTTTGCTAATAGAAAGGAAAATAATCGGAATTATTGGAAAATAATCAACTTTGTGGAGGACACAGTAACTCCGCATCACGTTGAGCGGCATCCCCGTCATGTTTTAGCCCTTACATGTAGATTAAGATTTTCCTAGCCATAAGTGACACAGGGAAAGAGATTGGTTTACAAATGTAGCACACTAAGTCGTGAAATTATGAAATAAAGCGTAGCAACATATCTACAACATGTACACTAGCTTTTGTTTAGCATGAAAAGCAGGATGAAAAGACCTTGCCTTAGGAAACTAAGGACTGGGTTTAATTGGCGACTGGGTGATTTTTTTTGTTTTTCAACTGGATTTGATTAGTTTCCATCTCCACCCAGAGCAGCACTTCTATATGGAGCACTTGATATCATATGCTTCAGAATCTTTTTGGCTCTCCACACATCCATGTGCAAAGTTTAAACAAACTGTAACGCACAGTAAGAGTTTTGGAGCAGGATACAGCACACTGAACTGAAACTGAAAGGTTCACAGAATCCCACGTTTAAAAGTTATTCAAGAGTGGTGAGTAAATGAAATTATATCACATGTTCTGTGGATAAGGTCTGTGGGTGGTCATCTGCCATGTCAGACAAATGATCTCCTTCTGGGGAAGAAGGCGGTTCTTGGTCTTGTTTATTGAAAGAACATACCAGACTCTCTGGTGAATTTCGAAGCTAGAAGTCTGGCTTAAGTGGCAAGGTTTTGATCGACCTTTGGTGACCTTTTGAACTGGTTTTGATTAGTCTCAGCCTCAAATCCTCTATCCATGAAGCATTTTGTACATGTTTTTCACCCAGACTTTCTGGATCATGAAGCTTGCTCTGAAATCCGATTGGCTCTCAACACTTCTGTGTGTAACTATGTTCATGTACCAGCTTCAAGCAGGACAACAAACTTTAGTGAACCTTGGCCATGTTTTTTTTTCCAGAACTTACCAGACAGTCTAGTGAAGCTGTCTTGCAAACTCAGGTTTTGATTGGCTGTTGAATGGCTTTTCTGGACTAGCTTTGATTGACCATTAGACACAATGGCCTGCTTTTTGGACTGGCAACTCCGGTGGACTTAACCTGTGTCAACCTGATAATGGCCAGAACAGCTACCCTGAAGGCCTGGCTTGAAAAATTGACACATAAAAGAAAATAAATTGACCTCAGAACTCCTGACTCGGGATCAGCAGTAGGATCAGCAGTTCAAACACTTTAGTCATTCTTAGCTACACCTTCAAACTGACCTCGGGTCAGCAGAGTTTGGTCAAAGTCAGCATGTGTATGGAGTAGCCGGGTGGAGTGGAGCCTTGGTCGTCAGGCTGATGAATAACAGAAGGAAAGGACTTCTCCTCCCTCCTTTCAGCTCTGGACACACACACACACACACACACACACACACACACACTCTCTCTCTCTCTCTCTCTGTCTCCCTCCAGCCTGTCCTGTTGCTCTCCAGACAGCCTGGCACATGTATAATTACAGAGCAGCGCACATCTAAATGCAGGGAGGCAGCTCGAGGCCCTGCTGATAACACACTTCGCGAAGACACCGCCCAAAGACAAAATACAGCCACATACTTTTAGGTAATTACACCTTATCAAAATAGACAGACTTAGTCCACTACCTAAACATGGAGACGTCACGAAACATTCATTTAAACATTAGTTTTCATTTAAACTGCATTTCAAAGCATTATTCTAAGTTTCTTCTGCTGGAGTCACAAGTAGACAAAAACATTGACATAAACATTTTTCTGTTCAGTTTTGATATTTTTATTACTACAGTGTAAGTGAAAGCATATAAGCTGTGCACGGACAAGCAAGCTAGCTAACTAATACATCGAAATTCGACAGGTGAAAACTGGATAAACATCACCTGGTATTTTTTTGCAATCTTGACTTGGCCGGTGTCGACGAGTCTGTCCCCAGTGTAGCCTCGGCTTCTTGTTCTTGGCAGACAGGAGTGAAACACAATGTGCTTTTCTTCATGTCTGCCTCAAGGTTTGACGTGTGTGCGTGTGTTCTGAGATGCTCTTCAGCTCACCACGGTTGTAAAGAGCGGTTGAGTTACTGTAGCCTTCCTGTCAGCTCTTAATGACTTGCACTTTAAGGAATATTATAATCAGATTTTCAAGTTGAACGATACATGTTAAGGGTAGTAGCATTAATGACACCACCCCAAAGACACCTTTAGTTTAAGAGTGCACCCTAGATGACTAGTGCACTCCAAGAAAGCCATTGGATCTAAGCTGGCCATCCCTGGCCATGTAAAACGTTTGGCTACACTACTGACAAAATGTACTAAGCAACTTCTTTTGATTTTGTGATTATTAGCACATGGAAACCACTTTTTAATGGTCACTGAAAGTCTTTTATTCGCTTGTTCTTTCACTGTAGCTCACCACAGAAGCATTTCCAATCTTCTTAAAAGACGAAAGTGGGAAAGAATTTGTAATATTTATTTTGACAGCGGGACAGAAAGAGAGGGAGGGACACTGAGGCAGAGAATGACAGAAAAAAAAAGAGGTAAGCTACAGCCCGGAGTGTGTTTTTGTGCATCCGCAGTGCACACACGTACTCCAGTTTTGGCCAGTCTTGTGGAGATGACTTAAACCCTGCAATCTTCCGGACCCATAATTAGATGAGCCAAAAGAGAGAGGGAGCGAGAGACAGAGACAGAGACAGAGAGAGAAATCGAGAGAGAGAGAGAGAGAGAGAGAGAGAGAGAGAGAGAGAGCAAGCACACAGAAGGATGGTATTCAGTGGTTGGGCTCTATTTTTTGAAAGCAAAATTATAACTCTGCTCTGAGTTTCTGCTGAGTCATGCGTTTCTTCCGGCCATCAGGCCTGTTTTTCAGCTCCCGTGTCTTCTGTAGAGCCCTAAAGCCCTCACAGCACCTCTCCGCTGCCCTCGGTTATTATACAGCACTTGATGGCCTTAGCAGATTAAACTAAACACATGTTAGAGCTCCACAGACAAACAGCCGCTAAATAAACTGCCTGCGCCATCTCTGCCAACTTGTGGCCTGTCAGGAAATCCAGGAAATCAAGAGCGGAAGGAATGAAAAGTGGGAACGTTTGGAAATTGCTGCTAAACACATACACAGTGTCCTCACACTACGGCTCTGTTCGGACAGACAGAGTAATTATTTTTTCGCACATCTAGTTTGAGCAGAAAATATTTTCAGAACAATATTCGCATGCAATCTATTTTTTTGAAGGCAGTTTCAAGATATTACTGATCTAATCTGACAAACTGTTTGTTCTGTGAGTTCCTCAAAACAGTTTTGGCACACAGCCTGTGCCTGCTGTAGCCTCAGATTCATGTTCTTGCCTGACAGGAGTGAAACCCGATGTGCTTTTCTTCTGTTGGAGCCCACCCTCCTCACGGTTTGACGTTCTGTGCATTCTGAGATGCTTTTCTGCTCACCACGGACGTAAAAAGTGGTTATTTGAGTTACTGTAGCCTTCTCTCAGCTGTTTTTAGCTTGCAAGTTCCTCAAAACAATTTTGGTTGCACAGTTACAAGAAGAGTTGTAAATATAATCAAGTCACATACAACACCTGCTACTAGACAAGCAGACTGGCAAAACTCATGCTAACGTGAACAGCTTTTCATACTTCAAACATGTATCATGTCAGCGCTAGTTAACTGGTTCCCAGTAAATAAGCACCTTAATCCTTAATGAGTCATGAAGCTTGTGATATTTAGATGCTTTCAGTTAGATGTTTTATGACGTAGGAATGAATATGTGACTGATTTGTGAAACAGTGATTTAACTGCAAGTGATGAATCAGTTCTATCTCTCTGGAAACAAAGTAGAAGACTGAACCATTTTCCAAACTCACGTGCTGGTAGTTATGCGATCTCTATTTATTGCTAGGTTTTGTGATTATTATCAATTATTTTTTTTAACAGTTATGCTCTCGTATATGTACTGATGATACTGTTTTGGCTTATTTAACTGCAAAGCCGACATTTTTCACGATGTTAAAATTTTACAATCAAATTCACACACACTTCGTTCAGACGTGAGTTTGATACTACGGATATGCCAAAGATTAAAATTAAGATGAAGATGGAATTTGCGTACGATAGTTTTATGGTCAAATTTGACCGTATGCAATTTGTATAAATACATAGTTATAATTGATGTTGTTTCTGTCGTGATCGCAGAGCCACAAGATATAAATATATTAAGTTTCTAAGTTCAGTAATAAAACTGATGTTTTCCCAAATGCACTCTAGCTTTTGAAGACATACAGGTTAGTTCTGTTCACACTTGTGTCAGATAAAACAGAATGTAAATGTTTTGTGCCTTTTTGTGTCTAAATGGAAAAATATATATATGTACATCTAAAACGATATATTCCACCAAACTATAAATTCTGTTTTATCACATACGTCTTCTGACCCAGCAGCTTAGTGTCCATGGCTAATGTCCTGCCTAGCGTTAATCTGTCCAGAGCTCCAGGCTAAACGTTGACCTTAACCATTATCTCGTCAACCCCATTCACTCTGCTCTCCCATCTAGGGCTCTCCCTCGGCTTAATCTCGTCAGAGGCAGCGATTGCATCTCTTCCTGTTTCTTCTTTATTCAATCCAGCTGCCAGGTCACTACAGTTACCTGATCTTGATCAGTACATCTAAGTGTGACTGAAATCCCAGGCCTCTCACAGCTCTCCTCCATCCCACCATGACATTCAATAAAGGAAGAGTTCATTTACACAATTTTCCCAATTGTAATAAATCAACCATAATGTGTGTTAGTTTTATATTCAAGCTACAAGGCTAATGTAGCTAACAAGCTAACTGGGAAGCTTATAGCTACCAGTTTAGCACAGTGCAAAGTGCAGGTCTGAAATCCTCACACACCTGCCTCAAAAACATTTAGCTCAGTAGCAACATTAGCACATAAACAGTCTCATAAATACATCTTCAAACTTTAAGCCACGCGTCCTAACAGTGTCTGATTCATCAAGATGCTAATGTTAAAAATCATATTGCTAATGTAAGATGAGTAGCTTGCTCCTAACAGTAGACAAGCTGTAACGTATTCGTCCTTGCGTTTCCCTAATTTGTAGCTCAAAAGCACTGAGGTTGAAAATGATGTAATTCAAATTTCCACTTCTGAATGAAGTCGGATGCAACATTGAAGGTAAAACCTTGAAAAAACAACTTTTTGTAGTTGTTGTTGTTCGCAGTAGATGTTCACAGACAAGTGCTGTTCTTCAATAAATAAAAATGAAAACATATTAAAGTTGGCAAAATAAAGATTTCCATATGTGAATATATACCTTCACAGATTGCTAGACGCTAGCTAGCCTTTAGCTAGTGATACTTGGTGTCTAAAGTGCTAGCACAATATTTACGCTAACATAATGTTAACCTAATAGCAGATTGGAAAATATTATTAATAATAATCTTTGGGGCTAGGTCTTTGTTTTTGTTTCTCAAGATCTCTCCCACAGGCCGGCTCTGATTGGCTTCGGTACACACTACAGATTGATCTGCTTTTATAAGACATCTGTTTTGTGGACATCGATGTGATGTGAATCGGTCAGATCTCCTACAGAGAGCAAAGTGGAGCGGAGTATGCAGGAACACACAGCCGGCCCTGTTATTAAAGCCTCGACCGCTGGAATGCACTCCGCCTCATGTGACTGTGAAGTACAGCTCTGTGTCAAAGGTGTGTGTGTGTGTGTGTGTGTGTGTGTGTGTGTGTGAGAGAGAGAGAGAGATGGTTGTTTGATGGAGTTTGAGGGTTTGGCTCTGAGGGAGAAAGCTTTGTGTAATTACGAGCATGACGGGACACGATGAGGGACGGTACGATGTCGGATGGAAGCTGCTGTTCTGCTTTGATCTCATCATGTAGCACTTTTCTCACACCTTTATAGTACAGTAAAGTACCTTTACAGTAGCCTGTACAACCTGTTGACAGTCCAACACAAAAAAATGTAGACAAATGAGCTCCCAAGAGGCGCAACAGATAAGCGAGCACCCTTATTTTCTGGAGATTGTCTGTTAGCCCAAGCCATCCATGGCCGGGAGCCCAAGAGAACAAAATTGGCCATGCTCTCAGGGAGGCATACTCTCTCTCCCCTGTCAATCACAGCGACACTAGCCAATCACGGCCATCTGTGAGCTCAAGCATGCAGAAGTGGGTTGATAGCGGGGGGTGGGGCGTGTGGGGAGAGTATTTTACACAAGCATGTCAGTGTTTGAGTCAACTACCAAGGGTTGCAGATTTTCTTGGTGTGAGATCTTTTTCATTCAATTAACATCACCATTCATGGAAGGAGTCTCCAGTGTCAGTGATTTGAAAAAGTCTTCAGGACAGAGGAATTTATGCTTTGTAGTTTCTTGGTAACATGACTATATATAACGTAAGTGAGAACAGGAACTAACTTGTGTCATGGATGTTCCACAATATTACACATAACTATAAAGTTTTAAAAGTTTGATTTAAGCAGCTGTAGTGTAAAAGGAGTAAAACACATTGGGGCATGCTTTTATAGGAAAATAATCAACTTCAGGGTGATAACTGTAACTCTGCTTTGTTTCAGGCCACATCACACACATCGCCTCCTTCTTGATTATTTTATAACACCACGCCCCGTCCTGTGTTATTCGTGTCACAGATAAAAACATGGTACCCAATGGCAGTTAAATAATAATAATAATAAAAAAAAAACACATGTTCCATCAAAAGTTCAAAAGTCCTGAATCTTTCTCTGTAAGGCTTCATTTACTATCCGCTCTTAAATACTAAACTTTTAAAAATAAAAGTGCCAGAAGCCGTTCTTTAGTGCGATGCCAAAGAAGAAGGTTTGTGGTTTCATAAAGAACCTTCTAATTAATGTGGCATTAAAACAAATCTTTAATTTTTACTGGTGCCACAAAGAACTAAAAATATTTTTCCGTTATAAATGTCACCGTTATGCGAAAGGATCTTTTGTGCCAAATGACCAAATGATTCTTTAGGGAAAGTTTTATTTTCAAAGTGACTTAATCAATATGACAATATCATTGAAAAATAAATGAAGAAAAAAGAATGAAGGAAGTTGCTTTTCTTCTTCCGAGGATCTTCAGGAAATTCGGATGATGTCATTCCATATATTTCATATTGTGTGAATGTGTACAGGTAGCAGGGTTGAGTGGATGTGAACTAAAACGTACATTTTTCATGAGCTATAACAGATGATTCATGGAAAAGGATCACACATTAATGCAAAAATAAAGATCTTTGAAGCATTTTAAAGATATTCCAAGGTTAAAAGAAGTTATAGTGGACTAGGAGAAGCAAAAATACTATTTTAAGATATTTATATTAAACATACGCATAGGTTGTAATGAAGGACCCTTTACTTATATATTTCGGTTTTATATATTTGTAGACGTTATATTAATAGGACACAACGTGGCGGCACCGCAGTGGTGGAATCGCCCACAAGTGGACATCTGCAGACTCTTTAAGGGACAAAGACACAATAGAGATGGGTGGTGGCGTGTCTTTTACAGACAATATTGCTCAAAATAAAACTCGAGCAGTACAATCAGAGCAGTTAGGCCTCGAAAAACCCAAACATGGCTCTGCGTGGATCTGTGTCATCCCAAAAACCTTAATCATAACGCTGAAAATTACAGTCGTGAAAGTCACTCCCTTTGTCTTAAACAGAGGGCAGAAAATAAGCAGGCTTTCTCCGGAGCCTTCAGACTGTTTATCATCTGCAGACGTCGCAGCAGGAAGACGGCTAAATGTGTGTAAGGGTCAGGGCAGAGATCTTACCCGATATGGCAAGAGGCTTTTCTTTTAAATTTTTTACAATGTGACTTAGACGGTTTTGTGAGTGCTGCTGATACGTTCGCGATAAACATTTGAGGCGTGTGTGTGTGACGCTGTGTAAACCGAATGTTCTGCGTTTATCCATTACATCAGCGAGTCAAATTAGGGTTTTAGAGAAGAGCTATAAAACAAGATTCTTTCTGAATTATTTGCCATTTAAAATGGTTTAGCTTTCTTGGTGTACTATTACTCAAGTGTTTCTTTTTAGGGAAGACTAAAAGTGCTGTTGATTTAGCTGGTATAAGAAGAAGTGGGGAAAAAAAGATGTGTGTGAATCTTTTTATATAACTGTCACTTATATAAAATTACAGTTATAAAAAAAATCACTAATGTAGCTTTAAGACATGGTGCTAGGCTTGCATCCTTACATTTAGACAAAAAAAACCCATGTGATTAATGTTTTAACCTAATCCACATTACATTTTAACTTTCTTGTATTAATACTAGCTATTAAAAATACCTTGGCTATAAAGTGTATTACTTAAGTAAATGGATAGCTAGGCTAGTGGGTCTTTGTCCATTTAAACACACATTGTAAAAGTTTAATCATCATGCCAAGAATTACAGCTATGAGAAACACTTCTCTTGTTTAAGCAAAGAGGAGGAAATAACCAGAGCCCTCAGACAAACCAATGCTAGGCTAGCACCACTTGTTCAATAAAAAAAAATCATTCATTGGAATAGTTCAGTACAGTTAGATGTGAACCTAAAACATTGTGAGATTCACATAAGATCAACATTTTTAACTTTTTATTCTGATTATGTCAGCTATAGTTATATAGCTATAATTTTCTTAAATAAAGGGCAGAAAATAAACAGCCTTTCTCCAGGGGCTTCAGACACAATCATGCTAAGCTAGCACCATTCGCTTAGTCCAAATCAGTCACTGGAATAGTCACAAGTTATATTTGAACTTAAATCAAACCTAAAGCATTGTGAGACTCTTTTTTTTTTACTCTTTTTATTCAAAATCATCTTTAGGCTGTTATGCTAACCTCCATAAATCATACACACCACGCTAGCACTGTTTTGTTTACTCAGAAACATCAGTTCAGTATTTTAAGCCTGACTTTTAGCCTGAGCTAAGATTTATCATCACAGCACTTTTCAATTCTTATTCATATCTGCCAGTTTTCATAATCTGATTAGTTAAGTAAATGTACACAGAGAAGGCTAATCCTATTTAAATGCAAAATAATTCAAAACTAAGCTAGTTTTACCACAGCAGTTAAGGCTTGGGTTTCTCTCAGTACAACCTAAACATTCAACGTGCTAATAAGGAGTGGACGCTAGCAGGCCTGAGGTAGGTTTAGCCTTATGCAAACGCTAATGGAGCCTTTTAAGCATTCATAAATTATTAGCAACATTAGCACTGGGATGAGGTATTCCTTCCACTAGGAATCTGATTTACAGGAGCGTTTAAAAGGGTCTCGCTGGAGCCGGATGAATAAAAGAGCATGTGTGCGCATAATATTTAACATGCTTTGTACATTTATCATGTCTTTGAAATTGCACTGGGGGAAAAAACGCAAGTACTGCTCTTTCCTAAAAGCGCTCCTTTGAATAGGTATCATGTGTCCTCGGTTTGAGACCCAAGAGCAGACGACTAAGTGTTTCCTGTCTGTCAGGGCGGTTCATGTGATAGAGCCGAGTGTGGGGCAGCAGTGTGTGCGTGTGTGTGTGTGTGTGTGTGTGCGTGTGTGTTTCGTACCAGACAGGGATCTGGAGCCATATTGGATATGTTCTAGGCTGCCCCAGCCCCCACGTTACAGTGCAGTTCCCTTACTCTAACATGAGCTTCTGTTTGAAGACAAATGCAATATCGTGACAAGGACAAATTTAGTATAATGGCGGTTTTTATAAACATCACACACTTTGGCAGGAATAATGATCCTGTTCGTAAAGGATCAGAAATGCAATGCTTAGCAAGGCTACAGCCCTGTCCTTAAACCAGACCCTAAAACCCTTAAGTGCCTCGGGCTGGGAAAAGAGGCTGACCTTGTGCTCTGACCCTGCACTTCCTGTCGTGTGTTAGAAGTTGCGTCTGGCCATATGAAGAGAAAGTTGCTTATGTAGCAGATCAATGCTAGATACTGTTTATGTTGTATTATATATTTACATAAGGTTATATTGATGTGGTATAAGAGGAATAAAACACTTGCTGTTGTAGGAAAATAAACTACCGTGTGTTGTGATGAAGCAGAGTAGCTGGTATCACCCTGAAACGCATCCTGAAGTGTTTTATTCCTCTTATACCGCAACAGTTTTCCCAACACTAACACTTTTTATTTGTTAAAGAATGTTTACATTGTATTTATTCATCCTGCAAAACAAGTTTACTTCAAAGATTCTCATACACTTTATGTGTAATTAAAGGTTTATTCACACCCTGTATCTCGGTCGCTCGAACCCCTCGGTGTCAGTAGCTCAGCTGCCGTGCCTAAGAAGGATGTCCCTCGACCTCTCGGCTGCTCCACACCCCGTGAGCTCCTGCATTAACTGCATTCCTTGCACTCCAAGTTCAAAGTGCACTCTCATTCTGTTGATGAAGTCTGGAACAGACCTGGGATTTGAGAGCAGACGCTCGCTAAGAGCCCCCAGATCTGCCCCCTAAAAGCCTCTGTCACTCACATAACCTGGAGGAATGGAGATAATGGTGTGTGTGTGTGTGTGTGTGTGTGTGTGTGTGTGTGTGTGTGTGTGTGTGTGTTTTAAAGTGTTGAAGCTGATCTCCTAGACAGGCTGTCAAGATTTTGGTAATTGAGTTAAAAAGGCATTTGGCAAAGGCTTTTTTTTCTTCTCCTCCTTCCTTCTCCTAACACCTTCTGCCTTTGTTTTCAGTGGGAATGGAGCTGTTCCAGGTTTGAAGTCTCTCATTTACAGCACTTTGATATTATCTGGCAAGTCGGAGCAGGCAGACTGTTTCACCACAGCGTGCCGGAGTACAAGACTTTCCTGTGTGTGTTTATGATTTGTGCAAAACACTCTGAACGTTTCTCATGCCGAGTTAAAAATCTTTCCATTATGATATACAGTACACGCCGAACAGATAAAAACTAGAGCCTCCTTTTAATGATATATAGGCAGTTTAGAGTCTATTGAACAGCTCTGATATTTGTCTCTCAAGGCTTTAGGCTGTAAATCAACTGCCATTTTAATGATTTATAGTCAGTAGAATCTTAGAAAACAAAGGGTGGAGTTGTGCTACGGTTCTTTTTATCTAAATGTAACGATGACTTTGGCTAAGTAAACATTAAAGCCATAAAACCAGTATAGACTTAAATATATTGAACGTTCCAGAAGGAGGTCCCTGTTATTACTGTCAGAAGCAAACGCCTGCTCTTATATTCTCTGTAATGAAGCCAGGTTTTTTCCTCCACTCAAGGCGGAAATGTTAAGCCTATACATTTCATTTCTGTGTAATTTTTCCATTCAGTTTGGTCACTCAAATATAACCAGAGACGCCATAATGACGAGGAAGCCAGAAACGATTTAGGGGCTCAGAGCAAGGCCGTGTTAAGTAAGTTAAAAAATGTAACAAAAACATGATCCGAAACTCTACACCATCTCTTACTCTGACTATATTTAAGTCTAAACAAAAGGAAAGAGTTTACACCAACGTGTTTCCCAAAAATGCTTCGAGCTGGACTTAAATACTGCGAATTAGGGGCGGAGCTTATTTGATTGACAGGCAGTCAGAATGTATTATTGCACTCGTCTATCAAACACACATTATGGAAGGAATAACACACTTCAGGTCATGGTGTCATAGGAAATTAATCAAAGACCGGGTGGTGATCAAGTGGAGTTACTGTACCGCCCCAAAGTGTCTCACTCTTCTTATCCCACAGCCATTATTAATTTATTAAAATGGCTGCCATTGTTTTCACAAAAAGGTTTTGAGGTTGAAATTTTGAACACTGTCAAACACTATGAACTAGGGGCGGAGCTTATTTGATTGACAAGCAGTCAAATTGCATTATGGCACTCATCTATCAAACATACTCACAGAGAGAGAAAGAGAGAGAGAGAGAGAGAGCCCGTATTTGTCTTTCGTGCAAAATAAAGACAGCTTGAAGAAGGACAGTATTATGTGAGGAATAACACACTTGGGGTCATGGTGTTATAGGAAAATAATCAAAGACAGGGTTGTGCGATGAAGTTACTGTTACCACCCCGAAGTTGATTAATTTCCAATTTGTAATTTATTAATGAATGGCCCGTCATACTTTTCCTTTTTTTCTTCAGCGAAAGGTTTTGAATTGTGAACAAAGGGGCGGAGCTTATTTGATTGACATTTAGGCAAATTGTATTATTGCGCTCGTGTATCAGACATGCTCACAGAGAGAGAGAGAGAGAGAGAGAGAGAGAGAGTCTTGTATTCGTCCTTTGTTCGAGATGCTGTATGTAAAGAGATAAGAGCACAGTATGATGTAAGGAACAACACCCTTGGGTTTGTGCTGTTACAGGAAAAATAATTTATAATGAATGATGCATCGTACTTTCTATCCATTTATAGTTACTATAAATGTTTAATGTTGTAAACAGTCTTTGCCTCACCAACTTTCCTTTATTCTCTCTCTTGAAGTTAATTACACAGAAAAATGCAACTTCTCGTATTACACAGAAACCACGAAGCGTGAAGTCCTGTCCTTTTGTTAAAGCCTCATCTTCAAAAAAAAAATTGTGAACCACCAGATGAATCACTTCATCATCCGCTGCAGGATTGGACACGCACTAGTGGCGAAATGACTAAACCCGAGCAGTTGGATGAGGAATGTAAATAAGGTCTAATGAGCAAAATCAAGAGATTAGCTTGTGGATAATAGCAGAGCGGCAGGACCGAGCCGAGGGTGTTAACAGATTAGCGGATGAGGCTTGCTCTGAGGCTCGGTTACAGCACCTGTCTCCTGGAGAGACACTCAGCCGTGGCTGGGAAAGACAGACAGGTGTGTGTGGGTGTGTGTGTGTCTGTGAGAGAGAGAGAGTGAGAGAGATAAAGAGAGAGAGAGAGAAAAACGGTGGAAAAGACTACTAGCTAATAGCACAGAGGAGTGACAGATGAATGGAAGGAGAAATAAAAAGTGCTGGCAGAGCGAGTGTGGCCTGGCTGAGAACGCTTTGATAAAACGAGACATTAACGTAAGAGCTTCCACACTTCTCAGTGGTAGCCCACACACTCCCACTAATGACTCCAATGCTGTGTGTGTGTGTGTGTGTTGACATACTAACACACCCGCTCTCTGGGCTTGATTAAGCTATTCAAAGTCCTGGGGACAAAATTCCTTCATGTTGTGGTTACGTTCATTACACCACCCACATCAGGACAGGATTTCAGACCAGCAACACTGGCCAAGTTTCACGGATGTTCAAACCCTAATCTGTGACGTTAATACTTCCTGGCCTGATTATCTTAATCCTCTTTATCTCAGTCCAGGGTTTGTCAAGTCTTTCAGCAAATTGACTTGAGCACTCAGAAAACATTGTAACACACTCAGGAACTAAAGTAATAAGAGTGTGTGACGTTCTATTTCTTTATTTATTTAATGCCTATCATAACCGAATGGTGACAACAATGACCTTTTAATACTCAGCCGTGAGTAATGATAGTTCCTGGCTCTATGTCAGACGTCGATGTTTTGCTTCGTAGTAGCGCTACAGTGGTGTTTTGACTAGTGAACAGATCAGACGTCTGGTTTGAACTTGAAACAAAATAAACACACACTTCTTTTTTTTTAACAAATCACGTAGTCATATCACTGATTGCTAGTTGCTAGAGTTGTCTTTCTCCAGGAGCTACGTTCAGCTAAATAATTTACAGAAACGCATGTCCTGTAACGCATGTTTGATTGGTCGCAGCGGTTCACGTTTACAGTCGCTGTACTACGCCCATTGATTGGTTTGGCTACAGTATTTTCTTTCAATTTGCTGAAATATTTTTCTGCACACTAGTTGACGATCAGCGTTCTAGCAGTACGGACCAACGTATGAAAAATCTCATACCATAACAATTTGGCAAACGTTTTAAAAAATTTATTAAAGAATCATGCATTATACTGTTTATCAGTTTGTATTTACATTTAACGGTGTGGAACAAGCGCAAAAAAGGTTACTTCCTGTTATCGTTTAGCAGCTATAAACAGTTGTTTTCCCTCAACGGATTCTCATTTTTCTCTCTTGAATATAATAAAGCAACGTTGTCATGTTTCAGAGAAACTGCAGAGAAGTTTTTCCTGTGATGGAAAAACAGTGAACGTTACCTCTGACTGTTACAAAGTGCTGACACTGGAGACTCCTTCCATAAACGCTGCATATGGAGTGTGTTGCTATAGAAACGGTAACGCAGTAGAACGAGCGCATTAATATAACCCCGTGATTTGCAGAAGCTGTCCCAGAAAACGAATCAACACCTTCTGACCAATCAGAATCGAGAATTCCACAGCGCTGTTGTGTAACTGTGTGAGTTGTCCTGAGGAAAACGTTCTCATGCCAGATATTTTGGGTTTCAGCAATAAGACGTGAGAATTTATGAGATTTATGAGCCTGCTCCTGGCGTTTACTTCACATTCCTACGTTAACTACATCGAACAAATGATTTACGTCAACGAACCTGCTACACTGCATCCATCTCTCGCGCTCCGTCTCTCTACACTTAATCATATTTACGTAGCTTTATAGAGTAAAGACGTTCACATTTACAGGACAAAATGGCCGACTTCCCACGCTCCTGCTTAGCTTCTAGCGTCCGTTATGCTGCATATCTGCTGTTCATTTTTTTCTTGTTAAATCTTGTCGTGAAGGATAATTGTGTGTGATAATTACAGAGCAGAGCAGCGTACGCCTATTTTTTATTTTTTTTTTACATAGACCTGGTTCTGGAAGTTTCTTTCCCCTTCATTATCTTTAAGAACATGTCTGTATTTAAGCATTTTTAGATGCTGAACCAACGTGCTACAACACACAATGCGTCTTTTAAACTACGTATCGATTAATATTATTTTGATGCTCGTAATCCGTAATGTTTTATGCGATCGCTAGTTTAAAAGAGGCATCCGTGTTGGTCCAGTTTGACTCGTTATCGGTGTCCTGAGTTGCTAAGTTGTTAAGTGAATTTAAACCCGAAACAGGAACGTAGCTATGAATTCTACACGTTTCACAAATTCNAGAAAAAAGAAAAAGAGACACAATGGACTGATTCTGTGTCATGTAATATTTACAGGAACAAATCTGTACACTCGAGAAGCATGAACAGTCCATTTATAACTCAAACGCTTCTTTATACAAAAGTGCAAATCTATAACACGTCTTGGCTTTTTTTTGTTTGTTTTTTTTTTTTTTAAAAATCCTTCAGTTATCAAAAAGGTCCAGTTTTTAAAAAGTCCGTCTTGAGCACAGTGCTCTTGTGCCAGATTCAAGTAAAGTGCTTCCACAGCAGCAACCAGATGGATGATGCGTTCAAGTTTGTTTTTTTTTTCCCTCCTAAAGGCGTTCATACCAACTCCAGCTTGCCTCTTGGGCCGTGCCGTCCCCAGTGGACCAGCGATAAGAGTCTCTGGCTGCTCAGATCGGACTGTCTGATCTTATCGCAGGTCAGACAGCAGCTCTCGTGTCCTCCCAGAGGCATCATGCACTCCAGGTCGAGTTTGGTGCCGCGGCTTTTGGCCAGATGCTGCCTGTGGAAGCCGTAGTGGAGGCGAGAGAGCATCTCGCGTCGCTGCTGCCTCAGGCGCTGGTTCTCGCTGCGCAGCATCCGCAGAGCCAGCGTGATGAGGAGGACGAGCACGAGGCCACCGGCGATGGGCACGGCAATGACGGCGGCGCGGAACCACACTTCCTTAGCGGAGGGGATTTCCTGCACGCGGGCGATTATCTGACGGCCGCCTTCAGCCTGAGGACGACTCCGATGATCTGTGGGGAAGAACGTAAAATAGTGTTCTTACAGTGAACAGATAGTAGAGATAAGACACTTTAATAAGTAGGTGTTTACTTACTAAAGAATGACAGGTCATACTTTTTATCCCTTTATAGCTACATTATAGTTACAGCCTCTTTTTTCTCTCTCAAAGTTAATAAGACAAAAAAAGGTGCAGCATGTCACCGAGAATGCGCAAATTTAAATTTACTACTTTACCTCTGACTGTAACAATGCAACGGAACTGGAGACTCCTTCCATAAATGTTAAATAAACATCTCTTTACAGGAAACTTGACAAATTCAGTGCTGATATTATCGGAAAGCAATCACCTTCAGGGTGGTGAGAGTAACCCTGCTCGTGGCTGGCTTCATCACAACACCCCGTCGTTGATTATTTTCCTATAACAGCTTGCCCTCAAGTGTTTTATTCCTTACGTCTTACAATTCTAATGTTCTGATATGGATCTATGGAGCACTATATAGTTAGGTTTGCTGTTGAAAAGGAAATTTTCATTTGTTTGTTTTTGAAATTAAAAAAAAATATTAAAAAACAGCTGCTACAATAGAAATGTTGTTATTATACATAACAGTGGATTCACTCAGTGTTACTGATGATTACAGTCATAATCATGTTACGATGTAATTTAGTGACGTACTGATATACTGTTATATTGCCGGGACACATGGGATGGTCAGAAAGGGGCGTGGCTTGGGAATTTTAAGCTGTAGCAATATGTGCGCTTTATCTATACTTGACCTGCATCTAAATCTTTGCATTATTATTCAGAGTCATTTCGGTCCATGGTACTAACTTCGACTTAGACTGGATGTACACATGACTGGTCATGTAATTCATTACAGTATTATTCACATTATAACATACAAGCAAGTATGTATTTGTAATGCTGCTCATTTTCCCAACCAAGCATTCACACTTTCAAAATGCCATTCCTTCCCAATCCAACGTTCCCTCAGACGTGAGAAGCGTGCTCTTACCCAGGCTTTCTCCCCGGCTGTAGGTGAGATCCTGTGGCCCTCTGTAATTGCACATATCCTCGTGACAGCACTCGAGCGTGGCCGGGCCGTGCAGGGCATCGTGGGTAGCCTCGGATCGGCACACGCTTCCTCCGTTTAGGGCGGGCTCGTAACAGCCGTGCGAGAGTGGAGATTTGGAGCTTTGGGGATCTAAGATGCGCGTGAAGCAGGCGTTAAGCTCCGACTTGCACATGTAACCGGTAGCCACACAGTGCGGCGAGTCACAGTAACACCGGATTTCTCCTACGCAGGGAAAGGAAACAGATAAAATCGGAATATTATTTCCACCAGAAATGATTCAGTTATAACAAATGACACTGTGTTTCTTTATACAGCCCAATATACAGCTTATCAGCGTGGGCTTAGTTTATAGTGATGCTCACGACAGTCTAGTACCCTAGATAGCAGAACATCTGTCATTAAGATATAATATTTCTTATAAGTTCTTATGTATTGCAATGTAAATACATCAACGGCTAATCTGTTAGCATCTCTACAGCTAAGCCACATCACCAAATAATGAGTCACAAATTTACACTGCGGTTCTTAAGACACGTCACATTATGTTTTCACGTTTATTTGACCATGACGAAGATGAGCTGGATGTAATCTCTCGTTTCTGTTACACAGGCTATACAATTCACACACCTGCTTTTTAGGCACTTGACTTGTTGTGTTTCACACACGTTCTCACATGTAGTGTACGTGTTTTTATGTTCACGTGCGATTTTTATTTTTATAAATGTATTGATTTTCACAGGTTCACTTTTCTTTGGCCTTGTGACCCTCAGGGCAAAACAAGCTGAATGTCATCTCTGTTACACGGATAATTTACACATCAGGGTGTTTTTTTTTAGACATTTTTAGACATGTTAGGTTTTCACACTGAGTGTGTTTTTATTGTTTAGCTGATTTTTACACTCTTAGCTGTATAGCCACATTTGACACATCTTCGTCTTTGCTCTCTCCTCACTCAGTGCACTCATCTTCGCTTTTATTTGACCTTGTTCTCCTCAGACTAACACTTCGCCTGTGTTTTGTTTTGCTTTTTCATTTATTTTCACATGCTTAAGTGTTAAAGTGCCATTATTTCATTCTGTGTATGACTCAGTCCAGTCGTTTTCACTTTTATGTGAACGCAGAGCAAAATCAGCTGAACATTATCTGTAATGTGTTACATTGTGTGTGTGTGTGTGTGTGTGTATACATGTCTGTGTCTGCGTCTTTTTCTTTTTTATCCTGGTATGTTTCTACACACCTCTGAACCAATATCTAACCTAGAGCGAGACAAAATATTAAAATATGATGTTGTTGTTCTTCTTTCAGCTGCTATGATATAAATGTATATTATACAAAACCTCATACTAAAAACATACATTAGATACTTTTATTAACACTTGAAGAAAAGTTTTTTTCTTGTTTTTTTAAACAGAAGCACTTTCTAAGCAAACACACTTCACCTTCTTTCCATCTTTCTCCACATGCAGTAATATATAGTCTTTCTTTCCTAGCTTCTGCTCACCTCTGGTTAGGAGCACAGCCATGGCCCAGAGCTCCAGCTGCAGCCAGACGGAAACCAGGCGCTCCATGAAGGACTCTTTTACACTTCAGTCTCTGGCGCTGTCTCTGTGTCTGGGTCTCAGCTTGTGCAGGACACACACATCATGATGCAGGACAAATCCGGAAAATAATCCAACATCATCATCATCATCCCAAATCACATCACTGAGTCCTCTCACAGACACAGACACACTCTTCTAAAAGGCTCTTTTCAAACAGCATGTGCTTTTCACATCCGGAATAAGCTCAAAGATAAATTCCAATGCTTGGGTTGTTTTGTTTTGCTTTTCTCTCTCTCTCTCTCTCTCTCTCTCTCTCTCTGTCTGTCTCTCTCTCTCTGTCTCTGTTTTTCTTTTCGGTGCTGATGTTTTTTTTTTTTTTGAGAATAAAAGTCCAAACAGAACCACCGACACTCCACCGATCATCTGAAGTCTCACTGCCCTGAGCTGAGACTGCAGGATCACAGCCTCGGATAGACTCCGCCCACAAACACGCTGACTGGATCACTACCTGCCTCATTTGCATACGCTGCGCTGTCATTGGATGGCTTCCTGTTTCATTTACATACGTCACAGAATGGGTCTTGGTCACGCCCACTATTAAGCCCATTGATAAATCAGCAGAGCGGGATAATAATAATAATAATAATAATAATAATAATAATTATTATTATTATTATTGTTGTTGTTGTTGTTGTTGTTGTTGTTGTTGTTGTTACTATTGTTGTTATTCCCCTTGGGAAATTATTATTATTATTATTATTATTATTAGGGGGCCAAGCACCGGAGGTGAATAGGCACCCTATTGTTTCTGTTTTCTTCTTCTTCTTCTTCTTCTTCTGGCTGTGGTGTCTATGGCAGCCCATAGAACCATCTTGAAAAAGTTGTGATATTTGGCACACTGATTGGGGAGGGTCTAAGGAACATTCTGCTTAAATTTGGCCCAAGTGTTGCCAAGGCTCTAGCGCCACCATCGGGTCAAATATTGGGCCTAATTTGGAAGTACATTTATGGTCATAACCTGGATTCCCTGGGTCGAGCAGAGTTCAGTGCACCCTATCACATCCATTTCCGCCTACTAGATTTTCCACCATCTTGGATTTTGTCAAAAACACTTTTTTCGCTACTGCTCATACAAGTTTTTTTTTCCCCAATCATCACCGAATTTGGCAAAAGTCATCTTCAGAGTAAGCCTCGCAAAATTATCAAAAGAATTTTGAATAGTCCAAAGGGTTTGCCCGTAATGGGCCAACAAATCTGATGGAGAAGTCGCCAAACAGGAAGTGAGGTCGTATCTCAGCAACGACTTTGCGCACTGACACAAAACTTGGATGGCATCTTCAGGACCATGACCTGAACTGGGCAAAAGTTACAATAACTTGCCAAAAATGCTTACATCTAACTGCCATTTTTGCTACTCTTCCAGATTTTGTCCTCCAAATCTTCACCAAATTTGGCTCACATCATCTTGAGAATCATATAATCCTTGTGGAGATATAGGCCCATATATTTGTGGGTGTGGCAAATAATAACTAATTGGCTGTTATCTTGTGAACGCAATGTCCAAACTTCACGAAACTTGGTACATGGACAACAGGACAGTCTGAGAAAACTTACCAAGTTTCATGAATTTCTGAAATTCGGGGGTCTAACAGCATTTATCTCAGTGTGAGTGAGAGATGTCGGCTATAATACTAACGCTGCCCACAAGAGGGAGGCACAGGATAATGAATCGTTTCAAGTGCAATCTTTTTCCATCAATTTCTAGCGCCAATATTGACAAGACAATATTATTGTCTCTTATAATATATGGATTAATATTTGTGTAGATAAATTTATTTATTGTGTCAACAGCAATAATAAATTATGTGCTGAGGTACAAGCAAAAAAGTGTTCATACAGAGACATTTTCATATAACTCGTGTAATTCTTTTCACCAGACTTTCAGCATCCTCCCTCTTTCTGCTCCCTCTTTGGACTACTAACCACACACACCTGCCATCAGTTATCCTGTTCATCAAAGACTCCAAAAATAATCACCTCACACTCATCTTTTTGTCTTCTTCTTATTATTATTAAGCCCTAAAACTGATATGACCACATCACCCTTTTCTTATTACAGAGCTCATGGTGTGTGGGCTTGGTCATGGCGAGCAGTCGACATTCAAACCCGTCGGACTGTAATGAAGTGGCTATGGTGGCTTGTTGGAAATAACCGGTTTGCTACGAGTCGCCTCGACTCATCGTACTTCACCTGGAGTTCATGAAAGTGCGCTGCGCTGTTTAGAGGGCGGTTAAAGTGGAGAGATTCAGTTCCAACATCTGGCATCTACGTGACCTTGTAGTTTGACCCAGCTGTATGTTTGTGTGTGTGTGTGAGACCATCCAAATATTCCAGATAAAACCACATGGCTGTTGAATTCTCGAATTCTGAAGGTCTTGATTAATTTTCTGTACCAGCAGCTCTGACAGATTTCTTCGTGACTGTGCTGCAGGGGCATCGTGGGCATTTTGTCAGCTGACATCTGATTACAAACTGAACTGATGAGACTCAAGTCAGCTTCATTACAGCATGTATATATCGAACAATTTGATCAAAGTGCGACGTTCACACTTAACCTGCAACCTTTTTTTTTACTACAGTTTTGTTGAACAGAAAATAAAGTGTCAATTTGTTAAAATATATTTAAACTTGTCAGCATGACATCTGTTGGATTATCCAAAGACTGCCACGCATATACACATCAGCTGACGAGAAAACACACAAAACTACATTCCTATAAATAATTCCAGCATTTTAGTGGCTAAGCTTTCGCTTTTTCAGAATCTCACTCGTACATTTCTCTCCATTTTCACATCCAGCTTTTAAAATTAGTCTATAATTTTAAACCCCTGAGTATTACACTGCGAAACCTCACAATCAGATCTATGTAGATCTTTGTATATATCAATATAGTATGTGTATACAAGTCAGACTTGTAACCCGAAGGTGAACCTGAAGGTGGTGGGTTCGAGTCTCGGGTCCGGCAGGGATTGTAGGTGGGG
>CM074965.1:16378799-16403022 GCA_037577455.1 Pangasius macronema | reverse complement strand
CACCTACTGAGACCCTAGCAACGACCTGGACTGTGATAGCAACCAAATGACACCCTTGAAACCTTTCCTTAGCATCTGCATAGCTACAACCTAGGAAACCACCTGGGATCATGTAGAACCCTCCTAGAAACACCATAAGAAATCACCTGGGACCCCATAACAGCCACCGAGCAACACCCTAGCAACCAACTGAGTTAGCATCACAAGCACCTAGCAACACCCTTGCAGCCAGCAAGGTTAGCGAATGTTAGCATGTCCAACATTCTCCTACCAATATACTCACTCTCCCTCCTCTGAACATATCCAAACCATCTTAATCTGGTCTCCCTAACTTTGTCCCCCAAACATCCAACATGAGCTGTCCCTCTGATGTACTCGTTCCTAATCCTGTCCAACCTNCCTGTCCATGTTGGTTAATGCTCGTTATTCAGCTTATTTGTTTCGAAACTTTGTTTGCATTACTACTGATGCAGTAATGGTTAGTTAATGTTGTAAATAATGTTAACGACGTATTTACAAACACACGCATGCACATCTAAAAGCCAGAGAAAGACCATTTCCCCAGTTCCCATGACCGTAGGCTTGTTTATCGATGTTATCTGTCACAGAAATAAAAAAGAACCAGCCACCTCATCAATCAATCCCCACTGTGTAATCATTCTGCCACTGATGGCATTCTGACATCCTATATTTGGAACATGACAGAGAGCAAACACACACATAATGCAGCGAAAACACAGCCAAACACCTCTCAACAAGGCTGCTCTGTCATTTCCTGACCCTCTTGGATGTAAACATCGTAATGATAGATGGCCTCGTGAGGGATGCGCGTTTTAAAGAGGGAAAAAGCAGAGAGAGCGGGATTATTTTAGACTAGGAAGAACATGGCTTTGTGTCACGGAAGGAGAAGGCTTACTGGAAGGCCAGAGCTCATGGTGTGTGGGCTTGGTCATGGCGAGCAGTCGACATTCAAACCCGTCGGACTGTAATGAAGTGGCTATNGGAGAGATTCAGTTCCAACATCTGGCATCTACGTGACCTTGTAGTTTGACCCAGCTGTATGTTTGTGTGTGTGTGTGTGTGTGTGTGTGTGTGTGTGTGTGTGTGTGTGCATTGGTTACATCGTCACATGGAATCCTGACCTGGGACGACTTTTCAAGATGAGACCATCCAAATATTCCAGATAAAACCACATCGCTGTTGAATTCTCGAATTCAGGAGGTCCTGATTAATTTTCTGTACCAGCAGCTCTGACCGTAGTTCCGGCTCCAAGATTTTCCTTAATGCGCTCGTTCTAAGACGTTATTGTTTCTATAGTAACAGCACATGGTGAAGTTTTGTGTAAGGAGTTTAGTTAGGTTTAGTTAACATTTATGGAAGGAGTCTCCACTGTCAACGCTTTGTAACAGTCAGTAAGTTTTCTTACTGAAAATCTTCAGGACAGAGGATGATACATTTTGTGTGTGTGTGTGTGTGTGTGTGTGTGTTTTATTGAATGCAACAGAGAGAAAGAAGAGAGGCTGGTGAGGGATTGACTATTTATAGCTGCTATATATTGCGAGTAATGACAGGAATTACCTTGTCTCATGGATGTTTTACAACATTAGATGTAGCTATAAATGGTTAAAAAGTGTGACATAAAAAAAAATTATAAGGCGCTGTTATAGGAAAATAATCGAACGCACTGGGTTGTATCACACCACTCCGGCTTGGATTAATTTCCCCTAACAGCACACCCTGTCATGTGTTATTACTTACTTACTGCACCGAGACCTACGATAAACTTCCACAGCACTGTTATAATTTATTACTATAATTAGTGTCATTCATATAAGAGTCTCAATAGAGGCTAATTATCATTTAGTAACATGCTGTAATTTAATTCACATTTCATTGCGTGGACTTTTTTCATTCACTGATAGAATAAATATTTGTCATTTCATTATTTATTTATTCAAAACTTTACATCAGTTCAAATCTAACTTACTTTCTTGCCTTACTGTATATTAAGTGAACGCTTTCATTAACAACAAGGCAAGAAAGTAAGTTAGGTTTCGAATGTTAAATAAATAACGAACACTTTGCTACCCATTATGTTACAAACGAACTATATGTTTGATTTTTGTCTTGAAACGTAAACAATATGTTTAACTGCTAAGGAACTCTGTCTTTTTTTACTCATGCTGAACAGATGATCAGAAAGGTAATCTTTCATCTCACGGCTCATTTGCTCACCTCTAATTTTCCACTATTTCACATGAAGTTTGCATCGCATGATTAAAAAAAAAGAGTAGCATAGCAATTTCCATTCTTCGAATCTTTGTAAATGTTTACATTGCTCTGGAAAAGCTTTAACAGTGGCTTAGTTTTGATTAATCATTATACCATGCATGTTATGATTGGACTAAATAAAACAACTATTTGCTAGTTGTAGAAAACCGTAGCTACCTAACATTAAAGGTTCGATCAGCCATTTTGAAGTTAGAGCACTTTCTGTAATATTTGGCGAAGTCTTTCCTCCCATTTCAGTAGCAGGTCTCACTGGAGATCCAGACTTCATAAACTGAGAGAAAAAAAATACAAACAAACAAATGATTTGGACCATAAACATCCAACCAATAAGGACAAGGAGGCGTCTTTACTTCCTTGTCAGTTTAGCAAGTGAATGTGTTTTAGAGGTGTAGCTTTGGAGGAAACATTTAAGGATAAAAATCTGCACTGGTTTAGATTTCAATTTTGAAAACAACTAGCTTTAGCTAACCTGCTTAGCTCATTAGATCTACTTTTCCATTCTCCTTGTGTGTATGATTACAAAAAGTTCTCTCAGTAGAGTTAACTGTAATTAACTGTAACTGTAACAGGAAGTGGAATTGCATATTCCCAATTGGTAGCTCTCATGATATCGGATAGCTAGCTAGCAGAGTTCGTAACACGCTTCATTTCCTTACAATTCAAAATTTAGCTGCTTGGTTTCCATTTTATGTTTGGCAGAAATGAATAAACAAATGGCAACAGCTGAGAGCAGAAAGTGAACCCGAATGATTAGTGTGTTTATTCGCTCTACAGATTCAATTCACGATCATTTAACAGCATAAATACGATATAAGATAAGTCTACGTAAGTCTGAATATTTGGAACAGATAAAACAAATAATTTTCAGGTCATTAGACATGACACAAAGTGTATTTTAATGAAAGGTTACATCATGTTCAGTGTATAGTCATGTGACTTGAAATGTTGCTCAGCATTGAATCGGCAGATGTCTGATTATTTACAATGAAGTGTTTGAATTTTAGTTCAGTCCAAGAAAATGGTAATAAACTATACCTTTTCCTTGTGTCTTCCTCATCTTTGTGTGTGTGTGTGTGTGTGTGTGTGTGTGTGCCCTTAGAAGAAGATGCAGATTATGTGGCTATACATGGAATACATATAGGTAAGGAACATTTCTTTCTTTAAACATATCTTTGACACATTTGCTTTATAAATCTAAAATCCCACCTTAAACCTGAAGGAGTTTTTACTGGACTCTAAAATGCTACAACAGAGCTTCTTAATGCTGCTTAATCTGCCCCGTGGCACTTATCCATCTCATGATACATTTGTCCTTTCAAAGCTGCTCAGAAAGCCTCATTAGTTCTTGATTTATGTCGATCTGGTTTGAGTATTCATGTTAATTTGGAGGTCTTTAATAGCTCCAGACTGGGTGCTTTGCTCTGGTCCATTGGTGATAAAGAGCCTCGGCGAGCATGAGCGGGGTGAGTGAAGCGAAGCAGCCAGGCTTAGTGAAGAGTAAAGCAGAGTCTCTCTCTCTTTCTCTCTTTCTCTCTTTTTTTTTTTTTTTTGCTCGCTGGCAAAATGTCAGCTTGTCCACAGCAAATCTCAGGCACAGACACGATGGCCAAGCTCGCATCAATCCCACAGCGACCCCTTCAAGAAAACATGCTTAACGCATTACTACGTGGCCGGCTTGTGACGGGCTCATTTTGGGGTAGGCCAAAAAGCTGTGATTTATCGCGGCGATGGTTTAGGAACTACGTGATGGAAAACTGCACGATGCTTTGACGCGCGTGGAGAGCTTTTGGTAGCAACATTCTTCTATAAATCTGCCTTTGAAGCACAGAGGCAGTGTTTACAGCGATCATCGCAACGCAATCAGATATGACCCAGAGCATTGTGGAGAATGTGGAGGGTCACAAAGAAAGGGTGGGTGGGATATTTAAGCGAAAGAGACCTGGAAAAGGTATCAGCAGATCCCAATAAGGTCCAGACATGGAAAACATTAAAAAAAATAGGCAGTATTTACAAACCAGATTATTTAATCAGTATGCAGTCTAGCAGGAGCCAAGACACTAATGCACGGTTCAGCAGTCCAGATTGCTTTTCTATTTCTCCAGATCCTTTGGATGTTTTCAGTGTCAGGTAGCCGCAGCATGTGTGCATTAGTGTGCAGAGTCTGGTTAGGAGACAACCCAAAGGGCTTCATTCACCAGATAATGGGTTTACCATATAGGCTGATGCAATCGATAAGTCATGGTCACTCGCTCATTTTTATCGGAAGCCAATGACAGATGAACTTCACGAAGAAGCATCACATGGACTTTGAATTAAGACATATCATTTCATATCATTGCATTTTTTTTTCTTTATTTTAGCAAACCAGACCGGATTCCACAGGATGGGTTGTGGTGTCTGTCTGCTTTGGTTCTTGAGTTCTGGGTTAAATCGATGCTGATGATGTAATAGAGCTCCGCTGCCAAGCTCGAGGTAGACAAGGGTAGAAGGAGTACCTCAGGTCTGCCGTACTGGTGCATTGAGGTTTACAAGAAAGAGTTCTTTTTGTTTCTTGTTCAAGTTTTCGTGCTGAGGAAACTGGAGACTCTTTTTTACTAGGGCGAATCTCCGTCTTTCAGACAATACGCTACAATAAAAACAACACATTTAGCCACATAACAGTCTCTACGTGAATTTATGCCTAAGTCAAGTCGATACTGAGTCCCCACACTTAGTGGTAGAAAGTCTTCTATGTTATGTGTCATGACGATTCGATACGTTTCAACACGATTCATTTCGGCAGCAGTACAATTCGATTCAGGCCCAATCCAATATGAATCAGTTGGAGACTCTTTTCCCTGGGGGTTCTCTTGGAGTACATGCTTTTAAATGTATTCATTAAGAAACCAAAGGTAGAAGTTGTAAAGAACCTTTCAAATTTATTGTGCTGCAGGGATTTGATGTCCGAGACTGGTTAGTCCTATTTAATAAAGTGGGTCAGAGACAAAAACAGAGTAAGAAAGATAATATTCTAAGCTTTATTTGTTTTCTTTTATTAGCTTATCTCAGTTAAATACTGCTTCCAAAAACTGTAAGGCAAAGGTACATCATTCTTATCGTGTTCTGTTAGAGAACATGCTCAGAAGTTCGTTCAGTAAGGAACCGAAGGTAGCAGGAGTACCTCAGGTCTGCAGTGTTGGTCCATTGAAATTTCCAAGAAAAACATATATATATATATATATTTTTTTTACTTTTTTTCAAGTGTTTGTTTAAAAACATTTTTCTGCTGTTTTTGGACATCTCAGGATAAAATGTTTCACTCTGTCTCTCTCACTCTCTCTATTAGAACTCATCTTTATTTGTTTTTATTGCCTTATGTCTGCTAAATGCTGTGTCCAAAAACTAAAAAGCCAAGATCCACCATTCTTTCCATGTTTTCTTGGAGCACATACTCAGAAGTTCATTCAGTAAGGAACCAAAGGGTGCAGCAGCACCTCAGGTCTGCAGTGTTGGACCAGTGTGTCGTGCCAACGTGGACAATGGTGTCCAAATACACTACCCAGAGTACAATCTACAAACATGTCCACTACTGACTACAGCACCGAGCACCAACAGAGGCTGTCACGTTCAAGTTCGCCATCTTACTGATCACACACACCTGTTCACAATTACAGACCACAGTACAAAAGGACTCTCACCTTCCGAAGTATACGCTCTGTAGATTCTCTCCAGTCGTTACCAAGCCTTTGTATTTTTATAGTCTTCCCGGTTACAGACCTTGTTTTGTGGTTTATGTTTTGCCTTAGCCTTGCGTAGTTGACGTTGTGTACTAATTGCTTGCTTTCAAAGTTTTAGTGTTGTGGAAATTGGAGGTCTTAGTCTCTGAATTTCTCAACTTCTGAATAGAGCTTTATTTGATTTTTTTTTATCACCTTGTCTTTTTTAAATTCTTTTTATAAAGTCCACAAGGCCAAGATGGATCACTCTCTTCCTGTTCTCTTGGAGCACGTACTCTTAAATTTATTCATTAAGAAACCAAAGGTAGCAGGAGTACTTTTCAATTTTATGATGCAGGCTAAACAACGGCTTTTAAATATTTCAAGATAAATTTTCGGTCTGTTTCTCTTTCTGTCTCATTCTCTCTATTAGAGCTCAGTGTTATTTGTTTTTATTGCCTTATCTCTGTTAAATACTGTTTCCAAAATCTACAAGGCCAAGATCCATCATTCTTTCTATTTTCTCTTGGAACATGTTCTCAGGAGTTCATGCAGTAAGAAACCAAAGGTAGCAGGAGTACCTCAGGTCTGCAGTGTTGGTCCACTGGTGTTTACAAGAAAGACATCATTTTACTTCTGTCATTTTTTTTGGATGTCTCATGATAATTTTTTTTAAATGTCTTTCTTTCTGTCTCACTCTTTCTATTAGAACTCTGACTTATTTGTTTTTATTGCCTTATCTCTTTTAAATACTGTTTCCAAAATCTACAAGCCCGTGATGGATCGCTGTCTTCCATGTTCTTCTGTGTGCTCTCGGGGTCATAACATGAGGAACCCGGTCCAAAACACCAAAGTTTCTCTAGCATATAATAAGAGAGCAAGATGGTTCTACCCATGGGTCCCTTCAGACGATGTTACAGTAAGCTTCACTTCTGCTTCTTCCCACAGCCATGTGGTGAGAGCTCAGCTTTGGTGCAGGCCATGCATGAAGCAGACATAAGCCTGGCCAGTTGGGTTGGCATCTTCTAGCTGTTGCTGTTTATGGAAACCGGTTGTGTGGCCTGGTCGCTGGACATGTCTGGAAGAAGCTTTTGGTCAGGCTCTCTAATCTCTAGAAAGACTTACTCACAGTCATAATCATGTCATGAGCACTTTTCAGCACCTGGTGTGGGATATAGAGGCTTTAGCATGTTTTAGTAAACAAGCTGGAAAAAAGTGGTAATCATTTGTACTAGACATGAACACAGTGACACTATCTGTATCAGTTTAGTGCTCCAATTATGTGTATTTGTATCTGTATTTGGATTTAAACCTGAAAGGGGTGTGGCATTTTTTAAAAATTAAATATGAACTGCTGAATGAAAACATCAAAAAAAAAAAACCCTCAGAGGTTTTTCGGTGTGTGAATTCTGGCTCTGACGGTTCCTCAACCTCAGCTACATCACTCCAGTTCATAATTTGTCTTGAGATGTGCACGTTTTTTTGTTTTTTTTTTGTCTAGTGGCAACTGTTCTGTGCTTAATAAATCACAAGAGGTAGTTATAAACACCAAATTAAGCATGAACCTTAGGGAAATTTTTCTCCAGGCATCGTGTCACAATGACTCGTTTGCCAAATATTATAACTAGATTTGAAAATGTGTTTTGTCGGCTGTCTGACCAATTTCCACAGGGAATGTCACAATCTTGAATGCCGAGCTGCTTTGAAAGGCCAAAAACACTTGTGTCATTTTGTAACCCTCACGAATTCCCAGCACAGCACATGTCAGGGTGCATTTCAGCGTTTCGAGCAAAGCTCCAGTATGCCTTTCCTTGAAAAGGATTGATGCTCTAAAGCTCTCAGTGCACTCACATATAATCCAGGATTATGTAGAAGAAAAAAAACACAGGTTATTCTATTTACCAAAAAAAAAAAAAAAAAAGCGAAAGAAAGAAGAACGACTATCTGGAATGATTCATTCAGTGAGACAATCAATCTGCACAGATAAAAGAAATCCATTTTTGGAAATATAGGTTTAATTATTTTCCTGTCAGGGCTTGCTAACCTCAGATTTATTTGCGCAGAAGCTGTCTAGCCTCGGGGCCCGGTTGTTATTCTCCGTGCAGGACAGAGATGTCTGGAACAGTTTAAGGGATTCAGTTAGATTGATATCGGTGTGGCCAATCAGCCCACATAAACACGACACCGATGACGCAGACACCCTCACACTCTGTACGAGCCGTACACAAGTAGTCGGACACCTTCTCCGTACCGCTCACGTCTGGAGTCAAACACACAGTACAGGATACCTGACAGTTTCTTACTCAATTCAGAATTAAAAGGAAAAGTCCATCCTGAAACACGTTAAATATGTTTATATTGAAAGCACGCTGATGTCACTTTTCTCCTCTTGTATTTCTAACGCAGTTGCAACAATGGCTTTAGCTCCTAAAAACAAAAGAGCAAGAGCTGCTTTTCTTACACAGAGATGTTTAATATCATATTAATGAGAAATCCAGTGTAGAAGTAGTGGACACTTTGGTGCATAAGTCCAAGAGGCTCGACTGGGCTAGTTAACGATCTACAAGATGACAAGCGTGATGGCATTGCAATGGTATTAGCATGAAAGTTAGAGTGTATAGATGAGGAGATGAGAGAGCCGGACAGAACGACTAAAGCGCCGCTGCATCGCTCTCTTTACGTAGAGATGAAGTGAGGAATAAATCCCATTGTGATACTATCAGCATGGCATTGTGGGTAATGTAGGAAACCATGTGGAAGCCTGCTGAAACTATTCTGGTTTTTAAAAAAATGGTATAAATTTAAAGAAATACATATTTGTCCATAATCGGCATCCCATAATAAGAAATACCAACAAAACAGAAGAGACTATTAGTAATGCGATACACTTCTTGATTCATGTGCTGGTTTCAGAGCATCCAAAGACTATACGTTATGTTTATATTGCCAAGTTGTACAGTACATCAACTTTACGAGTTTGGAGCAATCAGCAAACTCCGATGCGGAGCGTTTTAGCCGGCCCTGTGCAGCTTGTGCGCTTGTGGTTTTGTTATGTTGTGGAAAGTTTTTGGAGTGATGTGACTTGTTCCTTTCCACTCCAAAGCTCTCGACTCCTTCTTAAGCATACGCAAACATTTTGTACTCGTTAATCATGATGCTAGCAGCCAGATGCAGCATATCCAGTGTCCCTGCATGGATCTGGTGGTTAAGAACGAGGATTTGTCACCATTAAATGGCAATCAGTGTCTTATGTGTCACGGTAATCTTTCTGCATGGAACGCTGGTTAGTTCTCCTGCTCTCTGGATGACAGCCATGAAAACTTGTGTTGAAGAAATGGAAGCTGTGTTTGTGTTTGGGTGGAAAAACACCACCAATTTTCTGAAGGCCCTACGCAAACATATGACACTTTTCTTGGAGCTACACGATGTTCCAGGTTGAAGAATTTGCACGCGTATTATAGGGACTAAATGGTTAAATTAAGACGAGGCTGGTTGAACCTCATCTCTGGTGTATGATGTCCATGAATTTTCTTTCCGTCTAGCTGGATTGAGGAGAAGTTTCCGGCTGAGGAAGAAGGACCGCAGGAGTCAAGAAATACAAGCAAAATGGAAGAAGTGCGAAGCCGATGGAGAGAACCACATTTCCAGCTACCAGGAGGTGGTGCCTTATGTCAGAGAGCCAGGAGAACCGTACCGCCTCGTGCTGCTGGTTGGTGCGTACAAGATGTAACTGTTATGCAACTGCTGCAAATGATGTAAGCTTTTATTCCACAGTGGTTTAAAATTATTGCTAGTGTTTATGGAAGGAGTCTCCAGTTTCATACTTATTATAAAAATAATAGCCTTTGGCAGTTTGCATTTCACAACATAATCCATACAAATGCTGGATAAAAAGTTCATGAGTAGCAACATGAGTAGTTACAATTATCACCCTGAAGTTTTTTTTTTTTCTTCTTAAAACAGCACATCCTGATTTGTTTATTTCATCTCATACCACAGCAATTTGCCAACAATTACAACTTAAAGAACGTCACACTTGTCACGTTACAGAGAAACCAGAAAGTGCAAACTGCTCTATCCTGAAGATTCGAAGTGCTGACGCTGGAGACTCCTTCCGTGAACGTTAAATAAACATGTCCTTACAGAAAACTTCACCATATCAGCGGTTACATGCTTTTCGAATCCATTTAGCGTTAGTCTTAGATTATTGTGATATGTCTGGATTACAACTCCGTGAATGAGGTGTTACTGTAGAAACAATAACGGATTAAACTGACCGGCTCTGTGGCGTAATAACGGCGTAGTACTCATTTTCCCTGACTTTCCCTGAATTTAATCATTTTTTACAGGATTTTACGACTTTCTATAAATTCCTCATTAGACCATCTTGACGAGTCGTGACGTCTTTTAGTGCCTCGAGTGTTTTGTGGTTTTCAGAATGCCACGTTCTAACCTCGCTGCCTACTACACTCATTTATATTTTTATTTAACCTCGTTCCACTGCTCGGTCCCTAGACAGCAAACCCGAGCTTCAACGTCCTCCTGGCAGTTCTCTATGGAATCTTGGAAGTTTTTCAATTAAACCCGCCTTCTTATCTGCTGTCTTATTATTTCCTTTCCTCAACGCTGACTGCCCTTAAGAGAGCAGCGTATGGATACTTTTACAATCTGGAAAGTTGCAATGAGAAACGGATCTGCAGTATGGATCTGTTTTCATTGCTCTGCCTGGACTTCACCTCAGGTCTGCAGAATGTTCCTCTTAATGGCACTTCAAATGGCCGGCTTGGAACGAATCGCCCGGGACGGCACGCTTGTCTTTCGAAACATGCCCAAATCGCTCCTGTCCACCCGCTGCCGTCGCCACACTTCATCAGGTACGAGGCCATAATGTAAACTCGGCCTCCTTTTGGATGGCTAACGTTTTAGAGAATGTAGCTTTTCAGACCTGATGTAATGGAAGGTCTGCTGTTCTCCTTTGCTCGTTGGTTTTTGTCCGAATGACATTTCGATGTGGGTTGAAAACAAACCGTTTCAGAAACTTTGTAACTATAACCCTGTAAGTGCGCCGCTCTTGCATAACTACAAGTGCACGGAACGAGCGCGTCCAAGCTTTCTCACTCCATCTCAGATCGTTGAAATAAAAATGTGTCTCCATGGCAAATTTATTAAATTCGTTCTTCGATACATCAGAGGTGTGAACAGCCGTTGGCAGCGGCACCAGAGCAGATGTAAGCTTTGTTGTTACAAAAACAACAGAAAGCACACAGGGGCGTGATAATATCTCTTCCAGTCCTCGAAGGTCTTCAAGGGAGCCTTGATCCAGGCCAAAATATTCTCAGACCGCACGGTCTGATTTCAAAGCAGCTTAATCTTCTCAGCAAGGTCAAACCTGGGGTGTCTGCCGTTGAAATTTAAAGGAAACTGACCGCGAATGTCGAATATCCACGAAACAAAACTGGAAACTTTTCTGGATTGTCTTGGATTGGTCAGCTGATTTGTACTTTTGCTGGCGATGGCCAGAGAAATGAACAAGCCTTTTTCTCCTGTTCAGACTTTTTGACTTTTTTTTAGTAATATAAAGTTCAGTCTGGGTGAAAATCAAAGTTTTCAGCTAGCAAAACTTTAACATCCTTTTAAAAAAAATATTTCAAGCTCAGAAAGGGTTAGACTGACTTCAACTTTACATTTAGACATTTAGAAAGTGATTTTTGTGTAACAGTAGCCAACCCTACAATCTTATTATTCTGTAAAATCTAATACTGCTTTGTTTGTTTGTTTGTTTGTTTGTTTGTTTTAATTATCTGGCAATTAAACTAATAAAGACAATGAGCAGAGAAAAGTGCCTATTAAGACCACATTATGATCATAAATGCTTTATGGTTAAGTTTTTTTTTTCTCAGTGTATTCTCTAAGATCTAAAATACAATCATTTTTTTAAAAACAGAAGCTGTTCCTAAACAAGATATTTTACCTTGAAATTTGAAAAATATAACTGTAAAAAGTTTATTAAGCGCATAGCATGTAGCTAGCTAATCTCAGTATCTGTAATATTGAATGCTAATGAAGTATTAGCTTTCTGCTGCATTGAAGACTTTCTTAACTGCCTGAACATTTTTAAACTGTAGAACAAGTGAATACAGAAAACTGTTTTATTCTTATTTTCATAAATGATTTCCAGCTAAAAAGGTTACTTTCTTCTCCATCTCGCTGTACTGAGGCTTCAACTCTTTTCTCCACTCTGTTCTTTTCTTTCCAGAGCATAAATACCGTAGAACGTGGATCTGGATTGGACACGGCGTGTATGTTGTGTTCATGCTATGTTCAAACTGGATGATGATTGGCTGGCTGCTAGAACCTTATAAAACCAAGTTTATCTGTGTTTTTGGGGGTGGAACTTTTATTTATTTATTTTTTACCCAAAACTTAAACAATATCTGAATATCTACAGGAGAATAAAAAAAAATGAAGTTTATGTGGTAAACTCATTTTCGACCAAAATTCCAGAAGCTTATAATACTGATTTCTCTTTCGTTCTTCAAGCTGTATTTGAGACTGACTTTATACAATTTTTTCAGGAAACAAATAATACATCCAGCCCACCAAAGCTGCCTTCAACATCCCTCATCTATTCCGAATGAGAAGGTTATTGTCCAAATTGCTGGTTTCACTTTTCACCTATGTCATTCCCTCAGGCTTACGTTGGCCCCTGACACAGGGCATTAACTTCTAATTTGCCCGGCTCTACGATATCCATTTACGTAGGTATGCGATATAACTTTGAAGATGGTACAGAATGAAAATATACTAAATGTGTTTGTCCAAGTGACCACAGAGCGACTTTGCAAATGGTTTCTTGGGAAACGTCCCGCAGTTCGGAGTTCTGGACATCCTCCGGTGTATGGTGGCACTGAGGGGGCAGGCTGGATGCCCACATGAGGCCTGAGCAGGAACGTGGAACTATTATTTTCATCCCTTTCCTCATTTGTTTCTGGCTTCTCATTGTTCTGTTAAAGCCATTTGCTGCAAAAAAGCAATTCAACTATTTCACGCATGATTACGATGGCAGATATTTGTGGAATTCCACTTAGCATCAACACACGGCTGTTGGTGATGCACGCTTTCCCGAGAGGTCATTATGGCCCTGCACATGTCCCAGACCGCTCAACTCATGTCTGTCCTGAACGGGTATCAGACGGATCTTTCATCCCCGCCACGCTAGTCTGGCTTTTCCTCCCGAGAGCAGCTCAGACTCTGTGTTCTGGATGTGTGCAAGCGAGCAGAGCCATCAGCTGAAATCAATACAGTGTTATCCCATTCAGTCTGCACTCACACCCCAGTAATGGAAACTTCAGATGCCTGCGCACTCGAAGAGCCAGTACATCAGAAAAACGGATGGCTCGTGAGTGCACACTTTTGATTTTGCCCATCAAAAAGCAGTTACGAGTCGGAGCTCCTTTGGAGTAATTTCTCTCAACCTTTAAAGCAGGCATGAACGTTTATATCAGAACCATGAGTATGACGAAACTGTGGGTTTAAATACGCTAACGTTTATGATAGACTTTTCAGCACTGATAATTACACTAATGAGCGGTTTGTCTATGTGTGTATCCGTGTCCAACAGGGCCCAGTGGTGTTGGTTTAACCGAGTTGAAAAGAAGACTTCTGCTCTCAGATCCTGAGCACTTTGGTGTTGCTGTACCACGTGAGTTTACCTCTTTTACAGTCTATACAGTGTGTATTCACGTGTTATTTCACAGCACATGTAAATGTCTTTTAATGCTCCTCTAACATGTGAGGCGACTTCCTAAAATCTGCCCACCATCATTTCTTAAAATCTTGATATTGAGCTGTTTCTGTCCTGTACTTGGACACCAACTTAAGGCTTAACTTAATGACTTAATACTGATGCTTGCCTAAACTGACCAGCCTCCAAATCTGCACCAGTCTGCACCAAACCCCTACCACAGCTCAACTTGTACCACCACCCTTCAAGGTACACGTCAGACATACATCAAGACTCTTCTCTGCACTGCTACGAAGGCGGTGGGATGAACTTCTGAACTCCTGGCTGCCTGAATCAAAAGGCTGTCTTCCAAAGAAGACTCAAAAACCCTCCTCTTTACTGTTTTTGTCATACAAACTCACTGTACCTATCTCAGTGGTATTCTTAGACCCTGACCTATTTGCACTACCATGAGGATATGTTTGGACGAAGATTAAAAAGCACTTCTGTAAGTCGCTCTGGATAAGAGCGTCTGCCAGATGCTGTAAATGTCCTCATTACTCTTGGAGGAGAGTGCATAATCACTAGACAAGGCTTGGACATTAAATAAAAATGTGAAATACAGGGACATCCTCTTCATTTGGTGTCCTTGACCATTGAGAATGGAGCCAGTTCTGTTCTCCGTTACACATGACACATAGCAAGACGAGACTCAAACCTTTACCGAGCCAGGCAGATTGCTGTAGGGGCTCAGGCACTACACGGACTTCCTCCATCCACAAATCGAGTGTTTCTCTAAAGCTAACTCCCTTGTAAATGTTACAAATGAAGTGTATATAAATCTGAGGTTTTTTTCCTCCATAAGTCAATCCACACTGAGGAATCATAAGCCTGGATGGTTTACATGTAGGCAAAAGCAGGCTCGGCTTTTCATGTCTGAAACAGAGAGAGAGAGAGCGAGCGAGAGAGAGAGAGAGAGAGAGAGAGAGAGAGAGAGAGAGATAATCAAGGCCTCTCACAGCCAGGCTGTCAGTGTGGAGTGATGCGGAGAGAGCGAGGCCTGATTTTTTCTCCCTGCCCTGGACCGATGCCATTCCCCTGCCTCCGCTTGGTGCTTCGTTCTCACACTTTTCCCTCCCGAATGCTGCGAATGACAGCTCACCATACTTCTTCATACATCACGCTCCAAAAACGCTCTCGCAGTAACAAAACGGGGCGATGGTCTGACAAACACATTTATTTGATTTGCACGTTCTGAACACTGAGTGCTAGAATCAGTTCGTTAGCCTGAGGCCATGATTTTATGTCGGTACAAGCTGGTCTCTGTACACGATGGTTAACATCAAGCAACAGAAAGTGTGTAGGTCACAAAGACAAACGGCCATGGCGCTGTTATGTGTTTTGTGTTTATTTGGAGAGCAGTACAGTCGTGGGTAATATTTTAGACGCACACAAGGACCTTGAACTTTAATACGAATGCACATCGAGCTAAAATCATCCTGAAACACTGGACTGGTGTTAGAACAGGTTAGATATCATTTACTATCCAAATCCACATCTACATATCGTGTATGTTTGTGTTCGTGTATGTCACCGTCAGATCTGTAATGTTTTAGAATCAGACCGGATTTCCAGTACTAGGAGTGGGCAGTAAATAAGGAATAAAACGCTTGAGGGTGTGATGTAGCGCGTCCCAAAGTGTTTCCTCTTATACTAGAACAATTTGCCAACAATTACAATTTTTATTAAGTAAAAAACAAGTCTTACTTTTTATCCATATATAGTTACATTTAATGAATGTCAGCAAAACTATTTATTTCCTGATATCTCTTATGTTATAGCAGCTTTAAACAGTAGTTTCCTCATGCGAAACACAACATATTCTGTCCTGTAGACGCTACAAAGATCTGACACTGGAGACTCCTTCCAAAAAATAAAGATTTCTTTACTGAAAACTTCACTACATCAACAAATACATGTTTTTCTTTGTTAAGTAACAGCACACTTGTTTATTAAGCTTAGATAATGTGGCACGTCCACCATAAAAGTCCCCGGTGTTCGCTGTTGCTATAGAAACAAGAACGTATTAGAACGAGTGCATTAATATAAACCTGTGACTAGAATTACAGCCGGTACTACTGTCAGAGCTGATGTTATAGAAAATCAATCGACACCTTCTGACCAATCAGAATCAAGAATTCACCAGAGCTGTGGTCATTCCTTGCAAAAAATTATTCAATAAGAAACAGGAGTAAGAAACGTGTTTATATATTTTTTTAAGTGTTTTAAAGTGTAATTAGATACTTTTTAACAGTGCAATTACAGTATAAACGCACTGAGGTCTGGTAACATCCACAACGCTCAGAGAAGTGTGTCATGGTGTTAATATATTACAATATCAATAGTGAATTGTTACATAACTATATATGAAAAATATATATGGCTTTTGCAGCATCTATTGTTGGCAGATTTATTAGGTTCAGACTAATGGCACAGTTAATCACTTCATCCCTATCTGGCAAGCTCTGATGAGGATATGGCTGTTGTGTTTTTTCCAGCATCAACATATACAGAGTGTGTGTGTGTGTGTGTGTGTGTGTGTGTGTGTGTGTGTGTGTGTGAGAGAGAGAGAGAGAGAGAGAGAGAGAGAGAGAGAGAGAGAGAGAGAGAGAGAGAGAGAGAGATAGAGAGAGAGAGATAGAGAGAGAGAGAGAGAGAGAGAGAGAGAGAGAGAGAGAGAGAGAGAGAGACAGACCCTATACATGGTGGCAAAAGGTTTATAGTTTGTTTTGGCTCCTGTGTGGACAATTGGAGTCAGGGTGTGTGTGTGTGTGTGTGTGTGTGTGTGTGTGTGTGTGTGTGTGTGTGTGTGTGTGTGTGTGAGCACGCACTCCAGCAGTCATGTTAAACTTGTTAAGCAAATGTGAGCATGCTTTCACTGTGAAGTTAGTGTAAAGCATTCTGACTGCATAACTCCACTCCCATGTCACACACACATGTGCTATCAGCAAACGCATCTCTTCCCGTAAACCTCAGCCAGCTGGTGCCAACTGTTCGATAATACACTCGCTGATTTACTTCCATCTCATGCTTGCAGATATAAAACTGGACCTAGTTAAAATGTCTCTACATAATGATCTAGAAAGATCGCTTTCTCTATTTCCACATTTATATAATTTCATAATTTGTATGTCATAGCATGGATGGTGCAGTTTTAAAGAATATTTCTATTTTTATGCCTCTGCCAGCATCATGTTCAGGAAATCACGGCCCATGCATGCGTCTGTCTGTCCATCCATCCATCCATCCATCTCATGTGTCAGTTGAGTGAACGAGTGGTTGAATGTTTGTAGGATTAAAACTGAATTATCACTGTAACTAACAAATGGACTCGTTAGAGTTTGGAAGTGATCCTAACAGGGTCAAGGTCAAAGCAAGGTCAAATGCCTGACATGGTTGTTCTTCCATAGCTTCCTTTATGTTCGAAGTATATTTTAAAGGTATTTCAGGCATACATATTAGTAATAACAATATCTTGTTGGTGGCAGAGGCATCCCCACAAAGCCTTTTTGTTTTTGCCATCAGGAGATCATGACAGTGTGACTGTCTGAAGGACAATGACATTAAAGCCGTATTTTTGCACAGATTTTAACTTTTAAAGGCTATGGTCTTAAACTTTTGATCAGCTGATGAACAGCCTGTTTGAGTTTAAGTGCAATTTTCAATAAATTGCCAATCTCTGTTTTTTTTGTCTCTTGCTCCTTTTTCGTCTTTTGACATTTTGAAGCAGTTCTTACAACCTGGTTACGATCCACCAGCGCGAAATGGGAATACTTGGAATGTTTCCCCCGGTCTTAAGAGTTTGTTCAGGAGTGTATAACATAAAATGTACCTTTATTGTTCCCTATAGGGAAAATTTAAGCATGGTATATGGCATTTGGCAGACACCCTTGTCCAGCGTGACCTACATTTATCTTATTATACAACTGAGCAGTTGAGGGTTAATCTATCTATCTATCTATCTATCTATCTATCTATCTATCTATCTACAGTATAAATTAGGTCAATCTTCTTTTCTTCTTTCTTCTTATCATTTTACACTATTTAAGGATGTACCAATTCTCATGTTGACAAGATAGCTGCTCAGCTCAAACTGTTGTCTCTGAAACTGAGAGTGCACAGCATGGAAGCTCGTGTCCATCAGCAGAGGCCCCTTTATAGCTCAATGACCTGCCTTCATTGGATCAAGAATTCAGTGTTCAGTTTTCCAGTCTGATAGTGACCCGGGAGTTGAACTTCCGTGTCTCACTAGTGTCTAAACTAGCTGAGTGGGATTTCATGCTGATCTGCAACCTACAGCTCTGAAAGTTGTCTTTTTCTGGTAGCTGCATCTACAGCATGTGTGAGTCCCACTAACAAAAAAACAAAAAAGCAAGAGAAACCTGTTACGTATTCATGGCCTATTTGTAATGAAACATCCTGAAGCTGTTTTTGAGATTTATACAACTTTCATACACTGATGCAATGTGGGTAAAAAGTAGTTCTGGTTATTTTATACCTTCTCAAATGCTTTGGGGTATTCATGCACCAGAAAAACTACAAGACTCCACCCATCTCTGAAATAACTTCCACACAGATTTAGATGTTCGGTTATAAAATTCTTGACTGGAGATTTAAAAAAAAAAAAAAAAGTGTCACATAATAGTTTATTGACAGATTTCTTTCCAGCAGAATTCTATTAAAATGATAGTTGACAACTTTTTTATCTTACTTGCTTTTTTTTCAGGGAAACGTGTAAAAATTCACGTCTGTGAAAAATCATACGCATATACACCACATATGTTGCAGATAGAAATAACGCAGGAAATGCTGGAGTATTCCTTTAATTATTTTGGGTGGAGTGTTAGAGTGAGATCCAGTATTGTTTTCTAATTTCCACAGACACAACCCGTGAGCGCAGGAGACATGAGAGAGAGGGCGTGGACTACCATTTTGTCTCCAAACACGCTTTTGAAAGAGATATCCTTGACCAAATGTGAGTCTCAACAAACACCACTAGTATACAACTGAATTTTTCCATTTTATCCTTTTAATGTTTAGTGTTATGCAAATGAGATCATTCCAGATGGTCGTTATTCTCTTCTTTAATAGCTATTTTACCAATATTTATTTTTTTTTTACCAATAACCGAATATGCTTTTAATTAAAATGACTTACAAATGAGGCAGTCTATCTAAGCCAACATTAAGCTGTATGAAAAGAGGTGAAGGTTAGCATCTTTTCTTGTGACTTTATTCTCATGAAATCTAATGAAATTCATCAGTTCCAGTTTCTATGAGTTTGCCGTTAGATTTTGTTGATCTGCAACTGAAATCCGTGCTATTCGAGGGCTAACCTTTGACCTCTGGCAGTCCTGGGATTTGAACTCACAACCCTACAATTATTAGCATAGAACCATAACCAGTCTATATCCAGTAAGGAATAATATTGGTATAATTTGAGTAATGATTTGATCAATCATTTTACAACATCGGATCTAACAAAATATGCATTTAACCATTCGAAAATGTGTTACAGTAGGAATATGATTGAAAGCATAGGCACTAATGTGAATGTGTTCAGGTAACAGAGTGAATGTGATGTGAAATAAACATTACCTGCGATTGAAATGGATTTCAGCTTTACTTTACATATGTATTTGTTAATTTAATATCAATAGGACACAAATGGCAGCCCTGGTCCTGTGCCTAAATCTATACTAACTAACACAAATTCATTAGTTTCTTTGCTTTTTCCATCAAAACCCTTGAGCAATATTCTGAACAATAGCTCCGCTTCAAACTTTAAAGATTCTCCTGGAATTTACATCACACACACTTTATCCTTTTTTAGGGTTTCGAGTCGTGACCAGAAACTGACAGGAAATATCCACTTGCTTGAATTTCACTCGAAAGCAGACGGAAACGTTTAAAGCATGCGTCCACGAGCAGTGTCACGTTATATTGAATGGATGGACTATTTTAAGAGTCTTCTGTGGTTTGAACCAGGGTTTTTGTGCCTTGTTCATTGGACGTGGAGTGAGTCATCACGGTGCAGGCTCTGGTAAAGCAAGCAAAACCAAACTGCACCAGAACAGAGGACTAAAGTGAAGCCAGGGTTTTGCATTTCTGCAATAAATTACATTCATCTTCAATAATCAGAAGAATATCCAGAAGTACAGCCGTAGCCAGGAATTAATTTATCCTGGTCAGAGTTGTGTGGTGTATTCTAGGAACACTGGGCGCGATGTGGTTGAGTTGTTAGTCCATGATCTGATGCATTGACACATTTTAGTTGAGGGAAGGCAGTAGTCGACTCACAGCGGTAGTATTCAGAATTTGTCGTTTAATTATTTAAGGCACAATCCACCATCAAACAATCGTACCATATTAATGAACAGTAATAAACCTATGAATTAAAATATCTTTTCTGACAGTTCTACTGAGAATGATCAAATCACATGATAGTAATAGGTTTTAAAAAAACAAGATGTCTTTTCTTTCTAAAAGCAGATTTACGTTTCAGTTCATTAGTCTGTTACCTAATGTGTGCACCTGTTCTGAGTTCCTGTCTTAGTTTCTTTTTATACACCTTCATCTTCTTTCATCTCTTCGTGAAGTCTCATTCATTGTAAGCGTCCATTATCCGGCTTGTTGTTTCGACTCATTTGCTTCCTGGAGTTGCTTGTGTTCTCGTTTTCAATTTATAGATCATGCTCGTGTTACAGCGTGCTTGAGATTTGACCCCCGCTATGGATTATGCTGGACAATGCTTTTTTCGGATTAACCCTAATAAACGCTGAGTTTACGCATGTGCATCCTGCTTTTGATCACAGCACCTTGATATCCCTGAGCTTAGAGCGTACGTAGCTAGCTGTAGCTAGCTTTCAAACAGAAATGGGACAAATTCATGATTCTGATTGGTCGATCCTGTTTCTCCTCCACAGCAGCTAATAGCCAAATGAATGTGATTAAACGAGCTAAGAGATGCATTCTTTTGATATGGGGAAATAAATATAAATATATAAATATGGAGGAATTTTTTATGAACATCATTATTTGACACTATTATTTTGGAACTGTCCTAAAAGATTTCAGGAGGGTTCAACCCCGAACTTCCCTCTGCCCAGCGTTCCGACGTTAAAAGCTGGAGTCAGCGCCAAAAGAAGCTTTTTGTCTTTACACTTTAAAAAGCTTTTACAACAATAAACAAATGCAAGTCATCTTTTTTTCCTGGAGGAATATGATGGAAAATGGCACCCACTGTAAGAACGATTCATGCACCGTGAAATGTGTTTTGTGTGCATGGCTGAATTTAAAACAGTTCACTTTATTTCAAAATCTGATAATCCATGGATTCCAGTGCCAAAGCAATGAATTGGCTTGTTTTCTATGCTAAACCGACAATCTTATGGAAAGCATTGCGTCTTGATGCTTTATCTTCCTCATGAGTCTTGTACTGGAAGTTTTGGCACCCTCCAAAGATGGCCCAGACAGGTGGCTCCAATTTAAAGTGTAACATTGCAGATTAGATAAAGCCGCACAGTGCCAAAATGTCTGGAAGCATGATCTCCTGAAAGTACGCTACAACCTACTTCAAATTACTGCACTACTCGCTATGGTGGAAGGCGAACCATTATTATCTCAAACGTGAAACCAGAACATGAGATGAGAGGAGTAAGATGTGGCAGCTCGATGACGGTTTGGGCCGTTTCCCAGTTTCCTCTCGCTGCGTACATGCATGTTTAGATCAGACCGAGAGCTTTACCACTCTCGCGTGTCACATTTACGTGCAAACGGATGAGTGCGGCAGACTGACCACAGTCGATCTGGCGGCAGTTCATATGACATGCGAGTGTTTCGGTTCCAGTTTCCACACTTTAACAGAAATCTGCCAGTCAAAGGTGATGACGGATTGGAGCCAAGTTCAGGATTACGTGTAAACTTCCTAAAGCTCCGGATTTTCTTGTGTCAACATGGTGTCACGAATACAGCTCTGTAAGGACTGGCACATGCAAGTTAGGAGAAGTTAAAGGTATAGTCCTTGATCAAAGGTAGTTTTTGAAAAGCAAAACCTGAACCAATCCAGACTCTTAGACAGAGCGTTTGAAAGCTAGTGCAGGAAATTGGGCTTTCTGAATTGACAGACAACATGATTGACAGGCAAGTGGACATGCCTCTTAGTCCTGATTGGTTAGATCGTGAAGTTAGTTCGTGGTTTCACTCCTCTGAGCAGATATCAAGCTGTAGACTTCACCTTTAAGGGTGGGACAAGGAATGGGGTTGGTGGTTGTAGCTTTTCTTTCTTACTATCCTCATATTAAAGCCAACAAAACTATTTTTGTTCAATTTTGCTTAAATTTCTATACATTTTAATGTATGTCGGTGTCATGAATTTCCTCTCCGAGCACCGATGAGCACTGATTTCATGTTTTGTTTTGCGTTTACGTCATGTGATTTTTGTTGACAGCACCATGTGCTTTTGTTTCTGCTCTAGTCCTGTCTCCAGCCATGTCCTGTCACTGGTGTGTTTTCTGAATGTGTCCAGGTCTTCTGTGTTAAACCCTTGATTCGTTTGTCTTTATAATTTATAAGTCGCATTGCAAAATTTTGTCCTGAGTTCTTCACGTTATGTGCTCTCGTCTTATGGTATGGAATAATGATTCTTGGATTTCCCAAAATGAATATTACGAATGAACGATGCATCATTCTGATTATATAGTTTTGTGTTTTGGGCAGATTGTTTAGCACTTTGGCATGTTCATGTAGCTAGGTACATACTTCCCATGTTTGTTAGAAGAAATCAGGGTGGAAAGCTTCCCAAAATTCTCAGATCCCATGGCTGCCAGACCAATAGGCCATTGTTTATTCCCATGTCTAATTCCCAGCTCCCAACTGCCCACGGACAGGTTTGTAGAGTACGGAAGACACAGTGGGAACTACTACGGCACCAGCCTGGATTCGGTCCGCGAGGTTCTAGCGGAGAGCAAGGTGTGCTTGCTGGATGTGAAGCCCCATGTGAGTGGTAGAACCTCGGTGTGTGTGTTCCTTAAATGGATCAACAGTTCATGTGGGAAGAGAAGCCCTGTATTATTCCATAACTGCTTATTAAAGAGTTGGTACAAACATGCTGATCATGACAAGTCCTTCAAATCTTCTACACATACACATATACACATACTGAGAAAGAGAGAGAGAGAGAGAGAGAGAGAGAGAGAGAGAGAGAGAGTCTATATTACATGTCATGTTTGTTGACTTTGGAGCTGAGGGCAAGGGCAGGAATTATGTCATTCTGGTTGGGGAGCTTCTGTCAGCCCCTCTCCAGTTGGTACATTTCCTCTGCTGTGATTATTTTTCACCAGCTTGTAACATTTATAGCAACATTCTTGCTGTATTAATGAACACACACCACAGGCATCATATATGAAATGATGGCGCGAGCCTCACACAGCATCATCCTGCACTGCCCTGGTCAAATGTTCCATGAAGTTTTTCTCCTCTTCATGGCTTTGTTATTTTGTATCTGGTGCAATAAGGAGAAATGAAATTGTGGTATTAGGAAATGAAACGGCATGATGGCTGACGAGGGAAGCAGGCACTGAAGTCGGCACGGCGCGGGCCGAATGGAAACAAAAGCAGAGCTCTCGTCAGCACAGCGGATGCCAGTTTAATGATTTAATGACTAATGTAGCAAATGTCTCCTAATATGCTAACCAAACTGTTTTCTCGTCTTGTCTGAAGGCTGTAAAGTTGTTGTACACAACAGAATTCAAACCGTATGTTACATTCGTCAAGCCTCCAGCGATAGAACAGCTGAGGCTCAGCCGGAGAAAAGTGAAAATCCTGGCCAGCTGTGATGAACCAGTGCCAACGAGGACATTTACGGTAAGGCCAGGTCAATAAGTAATGCTTTAGACATGTTAAACTACAAAGGAATGTGTCTTTAATTTGTGGGGTTGCAGCTGAATTGATTTCCTAACAGAAACACCAGACTCTGTGTGACCATTTAGCAAACTTTTCAATGTATCACACATATTCAAACACTGGGGATGGATTATTGGCCAGGCCTTCTGGGCAGGTGTCCACCTAGGGGACTCTCGATGAGCACAGATTGAATTAAAGTAAATTAGTCCAATACACTGTCACATTTAAAACAGAAGCCAGTTACTGTAGGTCACAGATATAAATTTCCGGTGTGTGGATCTGAATTTGTAACTAATGAGCTAGTTAGGTTCCAACTAACAGGAAACATGAAAGAAACATGGATATATCCGTAATCCCACACTAGGTGTGCCGATGGAAAGAAAAAGGAAAGAGAATGAAAACAGATGGTAAAGTTTCCCAAATTAGTCAGATTAAAAATGACTGAATCCACTGTACAAGTCCCCATGTAAGTTGTTATTAGTGAAGTGAAGTGAAGTGACTTTGTGGCCAAGTGTGGTGACCCATACTCGGAATTTGTGCTCTGCATTTAA
>CM074965.1:16364346-16377101 GCA_037577455.1 Pangasius macronema | reverse complement strand
GTTTACTGAAATAAGAGCTGAACTGAAGAAGCTTGAAAAGGAAAGCAACTGGATCCCCAAAATATGGGCGTAAAACTGTGAAGTGTCATGCATAATCTGTATCATAACTTGTTTTTTTTTTCAGTATTAACCAAATATGGAAAAAGAACATAAGATTTGATAAAATTTGTTACTAATTAGTTATTTATTTGAGAAGATAATCATCAGTGATGATCCAGCCCAGGCATTTAATCAAATTATAGATGAATTGGCAAATCCAAAAAAAGCAAACAAACTGGACCTCAAAATGGATGAAACTGTGCAGTTATAGGAAAATAATCAACAATGCGGTGGTGTCAGGAGGTGGAGTCACTGTTATCAGCTTGAAATGAATTATTTTCCTACAACTTCACTTCCTGACATGTTTTATTCCTCTTATACCACAGCAGTTTGCCAATGGTCACGATTTTTTATGTTTTAAAGATCAATATGTAATTTTTATCCATTTATGGAATGAGAACACGTTATAGGACTTCTCAAAGGACACAGCCTTTTGAATGTCGAAATAGAGACTGACCATGTTTCGAGAGACACTGGAGACTCCTTCAATTAACGTCCAATAAACCGACTTCACCGTATCAATAATTACGCTGATTTCTTTTTTATCCGTTTATGGCTGGCGTTCATCGTACGAGTCCCTGTGAATGAGCTGTTACTATAGAAACCATGATGTATTAGAACGAGCGAATTAATATAAACCTGTGGATTGCAGCTGCACTACTTTCAAAGCTGCCGTTATAGAAAATGAACAAACTTTCTGACCAAACAATAAAAAATTCAACAGCGCTGTGGTACAAGCTGCTCCTTACAAGTCTTAACAGAGTTCATATCTTGCTATATTAAATATGACAAGGTTATAGAGGACGAATGTGGCTGCTAATTCTAATATAATCATCAGTAACAATCTGGCCTTTGAGATGAACTGGCGGAGCTCGCAAAGGAAATCAACTGGACTCCAAAAAACATGAGCTTGATTTTAAAAAATGTGGAATTCATGTCATGTGAACTGATGGTCTAAACTATGTAATAATTTGTTTTTGTCATATTTTGATAGATACAGAAACGAAACGTTTTAATTGAAAGATTATAAACTTCCCAATGGAGGTCTTTTGTTTGTTATGCTCCGTTACATTGTCGAAAATTGCTGTGCATTATGATACACTGGAAAGCAAACTTTCATAATGATTTCATGTCTCAATACAGCTCTTGAATGTAAATGCATTACTCCTTTACTGCCGCTGCTTTTTTGTGTACTGCCATAGCTCATGTTTGGACATTAATTGCAAGCAGACCTGGACTCTCCATAACAAGATGTGTTCTCAATTTGGATTAAGTGGGGTAGAGCAAGGCCATGATCATCGCTCTTAACTCGTGACTACAGGAGTGAACTCTGGATGAAGCCCTCTGAAACACATCCAGGTAGCTTCAGTGTACGTGTACCAGACGTTTCCATTGAAGCACAGACACGTTTCCAATTCACTTCTGATGCTGACCATGGCCGGAGGCTTACGATGATTTACATGCATCTCAGTCTTTTGCGTAACGTTGACTCAGTGTTTAGAGTCGGTGTAACTGATGGAGAAATTGATCCATTACTCCAAAGCACAAAGCGCCTCATGTTATATCACCATTTATTTTGTGCATTTGTTTGAAAAGACAAACGGGTCAATAGTTCTCGAAGCCTTTCTGTTTTTCCTTTTTGATTCGGATTTTTGTATATTGTTTTTGTATATTTTTAATAATATATCCTTGAAGTTTGATTACAAATCCTATATTTGACATCTGACAATCAGACATTTTAGTTTTTGAGGAATTTGTTGGTAGAAACTAGAAAACTCTGACACACTTACAGTGCGCTATAGTGCAAGGATTTTTTTCTTGAATGGGGCTTTCACTGGGATTAATCGTTGCAATCGGTAACAGACCAATAAGGAGATTCAAATTACATGATTCACATTACGAAATGTAGAACTTCTTAGCCATTTAGGCACTTATCCTTATTGATAAAGCTATAACTATGTATATCGGGGGCAAATATGAACACTGCAAACTACAAGCAAAAATACTGTACTATAGTAGAACCGATAAATAGATATGGAGACAATGTGTTTCCAGTCTTTCCATATATATTTATTATATATATGTTTATATATTTATACAGATTCCCTGAATAGATTTTTCATTTTATTTTCTCTCTCTTGTCTGATTATCAAATTTATGACATGGCTTGATCAAATTTGCACAAAGGAAAAGCTTTCACCCGTAGATCGCTAGTTCGAATCCCAGCGATGCTACAGCCATCCACGGCTGGGGGATGGGATCTGGGTGGGAGGGATGACATACACACTCTCCCCTGTCAATCATAGTGACACTAGCCAATCATGGGGGTTTGTGAACTCATGTATGTGGAAGGCGGTAGATAGCACTTTCGCCCGTGTGTGTCTGTGCTACGTTGGTAATAAGTTGTGGGAATTGGCTAAGTCTGAATTAGGGATGCATTTATTTTCCCCATGTCAAATCCGTGTCTCATCGATCTGTGAAGCTATTCACTTACGAGCAAAACATATTTATTTATAGCCATGAGCTATTCACTAATGGGCAAGCTTTATAAGGTAAATGTTATCACCATTCAGTCATGCTAGCGGCTTATCCAGACTGTTGTACGGAAGGAATTTAATGTAACTGGACCTTCATAGGTTTTAGTTGAATACCCCTGAGCTACAAGAAGCATACTTTTGACTTTTACTTCCTAAGTTTCAAACGGAAAATCTCTTCTACACTTACTCCACACGTTCAAATATCACTACATTTCTCTAGAGTTGTAAAGCACTATTTTAGCATCAGGCAGTGTTGAAGGAGTTGATCGAAGTTCCTAACAAAAACTAAACTTTAACAGATGACCGACAGAATGACATTTAATACCCATCACTGTAATCTATCTGCTGCAGCGTAGACTGGATTTATCAGTGTAAGCTAGCTGTTAGCATTCAGTTAGCGTTATTATCATGCTAGCTAACGTGAGAGATTGGAAATAAAGCTGTTATTAGTAAACATTAGCTAATATCTTCTCATATTCTTTGGTTCCTCAGTGAAAGAGGCACTCATTTATCAAAATCTGTGTGTGGTGTGAAACTGAGACAGACGTCTTTTCCTGTTACTCTTACACTCTAAGTAAAGTTAACAGTTTACGCGTTTCTGTTTTGAAGAATTTGAAGCTATAGCTCAACTATTACCAGAGGATTTATTCAGATGAGTAACTGCACTTTTACTTGAGTAAAGAAACATCACTGTCAGTCAGTGTAGTCTTACGTAGCCTCTGGTAATTGATTTACAGTCATTCGGCGCAAGAGAACGTGAGGCCGAGTGGAAGATCTGGAGAGCGAGATGCTTCAGATACTGCACGCGTCTGGTTTTGTGTGGAGAATCGGCGGAGGGCACGGAGCCCGAGGTTTGTGGCTTTACGAGAGGTCAGGTTCCTTTACAGGCTGATGTCATCCCTATTAAAAGGCTATCTGACCAGCCAGGCAGGAGCGTGTTGAATCATCCACACACGTTCTGTAAAAAAAAANTACCTCAATAGCTATTACAGTCATTGTACTCAGCAGTGACTGGTGCATATTATTTATTTCATTATAATCGTGACATGGGTTTGTTGTCTTGCGGTTTAACAAATTGCATTCGTTTCCTAAAGCGTACCAGCGCTTGAGCCAATACAAAGAAACAATCTTCCATTTTAATGAAAGTGGAACAGGAGTGCTATTAGCAGCCCGTCAGGTGAAAAAGAGCGATCCCAGCACTCTGTTTACACTGCCTAATTACTAATGGATAAGGTCACTTGATGTGAATTCATGCGAACTGAGCCAAATGTAACACTTTAAGGAGGCTGATGCAGTGTGACAAACGGCGCCTGATTTCTAAAAGCATTTAGCGCGGTCACAGCTTACACACGTGCAGCAGAGACAGTGATTGGTTGAGCTGGTTTCTGCACACCAGTCATTGATCACGCTACTGAAATTGCAAACGCAAACCATTTTCAGATGTGCTAAATGTTTTTTAAGTAAATCTGGCCCTGAGACTGAGTGGATGAAATAGACTCCAATGGGCCACACTTTCTGTTGGACATCATGGTGTGTGTGTGTGTGTGTGTGTGTGTGTGTGTGTGTGTCCTGCCAATACCATGCTACGTTCCTGGACTAAGTTCTTCCAGAAAGTTCTCTCAAAGAAAGGAGTAGATCTGCTGAACAAGTGTGTAATTATTCCGAAGGTTGGTGGGTTTTTTTTTTTTCTATGAAAATATTTATAGACTGTAGATAAAAACAAGTTGCTCACATGAGAATAACGGCACATTAATAATCTAAAAAAAAAAACAAAAAAAACAAAGCATTTAATTTAACTTTAGCTCACAAATAAATCGCTGCAACTTTAAATGCACGAGGGCAACGTGGTTGGATTTGAAACATACGCCAGATATAAAAAGTCTACACACTCCTGTTAAAACTGCAGATTTTTGTAATGGAAAAAAAAAAAAAAAAAAAAGAAACCAAGATAGACTGTATCAGATATGGCAACCAAGAAAATTCAAGTGAAAAACAAATATAAATGTTTTATGGGAAAGGAATTACAGTAACCTGGTTGGACAAGTGTGTGCACCCCCTTACTAATAATTTATGCGCCTTTTACTGGTAATACAGCACTCAGACTTTTGGGGGTAAGAGTTTTATCATTTTAGCACATCATGACTTGGCAATTTTATTCCACTCTTCCTTGCAAAATGCTCCAGATCTATCAGATTGTGATGGGATCTCCTGTGCAGAGCCCTCTTCATGTCATTCCACAGGTTTCATATAAGATTTATGTATTATTAGATCTGGACTCTGACTGAGCCATTCCAAAGCATTAATCTTCTTCTTCTGAAGCCATTCCTTCGTTGGCTTGGAATTGTGCTTTGGTTTGTTATTGTGCTGGAAAGTGAAACTGCTGTTCATCTTCAGCTGTCTAACAGAGGCCTGCAGGTTTTGTGCAAAAATAGATTGGTACTTGGAACTATCTGTGATTCCCTCTATCTTGACTCGAGCTACAGTCCCAGTTGAAGAGAAGCAGAACCATCACATGATACTGCCACCACCATGCTTCACCGTCGGTATGGTGTTCTTTGGGTGTCTGGCTTGTTTTTGTGCCCAAAATAATAATAATAATAAATAGAATTATGCCCAAAAAGTTCTACCTTGGTCTCAGACCATAACACATTTTGCCATATACGTTGAGGTGATTTACGCCAAGTGTTCTTCTTGTCTGTTTGCCAATTCCAAATTTAGAGGAACGTCCTGTTCTTGTTAGTGTCAGACACGACGGGGTCAAAGAGGTGAACAACTACTACCGGAAGTGACACTCTAGATTGTTACTCTAGAGCATGTACGAATATAAACTCTTTGTGGATCACAGCTTCAGCAATCAGATGAAACCAAGAAGATGTTGAGAAAATCGCACAAAACAGTTGATCAGTCAGAATCACGTCACTGATGACAGGCGTTTGAAAGTGAATCGGTTCATCCTGAGCGTTGTTTGAATGAGTCTGAATGCGATTGGTTCATTCCGAGCACAATCACACGCCCCGTTATAAAAGAGTGTGCACGTTTACGCAGCCGTGTTATTGTACATTTTTTCCTTTTCGTTTTTTTCATTTATTTTTTTTTAGATTTTACTTAGTGGTAAACAAGCTACTTTCAATTTCGTGGAGTTCAAATGTCTCATACTGTCTAATACCAGACGCATACTTCCAGTTTTCATCATGTTTTGTAGGGAAACACATGCAATCAGACTGTTTGTATAAAGCAGATGAATCAACAGTGTAATATTATAATGGTAAAGGGGAATTTTTTTCTTCTGGAAGCTGACATTTGATTTCAAACATTTCAAGCAGCAGAAACAAGGGCCCTTTTGTACCAGCTAAGTACTTTATTTAGCGTTTTTATAAACTCGTCCCACTTTGTGGCATTGTAGTGTTCGCCTCAACACGTAAACGGCTGGGTAATTAGGCCCTCCTGGAGTTGATTACATGTGAGTTAGAACAAACTCATTGGCCTTTTCAGAGCTTAGATACGTTCTGCACGTGTTCATGTCTTCTGTCCAGCTAGCAGAGGAAAGGGCAGGTGCATTCTCCCTCTCTTAATGATTGTGACAACTGTGTTGACTGCATTTATAAAAAAAATAAGCAAATAAATGGTTGGATTTTTTTTTCACATTTTTTTAAAAATGTAATGCAAGGCTGGCCAAGCGTGTAATTATTCTGACAGCTGGACATTTTTGATTAAACACATTTGTGGAAGCTATGAATGAAAACAAGTCAGGCACTCACGTGCTCTTTGAAATGTGAGCGTGGAAAGTCTAAACACATTCAGAACCAATTAGAACAGATCCAACCGGTATAATCGAGACCAGTGTTCTCTGTTATAGTCTCTGAGTCACAATTAGTAACACTGTGTACACCATCCAATCCCTGATAAGTAAGAAAGTTTTGCGTACGATAATATCCTTTTATTAGTTGTTGTCCCACCACATTACTTCGCCTTGATGACGACTAATAAAAGGTATAAGTCCTGAAGTGTTTTATTCATCTTATACCACAGCAATTATCATTTTTATTATTAAATAATGTTATGTTACAATGGTATATCTTTTCATCCATTTATAGTTACATTTTGTGCAAAGTCTGCAATGTTAGTTCCTGTTATCATTTTCATTATAGATTTGTCTTATTTATATCATTTATTTATATCAAGAGGAAAAACAGAGAATTTCATAAGGAAATGACTGTTTATAGCTGCTACAAATTGTTTCATGGACACTCCACAAATGTATTAAATGTATCTATAAATGGATAAAGATTTTACTAAATTTGCGAGTTGGCGAATTCCTGTTGTATAAGAGAAATAAAACACTTCAGGACACGCTGTTTTTGGAAAACAAACAACCTCTGGGTGGTAACTGTAACTCTGCTTCATCACCCCATTGATCCTATTGATTATTTTCATACAGTGTAAACTCCTCTGTTCTGAAGACTTTCCTGTGGTGGAGAACGTAACCTTAGACCTTCACCTCTGACTGTTAGTCAGTTATGTGTTGACACTGGAGACTCATTCCCTCTTACAATTTATTTGTGGAGAAAGTGTTTTTACTGTGTGTAAGACGTTAGCTTCAGGGACGCTTACTCGACAATGATTAGAAACGATCATAAGTGCCATTAATATAAACCCGTGACTTCCCTTGCAGAACCATATCTCCTGACTTATCAGAATCAAGAAGAAGACCTTTCTACTTGTGAAGTTGGATCCTTTTCTCATGATCATGTGATCGCGAAAGCCAGTAGGCCGGCCATGTTAACCAGCTAACCGGCTGCTCCCATTCATCCTTCGAAAACCTCACCATGGGGTTTTCCGAAGAAAAAAATAATGTAACAACGTGTGCCAACATCATCGAACGTTTTTTTTTTTCCTCAACACACTTCTCTCAAAGTGCAGAAATTTAGCTTGGCTTGTAGATATATTTCATTAACCACCTTTCCAAAACACACAAACACATCATGTACATGTGGACGCAGTGTTCTCAGTCCTCAGCCTCTCACCTTGCCCACCTTCTGCACACTGGCGTGATAATGAAGGTACGCTGGAACGCGCTTGTTTTCTTTGGGACGCGATTTTACAGCAACATCCGACGGGTTGGTATTGGTGCAAGACGTTGGCGTGGCGTGAGCCGAGCCACAGGCCTGCAACATTTAATGGACTAGAACCAGAGAGAACATAAAGAGCCACGGAGACCTCCCATTCACCTCCGACCAAATCGCTCAATTGGCCCTTCGGCCCAAATATGGGATTACAAAAATGTGTTTTTCCTCAGCTCTGGCTCTGGCGCTGTGTACAGTATGTATATATTATATATGTTCGCTTTGGAAATGGCTGTGCAAACTGCATAATGGCTGCGGTGGGATTCGGACAGATTGCAGACAGACCAGCGTTGTTTTACGGCTCTGAATCTACGCGCCGTTAATGCCTGGAGGCAGCGCACTTGCAGGGGAATTCTTTGAAATGTGCCTTTCTCTTTTGAAGGAAAAGATAATATTTGTTCTTCATTGCTCGAAGCTACGAGATTGTTAAAGAAACAAAACTGATTATTCAAGTGTTTAGATTCTCTTCACAAAAACCTTTTCAACCTAAAGCGTGCATACAGGCACCAAGTAAGCAAGGGACGAACTGGATTTACCCTGGGTTTCCCGTCTGTGGTTAAACTGATTGTCAAGATGTTGGATCACTCACATTGACAGATTTGGTATTAACTCCATTATCCAAGTTTACGCCATTATAGAAGCAAATTTGACTTAAATTAAAAAAAAAAAAAAACATTTGTCAGACCATGTTGTTGACAAGGTCGGATGTATCATTGACGAAAAGGAAACCTATATTAAAAATATATCAAAAATATATTAAAAAGAAATCGAAAACAGATTGGTGAGTCAGTTCCCCTGATGCTCCGTTTTTGCGGAAATAAGGCTACAATTAATGCTCTTTAAATATAACCCTAATGAGGACTATTTATTGTGGTCACAACCAGCATTTTGTCTTCTATGGATTTAGTGAGTATGTTTTGGCATGGACAGGGCGGAACCTGATTTCCAAGGAAAACACTGTTTTATGTGGCTCTTGTAATACGGCCATTTTTAAGTGAGACGTGATTCCGAAAACAGGACACTTCCTCTCCCGGGTGTTCTTGGGTCATGTCCTCGCTAGATCTTACACGTCAAAGAGATACAGCAAAGTGAGAATGTAATCCACTTTAAACCCTGAAGTAGATATGAACACGTTTTAACTCCGAGTGAAGTCCAGAAACAGGTCAGATTCCTCTCCAGTGGCTCGCTCGGTTTAGGTTGGACTTGTGGATCCTCAGAGGAGGTGCGAGTCAGTGACTTCAGTGATTCAGAGCTGTTTATTTTCCTGATCTGTCAGAGAGGCCGAGGCCGCCTGGAGTGCCTTTTTTACACTCTTATGGCCCACTCATGGTATGTTTGCAGGGTATTTTCTGAACTGTAGAGAATATTTTACATGCCTTGAACATTTTAAGTTCTTTATTCTGATCTAATGAGCTTCAGAAACTGGTGTAACCATGACTACATGCAACACACTTGATGTGAAAGATGTGAAAGATGTGCTATCAGTTTGGGTTGGGGGCGTCGGAGGAATACGTTCATTACTTTATTCACAAGACAAGTTCAATTATACTATTTACATACGTAATCTGAAATGTATAGAAAAAATCCTTGTACTTGAACCTTGGACTTGGACAAACGACAAAATTGGATTTCTTGTGCCTATAACGCTTCAAGTTTAAGAAATCATAAATATATTTCACTAAAACAACATTGCACTGTTTTTATTTACTGCTTAATCTCACCTGATCAGAATGACCACAATATAATCTTAAATATCCATTTATGCGTCTATATATATATTTTAATAAATGGTTGTAGATTGGCCTTTTAATTCCTCTTCAACCCGCAGCCTTTCACTAGGACCACCTACTGCTCATGAATATTCATAAAAGACCCTCAGGGCTCATTAATATTGATTATCTGATTTAAGTATTGATTCAGAAAATATGGCTGAGAGAAATACAAATTAAAATTTTTTTCTTAGCTAGGTAAATACCAATCTGTTACGTCGCTAGTCGGTTCTCTTGCGTGTTTTTTTCCTAAACGTAACAGAACATCTTATCAAAGCGCCCCCCAGCTTATAGTACGGCTTTGCCACTGCGCTGACTCTCAGTGCCGTTATTAGCACACACCGCACATAGCGCTTTCAGGACTTTGACTTCCAAAGCAGCCAGACTTCATCTCATACTGGATAGTTCTCGAACGTCTCTAACACAACATGTATATTCAGCTTTTTGGACCGCACAGACTCTCTGTTTAACGGAGCGATCAACGATTTGATTTTTTATTGTTACAAAATTCCTACGTTCACAGCCAAATGTTGTGTTATTCCACCATGATGGGGGGAGATTCATTTTCTGTAGCGAAATATCTTAATTTGTATGTCTGGTCTTTCATTTTGGATGGCCTTCTTTGGAGAAGAATTATCCTCTCGCTTGTTTAGCTTGGTACGTATTAGTATATCTGGAGGGCGCTGAAGGCTTTCTAGACGTGATAAATAGAGATGACAGTAAAAGGTGGATGATGAACTCGGTGCCTATTAAGCCAAATGAAACACTATAGTCTAGGCCAACGTAAAGTCAGGTAGCATTGCCCAAATCCTTTCCAAGATATTAATGACCTAATATAGGGAAAGTAAATGAATAATCCATACGTTTCTATACTTATTGCGATGGCGCTCTGTTATGTTGAGGCCAGGCAGCTGCTTTACACTTGGACCAACAGGAGCTTGGCACAGCTACTCACTTCGGGACTGGAGAATTACAGCGTCATCGTTCTCACCAGCTTCCGGACACTCATTACCGGCTCCATGCCTCATTATGTTCCATTCGGGCTCGTGACCGAGCAGACAGAGAGTCCCGAATGACAATAATGAGAGCTGTAATTGCAAGTGCTTTCATCTTGGGTGCATCATTAGCAAAAGATGGAGCATGATGAGAGATTAATCATCCCTTATTTTGTGAACTCCACACGACAATATCCTTTTATTAATTGTCTGGTCTCAATCACATTGTTTGCTGAAGTGGATTTTATTTTTTTCCTATAGCAGGACATGCTGAAGTGTTTTAGTCCTTATAGCATATACCATGGCAAGTAGCCAACAATTACAATTTTCTATTTATTCATAAAACATCACGTTTTTAACCTGTTGTGGAGCACTCACAAGATAAGCTCCTGTTATCACTTATGTTACAGCAGCAGTGAACAATCGTTCCCTCGCCAGTCTCTATTTCTTTACTCTCTTAAAGTTAATAAGACAAAAAAAAATGGCTTGTCATGTTACAAAGAATACATTAAAAAGTGCTGACACTGGAGACTCCTTCCTTAAATGTTAAATAAACATCTCTTTACAGAAAACATCACCGTATCAACGATTTTTAATAATGACACGGTTATGTAGAGCGCCTGGCATACAAGTTCCTGTGAATTAGCTGTTACTATAGAAATGATAATGAATTGGAAGGAGCTCATTAGTATAAACGCCATCATTTGAATTGCTGTTATAGAAAATGAATCAGAAATTCAAGAATTCAACAGCGCCGTGGTATAAGGAGCACCGACGGGCTTTTTTTGGAAAAAACCTTCCTCTCCTCTGGATCACGTAGGCAATTGGGCGTGAAAGGCATAAAATAGTGCGTGGGCGGAAATCAGCATGATGCTAAGTAAGGAGAAGTTAACGTGCTACAGGGGATTCCGGTACGGAGTTATGGCTGAACATAAACACACACACACACACACCAAAAAGCTTCCAAAGAAGTGCTGGAATGGGACAAGTGAGCCTGTGGCTGTCAGGTTCGATTATGTCCTGTGGTAACTCAAAGAGCCTGAAGTGGTGTTTACAGCTCCGCTCAGGAACCGCTCAGGAACCGTTCAGGAACCGCTCAGGAACTGGTCAATGGAGAAAAGCCTGCGGAGTCTCCAAATATTGAATTATGGATGGGGTTCTTGACTAACAAACATGACCTGATCCATGAAACACGGAGAAGCCTGTGAGGTGAAGGACACATGTGGAGCGCGAGTCCACGGGAAAGCACTCGGGCTTGGAAGAACATATGGGAACTATTTGTTGGGTTAATGATGCATTAGTATGAAAAGAATGATTGATGGCTAAGTCATAATTATATGATATAGTTACTACAGTATTTAAACACCCAGGGATTTTAGGGAGCATATGTGGCACAACCCTGTGTGTTCGTCCAGCAATTCATCAAAGCAAAGTCACACTGGGCATTGGCTTTTACAACCAGGGTTATTTTTTTATCCACAAAGTTAAGATGCATAAAAAGTTGCGATGCCCTGAGAAAGATGGATAAGCGGATGCTTATAAGTGGATATCACATTAATCCAGCTCTTATTTCTCCAATAATATCATTGTCAGGCTTGAGTCTGGAAACAAGATGTTCATTTACAGCTGTATTGCACCATTAATACTCCATTTTCCCTCATGTACAATGTCTCATTTAGTTATTGCGCTGCTCAGAAAATCCCGCTTCATACCAAAAGTTAAATGACATTTGGAGGCCAGAGCAGAGTCGAGCTGCCAGAGATTGTAACAGCGAATCTGAACGGTTGTTTAAATTAGGTTTTGAACGCACCCCTTGAAATAACACTGCCTCAAAAAAGCTGCAGTGATTCTGAATGAAACCTCGCTGTGTTTTCGTGCAAGGTTCTTATTTAAAAGAGAAAATAAAGGACATGAATTATAGCCATGAAGAATGATACAGTGGGTCAAATCCAGGCAACATTATTATTTGTGTGATTAACATTATTATTATTAACTGTTTAACACTGACTATAATCCATCCATCCAGTGTTGATTGCAGATGAAGTGCTCAGCATGTTGATTTCTTCTCCCATTTTCACAGCTTCCAGTTGTACATAATCCTACATATTCACCTCGTATTAAAGATAGAATAGCTATCTTCTTCTTCTTCTTCTTCTTCTTCTTCTTCTTCTTTCGGCTTTTCCCTTCAGGGGTCTCCACATCGAATCATCACTCTCCACCTATCCCTATCTT
>CM074965.1:16321025-16343979 GCA_037577455.1 Pangasius macronema | reverse complement strand
ATGTCCAAACCATCTTAATCTGGCCTCCCTAACTTTGTCCCCCAAACGTCCAACATGAGCCGTCCCTCTGATGTACCCGTTCCTAATCCTGTCCGACCTCGTCACTCCCAAAGAGAACCTCAACATCCCTGTCCTTGATTATTTTCCTATAAATGCACGCTTCCAAGTGTTTTATTCCTTACATAGAAAAGGAGTTTCTTATCTAAGCGAGAAACAGCACACTCCATCCTGAAACATTTACTGCCATTCATATCTAAAACCTCCTCTGATGTTGGAGGAATTGTCTGTAATGGATAAGCATGTGCATTTCAGTTCTGCACCTTGATAATATTAAATATGAGTCATCAGTCTAAGAGGCTTACCATCAAACAGTATTTTGACAGGAGATATGTTGCAGATCGTATTGCGTTTCAGCTGTTTGATTTTTTTTTTTTTTTAAATCTCTTCTTATCTGAAGGTTGATGAATTATGCAAGCTTTGGGTTTTCCTCCACCTGAGAGCATTTCAGCTACACCCTTTGTATCAACACAGTGAAACAGCATTAGGATTTTTTTCCCCCCTCAAATTGTTCTTTATCATTGTTACACTTTCAAAAGTGGTTTGTGGTTTGGGAGGGAAAGCATCTGGAAGCTGTATGACGGCCTAAAAACCCAAGCATGATAAACCACACCTGAATGTGTTTCGAAAGATCACACCGATGCACTTGTCCATATATAGTCAAGTCCATAACATTTTGGACATGGACAACGTTAGCGTAATTTTAGCTCTCTACCACAGGCTATTTGAGTAAATAATGAAGTGCAGACTTTCAGCTTTAATTTGAGGGTATGTACACCTGAATTGAGTGAACGGTGTAGGAATTACAGCACTCTTTATATGACGTTCCCCCATTTTAAGGGACCAAATGTAATAGACAATTAGCTGCTCAGCTACTCCATGGCCAGGTGTGTGTTAATCCCTCATTAAGTCACTTAATGAGGGAATAACACACAGATTATTCCCTCATTAGTAGGTAAGCAGATAAAAGGTTTAGAGTTGGTTTTAAGTGACAAAGCCATCAGAGATAGCGAAAACATTAGCTGTGGCCAAATCAACTATTTGGAACATTCTGTTTGGTACAAAAAGAAACGCAGTGGTGAGCTCAGGAACAGCAGAAGGTCTGGAAGACCACGGAAAACAACTGTAGCAGATGGAAAACCTGTGGTGAAGAACAACCATTTGACAACAGTTGGCCAGATCAAGAACATCCTCCAGGAGGTCGGCGTATCTGTGTCAAAATCATTAATCAAGAGAAGACTTCACCAGAGTAAATACAGAGGGTTTAATACTAGATGTAAACTGATTGGTGAGCCTCAAAAACAGGATGACCAGGGTAGGGTTTGCTAAAAGAGCCTGTACAGTTCTGGAACAACATCCTATGGCCATATGAGACAAAGATCAACTTGTACCAGAATGATGGGAAGAGAAGAGCATGGAGAAGGAAAGGTACTGGTCATGATCCAAAGCGTACCACCTCATCTTATAGCATGGGCGTATATGGCTACCAATGGAACTGGTTCCCTTGTATTTTTGATGATGTGACTGCTGATGAACTCTGAAGTATATAGGTACAGTGTATTATCTGCTCACATTCAGCCAAATGCTTCAAACCTCACTGGACAGTGCTTCGTACTGCAGATGGACCTGAAGCATACTTCAAAACAACCCAAGACTTTTGTAAGGCAAAGAAGTGGAAGGTTCTGCAATGGAAATGTCAATCAACCCAGGAACAAGCGCAAAGTCAACACAGGTGCTGTAAAGACCTGACTGAGTATCACCAGGGAAGAAACCCAGTGTCTGGTGATGTCTATGGCTTCTAGACTTCAGACAGTCATTATCTGCAAGGGTTTTGCAACCAAGTATTAAAAATGACAATTCATGATCATTTATTTATCAACATATCTTTTAGCCTAAAATGAAACTACCTTATGGCCTCAATATATCATCTTGTGGTTTCAGTATATTATCTCATGGCCTCAATATATTATCTAGTAGCCTCAAAATATTACATTGTCACTCAACATGGTATCTAGTGGCCTCAATATATTATCTCATTGTCAATATCATCTTGTGGTTTCAATATATTATCCTGTAGCTCCAACATTTATCTAGCGGCCTCGAATTATCATCACATGGCCTCAATATATTATCTCATAAGCTTGACATATTACCCAGTGGGCTCATTATATTATCTTTTGGCCTCAATATATTAACTTGTGGCTTCAATATGTTATCTCATAACCTGAATATAGTGTCTTGGGTTCTCGATATATTATCTCGTGACATCAATATATCATTTTGTGGCCTTAATATACATTATATGGCCAAACGTATGTGGACAACTGACCATAACACCGATATGAGGGACTTCCCCAAATCCCCACAGCCACGCTCCAAAATCTAGTGAAAAGCCTTCCCGGAAGAGTGGTGGATATTATAACAGCAAAGAGGGAATAAATCTGGAATGGCATGTTCAACAAGCTCATGTGGGTGTGATGGTCAGGCATCAAACTTTTGGCCATATAGCGTATATTCTCGTTGCCTGAATATTATCTTGTGGCTTCTGGATACTAATTCATGGACTCAATATATTATTGATTATATATTATCAATATTTTGTTAAAAAATAATCACCACGGCACCTCAGATGCTCCATAAGATCCGGTCCAAGATGCGAGTCTAACTAATGCAAGGAATAGAGTGAGAAATCTACCAAGAAAAACAGCCACAGCAGCCATAATAGTGGGACAATCAGGCTCTCTGTAACGTTATACAATCTCCGCTCAAACTGACATCCGTCTCACCATCAGAGCGCCGTTAGCATCACGAATAATCTACATTAGATAAACACATTTAGCAAAAATAGCAGCTTGACACTGGTGGTATTTAATGATGACCCATTTCTGAGGTATGCATTTCTAACATGCTGAAGAACACGATGGGACGAGTGATTGAGAGACGTGCCGAGTAAGTGAACCACATGAGACTGCAATAACACGGAATATGAATGGCTCTACTCATCCTTGTATTTGTTGCCATAAGCCAGCCATGTTTGGGGTCTTCTCTCTGCTTATTGCCATAGTAACAAGACACCGACTTGGAGGACCAAGTTCCTGTCTATCCAATGAACTGTCTCTGGTCATCTGGAGTTCATTTTCAATTTCTCTAACTCACGGCACAATACGATGAATAATAAATACCTAACTTACATAAACAGGGTTTTTATATTAATTTAAACTACAGCTACATTTAGCATAATGAAGCATTTACTGAAGATAAACAAATGAATGTGGTAAACGTGCACACACGAGCAATCCGTCGTGTCTATGTGAGTATGTTCTCACGTCAATGTCCCGAGAGCTTCATATCTGACCGTCCACATGAGGGTAAACACCACACGCAACTTTTTTTTGGTTCCGATGCGCAGTTCTGAGAATATCAAAACACATATCTAGTCAGATGGCAGTGTGTGATGCCATCACGGTATCGATATTACACCGTCATATCGCCCGGTCCTAGCTGTAACGCTACAGGATGTGGGAAAGTCCAAGGCTCTGTGTGTGTGTATGGAAAGTGTAGCTAATGAACACCATGTACAGTCAACTAATGTTGAAGTTATATACAGTCTACAACAGAAAACCATAAGGCAGTTGGATTACAAGTGAAGTTTTATTGCAAAAGAAAACAGTACTGATGTTCTGACACACTTCAAATCCAATCCTAACGTATTACAGAGTCAAGCGAACGTCACGTTCGGTTTGTTAATCGCTGGAATTTCCATCAGTCTGTACAAAAATCGCTTATATTTATTCATCTGTCGGATGCTTTTATACAGAAACTTACGATACGTTTATGTGAATAATACCAGGAGGGTTTATGAACCTTTTAAAAGTCGGCTAATCCTGTTTTAAACTTCTGATGACACATTACACCTGGACGTCGCATATTAAACACACGTTACAGAGATCACAGTACCGGTACCTGGTCACTTCCTTGACTGAACCCATCCTCTCTCATATTCACAGCACAAACTCTTGCTCCTTTCAGTATTTCGAAAGTTTCAGCTGGTCAGAATACAGCAGATGCACCGGTGCAAACAGGAAACGACGACTGCACATGCTCTTTATTTGCTTGCAGGATGTTCCGTGTTGATATCAGGAAAAGCAGAAGGCTACAGCCTCATCACATGCTTCTAACGTCGCTTTTACATATAGCCCCTTTAAAAATGGATTCGAACAGTCAGATTGATCGATTTTCAGATGAAAGCTGTACTTCTCGCATCGAGAAAGTACTAATGCCTGCCTTAAAATAAGACACGCTCTCAGATACACACTCTCGGATAAACGGGTATTAATGATACTCATCGCTGAGGTGGTACTCTTTAATATGTCTGGAAATGTTGACATAGCGCACCTTTAAAAGGATTTAAGGTACATGTTTACCTTTCTGACTGCCCTTCATGGAGGTAAAAGACCTGTAGTGAAGATACAAAGGGTTTTGGGTAGCACAGCAGCGACAAGGAACGGTACCCTCCAAGTGTGTTCAGCTCTCGACTGATGAGGAATAGTGTGAATGAAATTAATCAGGACAGGACTACTGATATTAAACCCAGTTCTAGTGATTTATCAACAGTGACGGTCATGTTGAACACAGCGATTAGAGACTTAACAAAGTCTAAAATAAGGAGAGTTGTTTAAAATAAAAAAAGCAATTGAAATCGAGCCATTCGGATACAGCCAAAGCTTTTCAAAACGCTAACTTTTCAAGCTTGAGTAGTTTGTGTAAGCAGGACGGCAAGAAACCCAGTACTCACGTGCTACAACTGTACACATCAGTGGTCCATAAATGAAAATGAAGAGAGTTATTGCACTGTTCTACAGATGTAAAATCACTGCTTAGTCACCAGAGACTAAAGAGATACAGGGAGAACAATAAGAACTCAAAAAAAAAGCCATTCCGTATATTTTAGTATGAATATTTCTCAAGTCATGCTAAGCGAGGAGACGGGTTATAAAAACAGCAAACAGGATGGTGTCTGGTGCCGGATAAAAGCAGCCAACACTCGAAATTATTACAAAAATAAGGAAATATATTATATTATATTAGATAGAGCAAAGAGGCTTGGGGAGGAAGCACGGGGTGGGACTTGATGGAAAATTCAGGGCAGTTTACCTCTGGAGTAGAGAAACTAATCCCACCCTCTTTCTTTAATGGCCCCTGTTTTTAATTTGTAAGAACTATACCATAGAGAGAGAGAGAGAGAGAGAATGATGTCAGCATCGGTCCTTCTGCTTCAGTATAAGTGAGAGTGACAGCAACGGTAATTCAATGCAGCTCATGATAAGTTAGATAAAATACCATACAGAAATCAAAGTGGAAGGAAAACACGGGGTGTGTGAACATCCTTCGGCTGGCCAGGACGGAGCCGACCTTCGCCTCTCCTTCAGAAGCAGGAAATCACAGTTTGTTTTTTTTCCAATCTCATGTCTCAGTCCGGTGGAATTGTGGGAGTTAGATGAGGGAGCAGTATCCGCCACAGGCGCCGTAGGTGTGCGCCTGCTGCTCTCCGAGCTGAACGCCGTGATTCTGGACGCTGCTCTCCCACAGGCCCGGCGTCTGCAGGATCTTCTCCACCAGCTCCTCGAAGGCGCACTGGACGCCGTCCCTGGTCTTAGCGCTCGCCTCTGAGGAGAAACGACAGGAACGAGGGGTAAGATCTACGCCGAGCCATGAATATATTGATTATCCATCAGCAAGTTGTTTTACTGATTACGTAGTAAGGATAAGAATGTAAGGTTTATATGAAATTTGACAATTTTCTTTTTCCAACCTGATTTGCTGGCTTGTAATAGCTGACTGACCACTAGGGGGAGCCGTAATATAATATTTATTATACGCTGTATTTGACAAACTCATCATTCTTAATTTTCCACATCCGACTAGGGAAACCCCAAAAAAACAGAAGATCGCAGCTCAACTCCAAGAATTCCTACTTTGGGAGTCAGGAAGGTCTCCTTAGTGCCGTTTCTTGACCTTTAAACATGTTATACTGTATATGCTAGCATTTGCTTTAGATCAGTCGACATACACATATATTCACTCGTTAAATAGTCAGTGCTCTAGATTTAACGAGAAGGAAAATGTACGCCACTCATAGCACTAATGTTAGCTGGCTAGTTTGCCGCGAACAAAAGAGGAACATGGAGGCGTCCGTATTTTTACCGCTTTGCATGTAATTCGAAGAATATCAAGCTTTCTTTTTCCTCTAAACGCTGAAACCGCGTTTGCTTTTCTCTCAGTCTGATCACGTTGTTGGAGAAGCGCACACAAGCCTGATCGATTCAGTCGATCTGTAATCAGATATCAGCTGTAAAAAATGTATTCAGTGCCCCTACTCCATCACATCATCATCAAAACAGAGAAGAGCTCTTACACACACACACACACACACACACACACACAGTATAAAAAAAGACACTGATTAAGAAGACAGGAATTTAGCCAACTGAACAGAAACGGCTGAAATAGTTAATCAGTGATTATATCCTCGCCGGCGTTAGAATGAACAGACAGCAGTTTTAGAAAAGTGTGTATTTTTCATAAGTACAGAGCATAAAATGCCTAAATTTGATCATGTCAAGAGTCAGACTGCTACACCTTCCCAGACAAGACGGAAGAGAAACTGATTTGCAAAAATATATATATGAATATATCTACAGCTCACTTTCCCCACTCTTTTCCTTTTACCCGTTCGTTTCCTTTTGATATTTTTAGATTCTGTATTTCGAAACACGTGAACTGAGAGTTCAAGGGTACGAGGCTCTGATGCAATGATGATGACATCAGTGCAGAGTGTAAGGCACCGGGCACGGGGCAGCTCGATGACGCAGGCAGGCGGCGGGGGTCAGGTTACACGCCGAGGGGGTTACGCAACACAGAAACACATCACCGTCGCAATTCTCCAGAGCTTATCTGAACACTTTAGTCTTATTAACTCCGGCTCGTGTGTATTCACTACATGATAAATCTTGATATGTTTTTTTTTCTTGGGGGGGAAAAAGCACCAAGACAAGTTTAGCTTGATGTTATTAAGTAAAATGATATGATGGAACACATAAAGGAAGTTCTGGCAGCGTTCAGAGGAACACGCTGTGCTGATCCACAGCCTCCGATGACCAACACTTGAAAAATAATTGAAGATTATAATAATTAACCATTTCCCCTGACCGCTTGCCCGTACACGAGCTTACCGATGAACAGCATGGAGTGTTTACGAGCAAACTTCAGGCCCTCGTTTCTGTCCACCTCACGGGTGTCCTGCAGCAAAAAAAAACAAACATTTTGTTCAATATTTTGACGCCTCAACATCGTGGGAGACAGAATCAGTCACTGAATGTCCTGACGTTACTTTAATCCTGCTTTAAAGAACAGAAAAGTTTCTAGAATAAATATTAAACTGCTTAACATGGTCATTTCCCCACGCTTATCCTAATCATGAAAGCCAGAAGCTATGAATATGCAAATCAGACCCACCCCAGGACCACACCCCCTTCTATTTAAAAGTGAGTTTCATTTGCATACTGAACCACCATAGGCTCTTATAAACAATCACGCAACACCACTTTTCCCAGGACACTCAAATTAGTTATAATATGTTATAAAGTTTAGGATGATATACTAAAATTACGGCTTTCTTTACGATTTCTGCGATACCAAAGCGCTACTGAATTCTCAATTCTGATTGGTCAGAAGGTATTAATCACTTGTCTATAACAGCAGCTCTGAAAGTAGTTCTGGCTGCATGACATTATTGTTTCTATAGTAACACCTTACACACTCGGACGCTAAACATATTTATGAAAGGAGTTCCCAGCCCTAGTGGGCGGAAACAGCTTGCTGATGAGAGGGCCAGACCGGCTCGAGATCACAGGAAGTCAGTAACAGTAACTCTTTACAGCTGTGGTGTGCAGAAAAGCATCTCAGACCAACATAACACTTGGATCCTTGAGGCGGACGGGCCCAGACCACGTCGGATTCCAGTCCTGTCAGCCAAGAACAGGAGTCTGAGCGTCTGCTTTTATTTTGACATTTATGGAAGGAGTCTCCAGTGTCAGGACAGAGAGAACGACAGTCTATAGCTGCTATAACGCAAGTGATGAGAGGAGCTAACTTGTTAAATGGATGTTCCACGGATAGACATATAGATAGATAGATAGATAATGTAATTGTTGGCAACAGTAACTCCGCCCCAAAGTTGATTGTTTTCCTGTAACAGCACAACCCCAAGTGTGTCATCAAATCATTTCGTGGTGTAGCAGAGACACTCTGCATGAACCAACCTTGTCGATTTTGTTGCCGACGAGCATTTTGACGAGGTCGTTGCGAGTGCAGTACGTCTCCAACTCATTGAGCCAGTTCTCCAGCTTCGTGAAAGTGTCCCGCTTCGTCACGTCGTACACTGAGACACACAGGAGTGAACAGTTTGAATCGTTTACATTCATTCACCCGGTGGACAATTTGATTCAGAGCGGATCGCGACCGAGACAGGGTACAATTCACAGCGCTAGCATCGCGAACACTACAGTTCCTAGCACCTAGCAAAAACCAGTTCCCGCTCTTAATAGTTACAATCTGGCTGATCTGAAACAGGCGTGTGTTGGGCAACGTGTGCATTGTGCACTCTCAGAAAGATACACACTGTCTGTTGAAAGATGAAGCATTAGCGTGCTGGGGAACAATAAACCAGGACATTGTGTTTAACAAACACACCGACTGGCGTACTACCTAAGTAAACGATTCAGACACGTTGGCGTACACATCACCGGTCCGGTAAACCTGTTAGTCAGACAGAGATCTGATCATGTAAACAGCGCTGTCTGACTGAGCTCTCGACCTGGTCCAGCCGATATTAGAGTTGGATTGCTGCGCTGACTCTCAGTCGTGCTTTCTGTGATGATGCGCAGCCCTTCCTGCAACGGAGCAGGCGACGACAGCTCGACACCCGACACGCCAGATCATTGCTGTCTGGTTTGTTTCGTTTCAGTTTACATGACGTTTAAAATTAAAACTAAGAAATTTCAATCAAATAAATTCTTTGCGTATGAAATCATAAGCAAGAGACTCCACGCTCAAGGAATTTGATTGATTTAAACCTAAACACGTTTCTGTAAAAACGTGCATACAATTAAGAGTCTAAAATCTGAAAAGTCATGATTTAAGTCATGCTATATACACTCACCGGCCACATTAACTTAAACTACTCAATCAGCCAATCATGTAGCAGCAGAGCAATGCATGAAATCAAGCCGACACAGGTCAAGAGCTTTGGTTAATCTTTGGTTAATCAAACATCAGATCTCATCTCATCTTGATGTGAAGATTAACCAAAGCCCTTGACCTGTGATCTCCTGCGAACGGTCTCTGGAGAGACAGAACGGTGTGAAAAACACAAAACATCCAGCAAGCAGCGATGCTGTGGAGCTGACAGGAAGGCTACAGTAACTCAAATAACCACTCTGTGCAACCATGCTGAGCAGAAAAGCATCTCAGAGCACAAAATCGGATTCCAGTCCTGTTAGACAAGGCTACAGTGGGCACAGGATCGTCGAAAAGGGGACATCTGAAGATTGGAAAGAGATTAGACGGGTTTTTTCCCCCCAATCTTCAGTCATCAGGAGAGTCGTTTAATAAATTAGCCCCAGACCAAAATGACGACGCTCAAGACTTCAGTTACACAGTAAATAATTGTATATATTGAGCTAACTTTTTTTTATAGTGTGTAATATATCATGTATAAATCACTTTTATTCCAGGTTCCTTAGTATTCATAACTGTTACAATAGCAAAGTATTACATTAATATCTGAACAGATATGAACAAAAGGTTCCTTTTATAGTTACTGGGTTTTTTTTTCCCTCTAAACTGCTTATCATCTCTGCCTTAGGTCAGTGTTGTGTGCATGTAAACATCGCTCACGTTCCTTTTAAGCTTAAAAACAAAGGGATCTTTATACCCAAATGACCGCTCCTAAGCCCCGCCCACGCTTGGTTACTGTTGCTCTCTAGATCAAGTGTCTGAAAGTAAAAGCTGGAGAGTGAAAGGAGTCATTCAGACACTGACTCGTCAATTACTACTGCTATTCCACTAAAGTTCAGTGATGAAACACCACTAGGAAGTGAACGACGTGTGTGTGTGTGTGTGTGTGAGTGTGTGTGTGTGTGTGTGGTCGTCTCGGGTTGGACGCTCACTTACCCAGTATTACCCCCTGTGCTCCTCTGTAGTAGCTGGGCGTCAGAGTTCTGAACCTTTCCTGTCCGGCTGTGTCCTGAGGAAAAGAAAAAACACTTAATTAGATAGAATAAGACATTAAGCACTTCCTGCGACTGAACTCGTCAGCTTGTGAGACGTGTGTTCAACTCTGCAGTGTTACGACGCTCCAGGACTCGAGCGAGACCCTCCCTGAGTCGAATCAACAGCACTGAAATAGCAACAGCGACACCTTGTGGGTAAAAAGAACTACTGCTCGAGTGCCAGACGCGTTCTACATTAAATTAGATAACAGCTAGCACTACTGCAACAAAAGAGTTTAGGATGCAGTGTTAGTAAAGCGAATGAATAGACGGGTTTGATAAACAGTGAACACCTGTACACCTGGTCACTCAAGCAGTTACCCAATCAGCGACTTGGAAAATGACCAGGCGACTTTTTTTTTTTGTCCAGTCTGTCCAGTTTTGGTGCCCACCGCAGCCTCAGATTCCTGCTCTTCGCTGACAGGAGCGCACTCTGACGTGGTCTTCTGCTGTTGTAGTCGAAGTTTGACGTGTCGTGAGATGCTTTTCTGCTCACCACGGTTGTAAAGAGTGGTTATTTGACTTCCTGTCAGCTCTAACTACTGCTCTGGCCGCTCTCCTCGCTAACAAGCCCACAGAATTGTCGCTCACTGGATGTTTTTTTGTTTTCCGCACTATTCTGTGTAAACTCAAGAGACTGTTGTGTGTGTGAAAAAAAAAATTTCTACAGATCCACTGATGGATATGTACACTAAATTCAGGAACGATATTTTAAGTGCATTATGAAGAACGTGCAACATAACAGACGGATATAAAACTCGTTTGATAGTTTCGAGTTTGAGAGTGCAATAAACCGAGAGAAAATATCAGAAGCTCTTTAAGAGCTATACATGTGACTTGGGAGTGCTTACCCATATAGCAAGCTTGGCTCTGTTGCCGTCCACTGCTATAGTTTTCACTTTAAAGTCCACACCTGGAACACACACACACACACCTCTTTTAATCTGGTGCAGGGATAAACGTCCACAGCTCTAAAACTGTTCAGCAATTTCATTACATTAAACATTGTTTTTACATTAAACACCTTACCTTACAACCAGAAGTGGTTACGGCTATCATCCTTATCACTTAGCTGCTTAGAATTATAAGTCGAATTGCCTTTCCACTTAAATCTAATGAGTCTAAAGCGGTTCCAGACACATCAACGTGTTGCTGATTAAAACTTAAAATCCAAGCGTAAAAAATAATACAAACTTTATCCTAAAAATGTGGAACCGTGCTCTTAATTCTGTGGATATAAAGTTAAGGAAGAAATTATTGAATTATATATAAAGGTTTGTAGACACATAAAAGAACTCTCTTTTCTTTATTTTCACTATAAAATTGAGATCCTGTATTTGGTATTCGAATCGTTTACAGTACAGCAGTAATCCAGGCTAAAAGTTAAGCCGCAGTTTGGTCTAATTTTAGTCTGAGGTTATGATAACTTCAGAAACCGAAAGCACCTAATCATAGAAATATTCCTTCCTTCACTTACGCTTCAGAAAGATCAGACACATGTCAAACCTGTGTCATTTTTATAAGGCAAATTGTGAATCTTATTTACGTCTGATTAAAGTCTGTACTGATGTCATGTGTCTGATGCACACACACAGAGCAATACAGGCAGTAAGACTTAAGCCAGTTCGGGATGTGGCCTAAAATAATCCTCTGACTCACCGATTGTTGCGGCTAATTCTGGGTCGAATGTGTCATCTGTAAACCTCAGGAGCAAACTGCGAAAAAAAAAGAGAGTACTTTTTAATATAAAGAAAGTTAAAAGGATTGTTTTATGAATAGTAAGACACATTAAAAACAACTTGGCAAATCCTCTCCCCCTCCTCGTCCCTGACATGTCAGTGTCGCGTTTCTGACTTATCTTTTTATTGGGCTTATCTTTAGGCTGGTTCGGATTTCTTAAGCGCTCGACTCTAACAAACCCAGACACTCGAGACTTCGCAAATATAACCACAAACTGCAAACCATTAGCCTTCGACGAGTGTCGAGGTTAATTTTCTGGATCCAGAGATTATCCCGGGAACGCTAGGCGTGAGCCGGGAACGCTAGGCGTGAGCCGGGAACGCACCCTGGTTGGGACGGCGATCCATTGAGGTGAATCAGATCATTTGGCTCAGCTCACCACAAAGAGTCGACTCTTTCAGTTTCCAAATGACTCGCTGGATGACATTATGACGAGTCAGACTTCTTCTTGGCGTAAGTATGGACAGAATAGTTCTATGAAATCTTACTCTACCTTCTAAATAACAAAACAGCATTAGATTTTTTTTCCGGTGTCACCCAGAAGCAGATATGTTCATTTCTGAGCCTGGATCCTGTCTTCCTCATGTTTTCTCAGGCTCGTTTTTCTTCGCCGATGTCAGCTCTGGCTTGGATCGAAATCTAATCAAACTGAACTGAATATACAGAAAATCTATCTGAATCATTTTAAAACCAGCCAGGAACTACAACTGTAATCATCCCTGCAACCATATTATTGTCCTGCTGCAAGTTCTTCGTTAAAAAGATTAATATCCATTCATTCTGATAACCGATCAGCTCCCATAATACACTCAGATGTTGAAAGGAGGTTTTTGGATTTAAACATTTTGACTACATTCATCACAGAACAAGAGTAACAGAGCTGGCGACTCAAAGAGTCGAGTCGTTCTGAACGACACATCTCTAACCTGGGTAGTGTATCTGCTATGTGCAATTTTATCGTGTGTTATATGTTTGTTTGTTTTTTTTTTATCTACCAGCAAGATGTTTGGTCAAACGTGCTAACAATATATCCCAGAGTCATGGCACATCAGAGTATTTTTGTCTGTGCAGATTACTCCATGACGTGTGACTCGAACCGAAGAATCGGTTCAAAGAGTCAACTCATTCTGATACAGTAATACACTGATGTTTCATGACTCGACGATATCTTTTTGGAACATTAGACCATACGTCTTCCTGACAGATCCATAAACTACAGAAAATACAAGACAAAACTGGAGATATGTACAGATTTGTGTTCTCTAGCCATGTTAAACTGTAAAACCTGATCTTAAAGTGGGTTGTGCCTGGGTCTTAGACTTCACCCGGACTTCTCAGTACACTAATAAAGGTTCAAACAAAAATTTAGAGAGAAATAAAGATAAAGGTTTCATGTAAACATGCCTGTAATGCTCCCTATACATGATGTAATTAGTTTACAGAGTAACAGGGTGTGTTTGGACACCTTGACCTAACCCATGTACCACAAAAATGTGTTTATATTAATATCAAATAACAAGTATGACAACCCTGAGATGATGTTAAACTCGTTGTTTCTTTGTTCAGAGATAAAATTTCGGTTTCATGATGAAAACAACAACAACAGTGCTTTAGATCAACACCGTCGTCATCCAGACTCGAGTCCTATTACCAGGCTAATCTTCTTAGGTAGCTCTGGGCATTTATTTGGATGGCAGGAAGAAGTTGTAGTCTACGTTGCCTTCTTTTAGGTAATATTTAAGTGAAATATTCTTCAACTGTGCCTGAAATTTAGCGACAAAATGTATGTAGCTAGCTAAGGCTACACTAAAAGCTTCCCTATCCGTTTTTCCGACAAACCTGTTTTCTACACTATGATTGGCCGACAGATCAAGTCGACCAATCACATTGCTGAGACAGAGAACAGCCCAACCAATCGTAGCGTAGAAGGCGGGACTTATGCGACAGCTGAGCACAAAAAAAGCGGCCGTTAGCTCGGCTTAGCCTGTAACGCATGAAGTTACATTTCACGTGAGAAAAAAATTACATTCAAACATCTGGGGTGTCAAAAGCAATACATGTAGGTGGTAGTAAGACTATAAACCTATAAAAGGCTTTACTGTTTACTGAAAATAGCGCAACAGGACAGCTAAGCTTACTATCATAGCGCTAACATCAGGAGGCTAGCCAGCTATGCTAAGTTTGTTTCGCAACTTCTGGACACAAGGATGTCACCGTGAGCCAGCTCTTTTATTCTAAACATTAAAAAGAGAAATAACTCCTCAGGTTTAATCCGTGTTACCTGGATTTTCCGACGCCGCTCTCCCCGATGATTAATATTTTTAAAGTGGTTAAAACGTCGTCGTCCATGTTGTGAGGTTTTCCGCAGCTTCACTCGGGGCAAGGCTGGATGCGGTGACGTGACACTGTTTGGGACTGAAGGTTGACGAAGTTTACGGTGGGCGGAGCCACAGAGGTCGCCGTGTGACGTCATCAGTAGCAAGCGAACACCCAGCCACGGCCCCCCTCCAAAATATTTTGTTGATTGTGCATTTGATTAAAAAAAAATCTACCTTTTGTATTTAAATGAAATAATTATACTCATGTTAAAGTTAGGCGTGACATGGTGAAGTGACAAATTCCTCAGACCAGTCTTATGACGCAAGTGCTCCGACGTTTCTTCAGTTCCCCACTCACACCTTTACTTCCTGCTTGCAGTTACTTTCCTTTTATTGTTGGAAATGGAAGAAAAACATATAATCGTGATTTCATCTTATCCTGTCATACACAACCTTTCATTAAATGTGTATAGAGACATTACAAAGAAAAATAAAGCTTGGAAGGAATTACACTATATGGCCAAAAGTATGTGCACCCCTGACCATCACACCCATATGTGGTTTTTCCCCAAACTGTTGCCACAAATTTGGAAGCACACAGTTGTATAGGATGTAGCAACGCATTTGTCGCATTAGTTTCCCTTCACTGGAACTAAGAGGCCCAAACTTGTTCCAGCATGACAGTGTCCCTGTGCACAAAGCGAGCTCCATGAAGACATGGTGTGTGAAGGTTGGAGTGGAAGAACTCGAATGTGTCCTAAACAGAGCCCTGACCTCAACCCCAATGAACACCTTTGGTATGAACTGGAACATCGACTGCACCCCAGACCTCCTCATCCAACATCAGCGCCTGACCTGAACACAAATCCCCACAGCCACGCTCCGAAATCTAGTGGGAAGCCTTCCCAGAAGAGTGGAGCTTATTATAACAGCAAAAGAGGAATAAATTTGGAATGGGATGCTCAACAAGCATACATGGGTGTGATGGTCTGAAGTTCACAAACTTTTAGCCATATAGTGTATTTGTAACATCATTAACACTTATGTCACTATGTTGGAAAATGGACCACGATGGTGGAAATCATGAGAAACATGTTTTTCATTCTCAAGGGCTTGAATAACAGCCTTCATTTAAGAGACACTGCAGAAGAAATAACCTACAGTTGTATATCACCTCAGTGAACAGGCCAGAAGCGACAGTGGCAAGGAAAAACTCCCTGAGATGATATGAGGAAGAAACAGACTCAAAAGGGAACCTGTCCTCTTCTGGGTGATGCCAGATAATGGGGTTATAAATCGTTAACATGTACAGGTGTAGAAGAACGGGATGAGCACAGGTTTTATTAGGTTAGATACAGACTCTTAGGTACAAATCTACAACATCGGGTCAGATTATCAACAACTTCTGGTTCATTTGCTGACACACATTATTGGACATTATTTATAAAAGGTGAACATCTGTTTCATTAAACTTTATTTTTTTGTTTGTTTTATTTAGATCCTACCATTTGTATGTTTGCAAACTGTTATTCATGAGGCTTAAGGACATTCCCTTAGAGAAAGACAATCTGGGCATTGTTAGAAAGTAAAATCATTTCTATTTTGAAACAGATAAAATAAAGCAGAAGTGGTTTAGAGGATGAACGTGCACCCTAACCCGCCAAGCTAGTGTACCTCCCATTGCAGTTTCTATTACCTTTGAAAAGAAAACTCAGATTTGCTGATAATTTCATGTGGTTTTATGAAAATATATTTCCTGTAACAGCGAGTATGAAAGCATATTCATAAATTCAGTGTGTCTGGTTAAATGCTCCAGATGTGCTTTTGAAGTCAAGCCCCTAGTTTGTTTACATGTGACACCGTAAGTTCAAAATTAAATTCGTCACTAGTTTCTGAGGCTTAATTTAACAGTAACCGTAAGCCATGGTTGATTAGCATCATAAATTAGCAGTGAAGCCTTAACTTCAGGCATTTTGTCCACTGGGACAAAAGACCCTATCAAGGGATGTTTTTCTTCATATAGAATAAAGTATTATTTAATCAAATTCAAATTCTCCTTATAAAAAAGCATTTCCAAGAGCAAAGAAAGTGTTCTGGTATTTTACTTCTGGAAAAAAAAAGTCAAAGTTTATCTTTGCTCTTGTTCATAATAAATATTCTCAAATACATACTCTTACAGGAAGACACAAAAACTAAATGACGGAGTATACTGAATAAGTATATCCTTTTCCCTTTTGAATGAACCAGCAGTGTGGCTTTTTCCTGAGAATAGTTTTCCTTGTCCAAGAACAAAGCCCTATTGTTCTGTTCCCAAAGTGCATAATGGCCTCCAGGGATACAGGAGAAACCTGACCACTGCATCAGAAAATTACAGGTCTTTAGAGAAAGCTTTACTCTTATCTAATTATTCGGGAGACAATTCCTAATTGTTCTTGCAGTTATAAGATAATGGGGAGCTAAAGTAGAACCTTTGTGTTCCTCCTCGGTGCTTCAACTCAAACAACGCAGGGTATGGTTGGTGTCATCGTATGAAAGTTTCAGGTTCTCCCTTCTGATACACCCGATCCAGGCCCTGAGCTCATTATGAAGCTCTTCATGAGCTGGATCAGGTGCATTAGAGCAGAAAAGCCTGGATCAGGAGAGGTAGATGTGTCTCTGACTGGAATTCAGAAACCACCACTGAGAGAAAGACAGAAGATTAAGTTGGGGAAGCTTTATAACTGGAAGTAAAGGGAAGGTAGGGCTTGAAGGCTCAATAGCCATTGGTGTGAAAAATTCAACCTGAGAGCTCGGAGCATATCAAGTCCTCATGGTCACCATGGTGTTCACCACAAACTGTGTAGAGAAACCGATCAGATCTTGTCTGGAAAGAGTCGGCAGATTCATCGGACGGTATCCATGGTGGTTCATTATTATCCCGCTCAGTCTGTCTGCAGCTCTCGGCGTCGGTTTCTACTTTCTCGAGGACAGAAAGTCTAACGACATTGTGAAGCAGTTCACGCCACATGATGGGCATGCAAAGATGGAGAAGCATTTCTATGAGACCTTTTTTCAAAGCAGCGATGACAAAGATGATGACGACGACGACGACGATGACGACGACGATAATGACGACTTGTTTTCTGCTCTGAGGTTGAGCACTGACGGTGTATACGCATCTGCAATTTTCACCTGTGGGATGAATGTTCTCAGCGAAAATGCTCTTGCAGAAATCTTGCGTGTGGACGACCACGTGAGGAGGATGACTGTAGAATATGATGGACTGGAGTTTTCCTACAATGATGTTTGCGCGCGAGTGAACGGGTCCTGTCAAGAGAACATTCTTCTCAAGGTTTTGGACTACAATGCAAGCAACATCCAAGGGCTCAACCTGACTTTTCCTGTACATCACGACAGCACACTCGGTGTTGTTCATCTCGAACATTCAGTTGGGCAGGCAGAAGTGGACGGGAATGGATTTGTTCAGAGTGCCAAGGCAGTGAGAATCATTTACTACCTACGACAAACTAACAGCTTGCTCGAGAAAGCTTGGTTGAATGACTTTGTGAAATTGCTGAGCAACAAGTCAACATATGTGACACAGGTATGTCAAGACTTCTTTATCATGAGCTAGAAGAGTCCAACTGTGTCCTGTATGTCCAGAGTTTAGTGGAATGTGGTGCTTTTCCTCTACCATTACCAAATTCAGTTGTACTCAGCAGGTTTAGTAAGGGTTGTTTGGAGACATTGATAGATGGCGGGCATACAGGTCCAATCACCAGCTCTTCAATCTGAGCATTTAAATTCATTAACCAGGTAAATTTTGACACTAAAGTGGCATCACGGCAAAGTGGGTAGCATTGACACCTCACAGCTCCAGGGTTCCCAGTCTGGGTTCTTCCTGTGTCGGCTTTAGTTATTTCCGGGTTCTCAGTTTTCCTCCCCCTTCACCACAACATGCTGGTAGGTGAAATAGGGACCCTATTGCCTATACCCAGTTTGCCCCTTGGTGTGAAACCGGTGTCCCATCCAGGGCGCACCCAGTGTTCCCAGGATAGGCTCCAGGTCCACTGTGACACTGACCAGTATAAAGCTCTTACTGAAGACTAATGGTCTTTTCTCTTCTTGTGGAAATCTACCTTCCTATAGAGCTTAGTTCTAACACATCCAATTCTAGTACTTGAGTGCTCTTGATTAACTGGATCAGGTATCGCAGATTGGGATGATATCAGAATTTGAAGTCTAGCACAGGTTAGTGATTGTCCTGCTTCATCACACCTACTAAGGCTGGCCATTAAATTATGACCATACTGTTCTGAATTTTGGAACAAAACAGGAACAAAGCTGAGCTCTGCAAATAGAAACTAAAACAATTTTAGCCTGAAAAAAAAATCACACCAAAAAAGGGGGTATTTGGGAAGCACTAGTGGTCATAAATTATGAACTGAATTGATTACTTGAGTGGGCTTTCTTCCAGGTGTCCTATTTCACATCCATATCAAGGCAACAAGAATTTGAGAAGAGTACAGAGTCCGTCACGCAGCTTTTTTCCATCACCTACTTTATTGCCATTCTGTTCTCAGTGCTGTCGTGTGTAAGGTTTGTGTCACACACTACAGTTTTATTAAAATTACAAGAACAATATATAACAACTAATAACTTTTATAATGCTCTGATTGACTTTGCTCTGTAGGCTTGACAATGTGAGGAATAAAGTGTGGGTGGCCTTTCTCGGCGTAATCTCAACTGGGCTGGCCGTACTTTCCGGCTTTGGTTTACTCTTGCTTATGAATGTCCCTTTTGTCATAACCGTGGCATCTTCTCCATTCCTGGTACTTGGTAAGACACTTCTTAACCACATACACTACATAAGTAAGTTTTTCTGAAGTCATGGTGCATGAATTGCTACAACATTGACTTTTTCAGGGATTGGCATTGATGATATGTTCATCATGATCTCCTGCTGGCAGCAGACCAACGTCCAAGACAGTGTAGCAGAGCGCATGGCTGCCACCTACAGAGAAGCAGCCATCTCAATCACAATCACCACCTTGACTGACATAGTGGCCTTTTACCTCAGTTACAGCAACCCCTTTGGTTCAGTACAGTCCTTCTGCCTATATGCTGGCACGGCCATCTTGTTCTGCTACCTCTATAACATCACCTTCTTTGGCGCGTGTCTGGCACTGAATGGCAGAAGGGAGGAAAGCAATCGGCATTGGTTGACATGCCTGAAAGTTCCAGAAGAAAGCCTACCTGGATCTTCAAAAGCTTATATTGCCTGCTGTGTGGGGGGAGCCCACAACCACGAAACTGGAACTGAAGAGGAACACTTGATGAAACTGTTCTTCAGGAAGTACTATGGACCTTTTCTGACCACAGATCTTGCCAAAGCAACAGTGATTCTCCTTTACATGAGCTATATTTCCATCAGTATCTACGGATGCACCACAATCAAAGAAGGGATTGACCTGAAGAACCTGGCGGTAGATCAATCGTATGTAGTCAAATTCTACGAAGATGAAAAGAAGCATTTTGCTGAGTATGGTCCGATCGTCATGCTGGCAGTCAATGCTACGTTTCCATATTGGGATGAAGTAGAACGAGCTCAACTGGAATCTTGCATTTCGGAATTCCAAGGCCTTCCTTTCGTTGGGAATTTGGCCACCTCTTGGCTTCATTCTTTTGAGAGTTATGCCAAAGAAAAGCACCTCAACATCGGCTCAGAAGCTGAATTTATGGAACATCTGCGCCCTTTTCTACAAGGTCATCCAATGCTCAGATTGGACGTCAACATGACTGACGATACAATTCAAGCCTCACGCTTATTTCTTCAAACAGTTAACATTCCGTCCGAGAAGATCATGCTGGAAACGTTGAGAAAAACTGCCCAAAATTGCCAATTCCCATTAGTGGTCTACCATCCTACATTTATATATTATGACCAATACACTGTGATTGCAAGCAACACGATTCAGACCGTTGGTGTAGCTACTGCGGTGATGCTCGTCATCTCGCTTATACTCATCCCAAGTCCAGTTTGTGCTTTATGGGTCACTTTTGCCATCGGATCAGTCATTGTAGGAGTCACAGGCTTCATGGCGTTGCTGGGTATCAGCTTGGACTCCATTTCGATGATCAACCTGGTTATTAGTATCGGGTTTTCTGTGGATTTCTCAGCTCATATCTCTTACACGTTTGTATCCAGTGCCAAGCCTTGTGTGAACGATAAAGCCGTGGAGGCGTTGTCACATCTGGGCTATCCCATACTACAGGGGGCGTTTTCTACAGTTCTTGGGGTAGTGGTGCTCTCTGCGTCAGTAAGCTACATCTTCAGAACCTTCTTCGCCATCACGTTTCTAGTCATTTTGTTTGGTTTGCTTCATGGCATTGCTTTTATCCCGGTGTTTTTAACCTTTTCTGGATTTTGTGTCAAGTTTTAATTGTTCTGCTTTATTGACTAATCTAATATCCATTGTTTTCAAGTACAACGACTAGAAAGACTGTTAAAGGTATTTTTTTATTTTATTCTTATTTTTATTTTCTGTATTTATTTTTAACGTTGTGTCTATGGACAAGAGCAAAATGCAATCGAAAGAAAAAAAATGTGTAATGCAATACACAAATGGTGCTGCTTTTCATTAGTGATAGAAAACGTACCGCACTGAAAAGCAAACCTTTCAATGCATCGCTCTTACACTGTTGTTCTTTTTTTCATCATGAATATAATAATCTCTATATGTTGCCTCTTGAGCTGTGGAGTTCACTGGATGAGGTCAAGTCGCTTTTCTGAAATCCTGTGAAGGCAAGTCATATTTAAAACCTCTAAATATAAATATTTTGTGTGTCTGCAGGTATAATGTGAAATATTTTAAAATCGATTCAATCGATTTGTGATGATTATTTCACACCTTTCCATGTATGAAAAGCAACAAATAAATTCTTCACAGTTAAATCACAGTTCATCATATAATTTTTATTCATTTAACCACTCATTCATCATTAACGATGCACAAACTCAAAACTCAATTCCGAATAAAAATCCATCAAACCTCAAGCGTACATTCTTTTATACATCTATATACAAAGATAAAATGTTCCAACGTAACATGAGCTTATTGGTATATACATGATTAACACAGATTGGATAAAGGAAAGGTAACGGTAGACCAAACCAAACTATACTTAGTTCTAAAGAATAACGTGTATTTCACTACTGCAGTAATACACAGATAACCAGCAACCGCAACCAAACCTGTAAGGAGGCTTTAGGATGGTGTATGGCTTTTAAATATTTTATTTATTTATTTTTCAATACATAATGTAGCATATATACAATTTTCTTCAGTATCTTGTCTCTTTTATTTTCGAGATCACTGAGAATGGTGGAAATGAGAACCATACTAAATTAAATTTTCAGACTTAAACACTCTTTAAGTCCAGATTTTGCACTAACTGGCCTTGTGACAACAGTATTTTCGCTACGTCATGTGACTCTGATTTGTAGTTTGTGAGACCCCGTCTTTGGTGAAGTCAGTACGAATAAACGCGCAGAGTCTCCGTATTGATCTACAGACCTTCCTGTGGAATTCTGAGAAAGTGATCCAGCATGCTGTGCCAAAATTAGAACATCCGAAAGCAGCATTTTTTCCCTCCCTACAAGACAGTGCATACTCTAAACATACATCACTGTCATTATATCTACAAAGTGCATTGAGAGTTTCTAATGTCCTGTACACTCCCATATGTTTTCCTAAAGGTTTTCCACCATGAGCAGCGGTTACACGTCATCTGACTCTGTTTCTCTGCATACATCACCTCTCCACTGTGGAGAACTTAGTGGGAAATGCCTTCAGGCAAGCGGGAATTAGGGAGTAGTGTGGATTTAAACACGTGTTCATCATTTACCTATATGTACGTCCAGAACATAAAAGGCTTGAGCTTAAGCTTGTCAGGATGTTGTATTGCTTATGCGCTTATGTACATTCACACACACACACATACACACACACCACACGCTGTGAGACTCATCTGCTGTCCAACGTCTTCCCCTCCAAGACCATCTGAATCTCTCTGGCGTCCAGCGTCTCATACCTCAGCAGAGCCTCAGCCAGATTCTTGTGCTCTTTCGCACGGGCCTTCAGGAGAGCTTTAGCACGCTCGTATGAATCCTGTGAAGAAAAACAGCACGCAAAAACATTAAATGACGAATAAGTCAGGATGGATTATGGATATGTAATATTGTATTAGGGGTTAATCGGTGGACGCTGAGGACAAGGCTTACTCTCAGAAGTGTCCTGATTTCCAGTTCGACGGCTGCTTGCGTCTCTGGGCTTTGCTTCGACAGATCGGTGTACGTCATGACCCCCAGCTAGACCATGAAACAAAGGAAAGTTGTTCAGCACCTCGGAAATGAGCAACGGCACATCCCTGACAGCGAGTGTGGCAACAGTCTTCTTCTTTGGGCTTTTCCCTTCAGGGGTCTCCACAGCGAATCATCGCTCTCCACCTATCCCTATCTTCTGCATC
>CM074965.1:16301672-16317708 GCA_037577455.1 Pangasius macronema | reverse complement strand
ACTCGATTCTCTTCCCTCCTACGCTGTCGAGCTCATCGATGAAGATCACACAGGGAGCATTCGCTTTGGCCTCGCCTTATGGAGAAATAAAAAAAACGTACATCTCTTAGGATATAAACGCATCACACTGTTTAAATAATCCTTTTGTATCATGATGTACAGTTTCAGAGTTATTTCATAAGTAGCCTCTGCAGGTCTAACATCTAAAACGTAGATATTCAGATTAGAAATGTTACAAGGAATGAAAATGAAAACGAATTAAAATTTTCATTGACTAATTGAAAAAGTGAAGAAGATTAATCAATCCAGAATGAAAACGCTACTTTAAAAAGTGCTTAACTGCTGAGTAAGGTTAATTTTCCATTCTGATTGCAAGACAGTATTGACTATAACTGAACATCCTCCCAATAAACCTAACTTCCTGTCTGGAATCCGTCACTTCCTGCAGTCTGGCTGTCGGATGATATGACATTAAGCTTCCTATAAGCAGAGTAGGCCACATGTGTCGAGAACATTACTGACTGTTTTTTTTTTATATATTAACTCTAACTAAAGAGGGGGAAGTGGAACACTGGAAGAGGAATGGAAAAATATCGTTATCGCAAATCGTTTCCAATTTTTCTTGCGTGTAGCCAAGACAAGGACAGAGAAAATCCTGCATCAGGGCGGTGCTTACGAAACAGGTTCCTGATCCGGCTCGCGCCGACCCCGACGAACATCTCGTCGAATTCCGATCCGGAGGCGTAGTAGAAAGGCACGTCAGCTTCCCCTGCCACGGCGCGTGCCAGCAGGGTTTTCCCCGTTCCCGGCGGCCCGACTAACAGAATCCCTGCCGAGAAGCATGGAGTAGGACCTCGTCATCATGCGACGTAATTTAAAGACTCGCTGAACAGTGAATAAATGTCACGCTGGTGTTCTTCATAAACTACACGGGCTTACCTTTAGGGAGCTTTCCTCCCAGGACGGTGAACTTCTGCGGGTTCTTGAGGAACTCCACGACCTCCTGCAGCTCGTTCTTGGCCTCCTCCACTCCTTTCACATGCTCGAAGGTGACGTTCTTCATCTGGACGGGGTCCACTGCCGAGTCCAGGCCTGATGTGGTTCGGAATCGCACTGTCCGGAACGGTTAGATTACAGTTCACACACCAGAGGCACGCTGCACACCGTACGCCCCACACACATACACACACACACACACACACACACACACACAGAGCACTTCACAAAACCTGCTGCTGTGCTCATAGGGATTAGAGTACGAGAGTATACTGAGCTTAGTTTTAGATATTTTTTTATTGTTTTTTTTTCAAAAGGTAAATCGGTGATCATTTGTTACGAACGCGGCGCACAAAGCAGGTTTTGGAAAGCACAAAGCAGATCAGATCAGAAGCCTTTACCCGAAAGAAACGGCGTTTTGGAGAGTCCATACAATCCAACCAGCAAGAGGATCAACAGGATCAGCCGTGTTCGCCTTAAAGACTCTAAAGAGGAAAACATATTTCAGCAGCGTTAGCAAAGCTTGCAGGTTGAACAGGTTGCCAGATAAACGTCAAAATAACTCCTGAATAAAACACAGAGTCACGTGAATACTGAAAACTGTGAGTGTGGAATTTCGCGGGATATTACAGAATCGCTAATTTTCTAATCTTTATTTTCAGAGCTTAAAGTTTTCTTTAAGACGCTTTAAGTTTTTTTAGATACTTAAAAGCGATGCAGGTCTTACCCTGGGTTCTCTGTGTGAGGGCCTGAGCTTTCAGAAAGCCCTCAGCGAAACCCGTCTTGAAAGCGTCGTGATGTGCGTCGGGAATGTTTCTGCTTTTCAGAAGATTGTCTTTTCAGAGGCCTCGAACCGAAAACAGGGCGTATTCGTTCGGGACGTCTCTGCTCACACTACATTCCCTACATTTGTCTATAAGGAAACTCTGGAGATGTAAGAAAACTTTGTCTGTAGGTAAACTGTGTTTTTGTTTTGTTTTTGTTTTCCTCGCACAGCTTCACCGGGTTTTCACACCTGCATGTGGAACACACCTTCATAAAAGATGGAGTGAACGTGTCCGTGTCCGGTGGATGATCAAAGCCACTCTGAAGACGCCTCGTTCTGGACTTCAGGGTTTTAAAGCCTCGTGTTTGGATCAACACTGAAAGAAGACAAAGAGCAAAACCAGAACACGTCTTAAAATGATGTCTTTAAAAATCGACCATAGTCCTATCTGTCAAAATTACGCACAATGCACTTTTCACTTTTTTTTTTTGCATAAATCATGATATTTTTTATATTTTAAAAAAAATTAATTGATGGACATTCACTCATTATGCATTAATTCATAACTGTCTGGATGACAGAGCGTCATTACGGAGGCAGAGAAACCAACACTGTCCTCCTATCACTCTGATGAGAAACAAAATGGCGGGGGTTTGCACCTTCATAATATTCACAACCGCACTCTCATTCAATGGACCGGTCCACAAATCTTCAGCACACACGGTCTGAAGAGCAGAAGGGCTCTGTTTGCAAAAAACTGGTGACGGCGCTCCCATCTTGGCGACAGAAAAACCTGGACGGGAGAAAGACAGCAAACGTTCCATCACACCCTGTTTCTCAGATGTTCTCCCCAAGACATTTTAAGAAACATCCAGAATTCTGAAAAGTTGACATCACATCATGTCCACACTCACATGCGACAAGGCCACCGTTAGTTTTTTATGTACATGCAAAAAATCTACATTTTAAACCATTACGAATAAAAATAAAGCTTGGAAAGACGTAGCAGAGGTCGCTGGTGCCTCAAGTGAGTGTATGCAGTTTGGACATTTTGCTAGTACGAAAGCTAGCGTGAAGACATAAATAAATAGCCGATGTCTCTGCTTTCAGGCTGATGAGTGCATTTCAAAGCTACTTTATACAGCTACTACTGTTTCTCATTGGAGAAAAAGGAAAAAAAAAAAAAACTAGAAAGTTCACGTCCGCAAGCGGCAGCCTGCCTTACTGATTCGCCAGTCTGTATCTCTCTCACCATATCTGTTGTGAAAGAAGGAGTCAGTGGACAGGTAGGACGTCCTCCAGGGGTACGGTTCTGCTCTAGGGGGTTTCGACGACACGTCCCGAGTCACGCACGGCAACAGTCTGTCCACAAGTTCGTCCAGCTGCTCTACTCCCAGATCCGTCAATCCCACGTCTCTCAGGCTCCATGACGGCTGCGAAACACAAACACTGGATAAGGATCATCAGATATCATTACATCACCATATTAAACTTCTCTAACAAACATATTTCACTCAAAATGCTCATCTGTGATGGTCTATATGACCACAACATAACAGATGATCGCTGGGATGTTTTTGGGAGGTGCGAGGAAACCAGAGAACCTGGAGGACACCCACATACAGATACGGAAAGAACAGTAACACGAGCTCAGGATCGAACCCACGACCCTGGATCTGTGAGGCAGCAGCACTACGTCAAAGTCTGATGATATAATGAATTCGGCTGTCACACAGGTGGAACGACAGGTAGACTGTTAGACCAGGTAAATCAGTTCTGGCCCGTGTACCTGTCCGGTGTTTCGATGGGAATAAGACGGATGTACCTCTGGGATGTGTAGCTCTTGCTCCGGTCTCCTTTCTCTGTGCTGAGGGTTGACCACTGAACCTTTTAAAGAGTGAAAGGCGTTGATCAGGTGACTCAGTGGGACTGTGACCTGAAAATGGATCATAATATTTAGCTTCATTCAGGCGTTCATTTCACGCATGCGCAGTGCAACAGTTAAGCTTCTGATGCAACACGATAAACTGTAAAATTATAATTTAAAGAGTATTATTAATCACTTCTTAGAGGCGACACTTCATTTAAACTTCCTTTTGTTTACAATGAATCTCTGGTAAATTTAAAATGTATAGAATAATATCTTATAATAATAATAATAATGTTTCTCAGTCAGTTCCGTTACTCTAGGCCCAAAACTAGGTGGCCCAGTCCTAAATAGCTCCCTGCTCCCTATATAGGCGCACTACATATATTACAGAACAACGACATCCACACTCTACTTAGTGCACTACTTATACAACAAGTGGACATTTTGGGATTGAGCCAGCGTTTAGCTACGAGCTAGTAATGTTGAAGGCTTCTAAGCTAAAATATTAACTAGTTATCAAACTCTAAGTAGTAAGCTAGTGATTTGAAGTCAGCTAGTACTCCGATTACAAGCTCATTTACAAAATGATCACCGCTGACATACAGCTGAAAAGTTAGCATCGGTGTTAGCGTTAGCTTTCTTAACTGCGAACATGTCAAGCTAACGTAGGTTACTGGCTAATCGCAGTTAGCTAGCACACTTCTGCAGTTACCTGCGGCTGTACGGTGGACGAGAACGAAAACATTTCCGATAAAGCAACGACAAATTCTAAGTGACGCGACACATATAACTAGATCTGAGGTGTGTTAGTTTAAATGAAACGTCCTCCACCGGCGTCCTCGGCGAGCTTTTCCCGGTAGCTTCCGCTAGCGCTAACGCGGCATTAGCGCCCCCGTGTGGACGCTGTGATATCACACTCCTGTGTTTACACCTTTAAAATGCGGTAATAAACTGAAAATCATAAAAAACACAAACATCATCATTTGACTTCATCCCTTTAAACTGTGCTTTCAAGTGCAATACTTTTGTTATTATAATAAAAATAAAAACATTACAATTATTACAATTATCTGCCAGTCAGTCAGTCAGTCAGTCTATCCACCATACATAGGGTCTCTCTCTCTCCCTCTCTATCTATCTATCTATCTATCTATCTATCTATCTATCTATCTGTCTGTCTATCTGCCAGTCTATCTATCTATCTATCTATCTATCTATCTATCTATCTATCTGTCTATCTGTCTATCTGCCAGTCAGTCTATCTATCTATCTATCTATCTATCTATCTATCTATCTGTCTATCTGTCTGTCTGTCTATCTGCCAGTCAGTCAGTCTATCTATCTATCTATCTATCTATCTATCTATCTATCTATCTATATGTCAGTCTATCTATCTATCTATCTATCTATCTATCTATCTATCTATCTATCTATCTATCTATCTGTCAGTCTGTCAGTCTATCTATCTCTGTCTCTATCTTCCAGTCTGCCTATCTATCTATCTATCTATCTATCTATCTATCTATCTATCTATCTATCTATCTCTCTATCTGCCAGTCAGTCAGTCAGTCAGTCTATCTATCTATCTATCTATCTATCTATCTATCTATCTATCTATCTATCTATCTATCTGCCAGTCAGTCTGTATATCTATCTGTCTGTCTATAACAAGATTGTGTCACTATTTTTTCCCACTCAGTCACAGATAAATATTATTCAATTATTTTATGATTATAAAACTATAGTAACACATCTAACACATAACTACATAAGTTGTAATTTATTATATTAGTTATAATTCTATTTAATATATATATATATAAAATACTAATACTACTACTAACAATAATAAGTGTGTGTGTGTGTGTGTGTGTGTGTGTGTGTGTGTGACGTCACGCGGGGGGCGGGGGCAGGAGGCTGGAGGCCGCTGTAATGGCGACTCTGTGTGTCTGATCGAGTCTCAGCTCGCTGCATCCGCGCGGTTCCTTCAGCAGCATCGGCTTTTCCCTGCGATCGGCGGCGTTCAGAGGGAATTAAAGAGAAACAGTAACTCAGGCTGGAAGTAAGTAAACCTTAATGAGCGGAGAGGAAGCCTGCAGGTTGTGGAATAAAGCGGGGTGTCGGACAAAAGCCTGTGAGCTCCGAGCTGCTGTTTACAGAAATGTGGAATTTTACAGGAGGAGACCTGCTGCTCCGTCTTTCTTTCCTTTCTTTCATTTCCTTTCTTTACCTTTCATTTCATCTCATCTCATCTCCTCTCAGAAAACATGGGCTCTGCTGAAGGATAGCACACAGCTGTTGTTTGGGAAGTGAAGACAAACAGCAGCACTAAACTGACCCCCGCTTTGGCTTGGAGGGTTTTTCTTTCTTTCTTTCCTTTTTTTTCTTCTTTCTTTCCTTTTCTTTTTTTTTCTTTACAGCGCAGAATCTGGGATCCATCTGTTGAGCTCTGAGTCGAGTTAAAGCTTGTTTTTGCTTGTTTTTGTTTACACAGTTCATGTTTAAATGTCGTTCTTGTGTCTGTTTATTTGTTTTGCAGCGTTCAGCTGTGCTCGAGCTAACCTGCCTTACAACTTAGTTTGTAAACGGTAGCTAACTAGCTAGTTAGCCAAAAATATTGTCTAAAGTGTATGTAAATACACCTCTAATAAAATGTAAACCTCTCAAACTTCACATAAGACTATAAATAATAACCAAGGATAATTAAAAAGAGACATTTTGCGTGTTAATGAGTAGGCCAATGAGTAGGTAAAGTGGTTAGTTGGTAAGGTAGTTAGCAATAAACTAGTACTTGGAAACTTTAGTGGTGAATTGATGTTATTTATAGTTAGGTGTGTTTAATGCTAATCATGCTATATAGGTAATAAGTTAACTAATGATATGTGTTGAGTTAGCTAGCTAGCTAACAGCTAAGAATAACGGTTACAGAACTAGCTATAGATTATTCAGTCGCTGTAATGCACTTCGCTTGCTTTGCTAACAAAACAAAAAAATGTTTACGAAGCTTGTGAAAGTGTGTTGTATTTTTCTTTTCCTCCTTTTTTTATTTGGAGTTATTCGTTAAATGAGCAGCGGCCGGAATAACCGAGTCATGATGGAAGGGGTGGGCGCTCGAGTGATCCGCGGCCCGGACTGGAAGTGGGGGAAGCAGGACGGCGGAGAGGGCCATGTGGGCACCGTCAGGAGCTTCGAGAGCCCCGAGGAGGTGGTCGTGGTTTGGGATAACGGCACCGCGGCGAACTACCGCTGCTCCGGGGCCTACGACGTCCGGATACTGGACAGCGCGCCTACAGGTAACACCGCCTTACCTCCTTACCTGCTTCCCTTTCAGGGGAAAGTATCTAAAGCACGCTCAGAAAGTCGCTGGATGACGCCACAGGCTAATTTGCATACTAATTTATTCATCGTGATCATTAGCATTTCGAATGTTCTACCACAGCGCGGTTGAATGCTCGAATCTGATTGGTCAGTAGGTGTGCATCGTTGTTGTTGAAAGTAGTTCCGGCTGTAACGTGAACAACAGGTTGATATCAATGCGCTGGGTCTTACGTTATTGTTTCTATAGTAACAGGAATGAAATAATGTACGATTAATGATAATTAAAAATAAAACGTGGTGTTGTTTAACAAAGTAGAACCGATAAACGTTGATGTGGTGACGTTGTTTGTGAGAGGACGTGTATATAAGGAGTCTCGGTTTTGAGCGCTTTGTAACGGTCATGGTATTTTTTGAAGTTTATCAGCTCAGGAAAGTCTTTAGGACAGACCATTACATTATACTTTCTGATTTCTCTGTAAAATGACAATTTTTTATTTTTTAAGAGAGAATAAGAGATAAGAGACTGAGGCTGCCGAGGGAACGATTGTTTATCGTGGCTATAACATACCTGCAAAGAGGAACTAATTTGTCTCTTGGACATTCCACGATATTAAAACTAACTCTAAAGCGTTAAAATGTGCAACATTTTGTTCGTTAATAAATTAAACATTCTTATCGCTGGCAGATTGCCAACATATAAGCAGAGTAACTCACACCAGTCCGTGCTGTTATACAAAAATAAAGCACTTCCTGGGGGGAAGTGTGTGTTGTGCCGTATCACTCCACCCTGCCACTGATTGTTTTTGTATAACAGTACGCTCCGGAGTGTGCGATTCCTTACATAAATTAGGGTTCATGAAGAAGCAAGGTTTTCACTCAGAATATAATAATATAGGTAAGGAATAACACGCGGTAGACCGTGCTGTTTTAGAAAAATAATGCACAGCGGGGTGGTGTGATGCGGCAAGACGCTCGATCGTCGCAAAAGCACGGTCCAGAGTGTGTTATTCCGCTTATGGCACAGTGATTTATAGTTAATTTAATGATGCGGAAGGTCAGAGAGACAAGTTAGTTCCAGTTCTCACTTGTTAAAGCTGTGATAAACAGTCATTATCTCACCAGTCTCTCTCTCTCTCTCTCTCTCTCTCTCTCTCTGTGTCTGTCTCAGAAAAATACAGCCTGTCATTTTACTTCTACAACCGAGACTCCTTCCATAGATGTTAAATAAATGTCTCCTGAAAAATCCCCGTATCAACGATTATACGTTTTACTTTGTTAAACAACTCTCAAAATGGAGTCCGAGGAACCACCAGAGCACCGAGCAAAATTTCCATCCCACCTACATCTCACTCTAAGAAACACAAAAATCCCTGAAACTAGCCACTGGTAAAAGGAAAGCAAAAAATATCCTTCGTTTTCTCAGACATTGCATTCACAGTGGTGTGCACGCATCTCTAATTTCCAGGCTACAGAGCTGGCTGTGTACATTGTTCATAACATGTCCGCTCTTACACTTTCCCTTTGTTTGCCTTTGCCTATGTTTGCGGATATTGATTAGGTTTCCTCTTTTCAAGCTGTGTTCGATTTAACTCAGGGACTGTGAAGCGTGTGTTTTGTTAGCAACGAGCTATCCAGCTAACATTAGTGATGTATTTACTTTCTCAAATCACATTTAAAGTAGTGAAGTGATATTAGTACGAGCGGCCAATGCAGGCGTGAAAGTAAATGGCGAACCTGAGGATGAAGACACCTTCTCGACCTTCTACTAGACCTCCGGTACTTCAGCACTCCAGGTTTCTTAAACGTAAGAAATAAATGCAGCTCAATTTTATTTATACAGCTCTTTTTAACAATGGACATTGTCACAAAGCAGCTTGACAGAAATCCGGATATAGAAATAGATTTCTGTTTATCCGTAATGAGCAGCCCAGAGGCGACGGTGGTGAGGGAAAAACTCCCCGAGACGGCCTGAGGAAGAAACCTTGAGAGGAACCCGTCCTCATCGGAGTGACACTGGAGAGTGCGAATATATAAACTCCACCTCTATAAGTGTGTAACTACAGAGTTAAGGAGTGTTAAGTGTGTTGGAAAGATCTTCAGTATAAGCATCAGGGTCTTTTTTTTAAATTTCAGTAGAATAAAGCACTCGGGATGTGTTGTTTTTGCAAAGTAATCAACAATAAGTGACACGGAAATGTAGGTACTGTTACCATCGTGACGTTGATTATTAAAGAGCGTCACAAAACGCCGACACTGGAGACTCCTTCCATAAATACGCCAAAAGTGGCCTCTGACCTCGTGCCTCTGTCTCGCAGGCATCAAGCACGACGGCACCATGTGCGACACCTGCAGGCAGCAGCCCATCATCGGCATCCGCTGGAAATGTGCCGAGTGCACAAACTACGACCTCTGCACTACCTGTTACCATGGAGACAAACACCACCTAAGGCACAGGTTCTACCGCATCACCACGCCAGGCAGCGAGAGGTGAGAAGTTTCCATACGTGTTACTACATATCATAAATCACATGACCGTGAGCTTGGCTAGAAACCTTAGTGCCACTGAAGAGAAGTGTTAGTGGCAACGTAACTGCAGTGTTAAGTGTGTTAAGTGTGTTGGAAAGATCTTCAGTATAAGCATCAGGGTCTTTTTTTTTAAATTTCAGTAGAATAAAGCATTTGGGGTGTGTTGTTTTTGCAAAATAATCAAAATAGAGAAACATATTGTGAGATGATTTATCATGATCTCTATTATATCGCCTGTCTCTAGCGCATGTTAGTGGGGGAGTCGTGTAGCTTTAGCGTAGTGGGTGAGTCGTGTAGCTTTAGCGTAGTGGGTGAGTCGTGTAGCTTTAGCGTAGTGGGTGAGTCGTGTAGCTTTAGCGTAGTGGGTGGGTCGTGTAGCTTTAGCGTAGTGGGTGGGTCGTGTAGCTTTAGCGTAGTGGGTGGGTCGTGTCGCTTTAGCGTAGTGGGTGGGTCGTGTCGCTTTAGCGTAGTGGGTGAGTCGTGTCGCTTTAGCGTAGTGGGTGAGTCGTGTCGCTTTAGCGTAGTGGGTGAGTCGTGTAGCTTTAGCGTAGTGGGTGGGTCGTGTAGCTTTAGTGTAGTGGGTGAGTCGTGTCGCTTTAGCGTAGCGGGTGGGTTGTGTAGCTTTAGCGTCGTGGGTGACTTGTGTAGCTTTAGCTTTAGGATCAGGAATAGTGTAAAGTGACGTGTTACTGCTTGTAGAGTAAATTAGCGTTTAATTTTATTGTAGATGTTAAACACAAATAGAGCGAGGCTCAATTTAGACGGATGATTTGCATCAGAAAGGAGCACACGCTTTTTTTTTTTTAAACAAAGTTATTTTTTTAAAGCAGAACCGAAATCTCTGGCATATGAAAAGGATTAATGTACATGTTTGTTAGGATATATTTAGTCTCTGCTTTAACTCTACTGGGTTGTGTGTTATTTGTGCGCTTTAAGACGAGCAGTGTGTACTTTAACCCTAACCCCAGGGCTGAATGAAGTCTCCTGCCTCCATATGGTGAGGCGATTAGGGTTGAAAAGGCCAGCGGTTGGTGAGAGCTCGCTCGTGTCTGCGCTCTCTAACAGCTCACGTCGTGAGACAGGAAACAATGGGTTTGTCTAACAGCTGCTCCGTGTAAGTGCAGTTCTCTCGGGAGCGTCGCTCCGCGCTGCGGCGGGATATTTTCCTCTCTGTAAAGGAATTGCTGGCGTTTTCCTTTGCCTGCCAGCTGCCTCGTCTGCTCTAACAGTCTGTAAAACAATAAAGCTGACGGTTATTTATGTGTTTTGGGCAAGATCAGAGGCTTAACAGGGATAAGTGTTAGCCTGAAGGATCTCAGATGTGGCTGCACAGGAGCTCATTGGATTTGCACTGAAAATGCACTTAAGTAAGATCAGAATTGTAAAAATATAGTTTTTTTTCCACAAAATGGTATTTTTCCACTTTTTCGGCAAATCTGTTGCAGTATTAGCCCCGACATTTCGGTAGGTCTTACTCAAAACTACGCGGCCCTTATCTCAGTTATAATGATGAATCCTCATTAACCTATAAGAATTAATTTTTATTAGTATATATTGTGGATTTATTGTATGCGTTACATTTTTAACAGCACAGCATTTCTAGCAAAAAGTTACATCCGGTCAGTGTTATCTGTCTAATCAAGCGTGTCCTTGTTTTGTGTCCAGGGTCCTTTTAGAATCTCGGCGCAAATCAAAGAAGATCACAGCGCGAGGGATCTTCACCGGAGGACGCGTGGTGCGCGGCGTGGACTGGCAGTGGGAGGACCAGGACGGGGGAAACGGCAGGAGAGGAAAGGTACTGACATGTAAAATACTGCTGTGGACTGTAAAACTCATATAGTGTTTTTTAGAAGAAATAATTCCAGCTGCACTGGCTGAGATGCCTTACTTTACACTTACTAACAACTCTTACATGCCGCAACTTTACATACCATTTTACTGAGTGATTCATAAATGAGCTCCACACACAACTTTACACAACAAAACTTTACACGCCATTTTACTGAGTGATTCATAAATGAGCTCCACACACAACTTTACACAACAAAACTTTACACGCCATTTTACTGAGTGATTCATAAACGAGCTCCACACACAACTTTACACAGCAAAACTTTACACGCCATTTTACTGAGTGATTCATAAATGAGCTCCACACACAACTTTACACACCACAACTTTACACCACAACTTTACATGCTACAACTTTATATATAGAGCAGCTTTACACACCACAGCTTTACACACCATTTTACTGAGTAATTAATGAATGAGCTCCACACACAACTTTACACAACAAAACTTTACACACCATTTTACTGAGTGATTAATAAATGAGCTCCACATATAACTTTACACACCACAGCTTTACACACCATTTTACTGAGTGATTAATAAACGAGCTCCACACACAACTTTACACAACAAAACTTTACACACCATTTTACTGAGTGATTAATNNNNAGTGATTAATAAACGAGCTCCACACACAACTTTACACAACAAAACTTTACACACCATTTTACTGAGTGATTAATAAATGAGCTCCACACACAACTTTACACACCACAGCTTTACACACCATTTTACTGAGTGATTCATAAACGAGCTCCACACACAACTTTACACCACAACTTTACATGCTACAACTTTATATATAGAGCAGCTTTGAACACCACAACTTTACACACCATTTTACTGAGTGATTAATAAATGAACTTTACACAACTAAACTTTACACAACGCTACAACTTTTTATAGAGTAGCTTTACACAGCACAACTTTATAAAAATTTACTTTTACACACCACAACTTTACTAAGTGATTGATAGATGAGGCATACACACCAGTTTACACATCACAACAAATTTTACACACCGCTGTTGAAGTAAAAGCTCTGAAAACGAGATTTAAAATACATGAAGTGGACCACCAACATCCCGCCAATCAGGATAAGGAGGCTTCTCGATTTGCCTGCTCATTATTTCAGAAAGTTCGATGTCGGGTGTTCTGGCCCAGATGTAGTGTGTTTTTGGGGGCGTGGCTTTGGAGAGAACACTGAAGGCAGGAATTGTATTTTGTAAAATTGATTTCAGATTTAGACGACTTCCTGGACCGATTAGTTTGGCTGAATTGTGCTCGGTGCTGTATTGTTATTATTAATTGCGGTGGCGGTGACCTTGGCAGTGTGAACAGGTGTAATAGTGCTGTTGCTAGTCGTACTCTCACCTCGGTAGTGCGTGTCGACGTACGTGTCATTAAAGCCTAATAGCAGGTTTCCAGTGCAGCGTGCAGTGTTACATGCTGACTCACCGTTTGCTGTTACGCTCGCTGCGGAAAATGAATGCACGACACTAAAAGCGGCCCAGGACCCGAGTGCTTTATAGTACATAAACATCACTTCTGTTTCACCGACAGGTTTCCATGAATTCACTCGTTTCCAGCTGCCGGGTCAGACGATCGCTAAACGATGATGCTTTTATAAATCAGGATGTAATGACGCTGAGTCACTCGTAAAGACGAAACCTCTCTTTCATCAGAACCATCCCTGACACCCCGGTTTTGTTTTTTTAAGGAAAGTGAAAAAAGAGAGGATGATGAGGGCACAACTCTTTATATGTTATGAGTTAGATAGTTTATCTTAATTAGGAAAGATTAGTATCTTGTTCTCAAAATTAAAGTCTATAATTGGTAGGTGGGTTCGACATTTGAAGGATCTATTTTCCCCCTGCCCAATGGCCTAATGGTCAGAGAGTCGGACTTGTAACCTGAAGGTGAACCTGAAGGTGGTGGGTTCGAGTCTCGGGTCCGNCGCAGCTAAAATGGCTGCCCACTGCTCCGGGTGTGTGTGTTCACTACTGTGTGTGTGCACTTGGATGGGTTAAATGCCGAGCACAAATTCTAAGTATGGGTCACCACACTTGGCCACAAAGTCACTTCACTTCACGAAGCTCCGCCCCCAGGATTTTAGGTAGTAGAGTATGGTGTCTGTAAAATGACTGACAGGAGCTACGTCCAAACACAAACAAGTATTCAGGACTGGAATCCAGGTCTCCAAACAGGTTTTCCCACCCGATTTCATAAACTTGCTAAGGCCAGTACTTAATCCATTGGTTTTTCCATCCTTATCTTAATCCATTCCATCTTAATCCATCGTGTTTACGAATAATCTGGAAAATATGTGTAAGTAAGGAAGGGCAAAAAATCATCTATTGCACCTTTAAGTATAACCAGTAAAGGAAAAACTTATGTCATTCATTAAATAATGTTTTAATCATTGAGAAATTGCTGTGGAGTAAGAGGAATAAAACACCTCGGCAGGTGCTGTTATAGGAAGATTATCCCGTTCAGGTGCTAACGGTAACTCTGCTAGCCGTTGATTATTTTCCCGTAACAGAACGCACCCAAGTTTGTTCCTTACTTAAAATGTCAGTAGTAAAGTCAACACACAGCATGTAGCAATAAAGGCAAGCACATCCATAGGAAGGTGGGGTGCCAATACTTTAATCTTGGTGAACCTGGAGAGAATGTGGCCTACATACTTTCACACAAGTGATGTCATTTTACCTTCTCCCTCTTTCCCCTTAGGTGACGGAGATCCAGGACTGGAGTGCAGCAAGTCCTCACAGTGCTGCCTACGTCCTCTGGGACAACGGGGCCAAGAACCTTTACCGAGTCGGCTTCGAGGGCATGGTGAGTCTCTCACACACACACACACACACACACACACACACACACACACGCTTCTCACAAAGCAACAGCTGTTCCCGGGTCAGAGGCCCATTGACAGAACCCCAGCAGCCGGCATGTGTGCAGCCGCTTTTGTTCAGGCAGCTGGAAGCTCCATCTACATGATAAAGGAAATCTGCTGCGTCTTTTTGTTTTCTGAGGGAACAACCGAGTGGACTCGTGTGTCAAAGGAAACGAGGGGAGGGACGGCTGTCCGGAGAAAGCGTGCCGCTTTTGTTTAACCCGCTTTTCCGCGAAGGATAACCGGCTCTCAGCAGCACGACCCAAACTTAAACTTGGATATCCTGCCGACGCACTCCTTGTCGAGGTCCCTTTTGTCATTAAAATCATCACGTTGGGGTCATTTGCTGCATCTGTTGGGCCTGAATTTAAAAAGTGTATAATAATAATAATAATAATAATAGAGAACAGAGCTCAGTCCACTGTTAGCTGAGACAACTGTTTATCATATCATATCTTCTTATTTATAATAATTTGCATTATTCTGAAATTGGCACCTTTTTTTTTCAGTTCCGTTTTGAGATTTTTGTTTACGGACAGATAAAACAAAAACTAACTAAAGGCAGGAAGTATGATGATTAAACACTTCTGCATGGAGCTTCTTCACTTCTGCTTTTCTGGATGGATGCAGTAAAGATTTGCACTTCCCACAAACAGTTTATCAGCACCATCTGATACTGCTTTTAAAACTCACTTACATCACAAATATAATACAAACTAATCCTAGCAAAAATAATATGATCAGTCTCTTTACATGTGAACATTTCCAGAAAGAAAATCTTTTTAAATTGATACAAAATTTGATCAAATATATAAATAAATTATACACATTTATAAATAAACTTTATTTTATGCATTATTATCTCAAGGAGCTTTACATAAGAGTATACAGACATGTCTCGAAAAACAGTTAATAATAAATTATATAATATTGTATAAAAATACAATTAAAAATGTGATTAAAATATTAACAGTGATGATGATGATAATAGTTAAATAACAAAAAAACAACACAAAAAGTAATCAGGTAAAAACAGTCCTAAAGAAATAAGTTTTAAAGATAAGGATGGATGGATATCACAGGATTACATAACAAAGGATTTAAAAAAAAAAAAAAAAGCTGTACAGTTATTACAGTTAATAAATTATTTAATGAGGAAAACCCACAAGCACACAATTCTTTCGTTCCTCATAAAAGCTTGTGCTTTTTTATTACAGCCTAAACACGTGGGCTCTTCCTGTTAGTTTAACGATCAGCTAGTTTGTGTTGTTTCTGATATTATGACACCCTGTTATTTATAGAAATGTACAAAAGAACATCACTGAGCTACAAAACAGAGTTACACTGCATTCGAGAAAAGATTTCCACCCTCTGATTGAGAGAAAAAGGCCTCTCCTCTCAGAGCATCTGCTCGTAAACTTGGGATGGTCTCCTTAACCCTGAGTTCAGCAAGTGACGTCAAATTAAAATGGCTGCTCCCAGCATCACCGGCAAACAAAGTAGCACTTCTTTAGTTTTAAATGGCTTACAGTGTACATGCCAGTATTTAGAGATCAATATACATCACGGGTCACGGTTAGCTGGCTAGCTTGTTGCTAACAAAAGACGAACATGGAGGCTTCCATGTTTTTGACCACTTTGTAGCGTGAACGTACGGGGGTCGAAGATGACATCTGGAGGCGTGGCCTAAAGTTTGTAAGTGGAAATAAGTACATGTTAAGGGATTCAGAAGATCTTCTTCTTCTTCTTCTTCTTTTGGCTTTTCCCTTCAGGGGTCTCCACAGCGAATCATCTCTCTCCACCTATCCCT
>CM074965.1:16277140-16297344 GCA_037577455.1 Pangasius macronema | reverse complement strand
GTGTAGAGGTTGTTTAGTGTAGATGTGTAGAGGTTGTTTAGTGTAGAGGTTGTTTAGTGTAGAGGTTGTTTAGTGTAGATGTGTAGAGGTTGTTTAGTGTAGAACTCCCAGTTCTTTTTTTTTGGGTTTGTTGTTGGGTTTGTTGTTGCTCATGTCTGTTTTTTGTACATTTTTTCCTTCTTTTTTCCGTTGTAATTGTTATTAAGTCTGAGGCGGAGCTGTTAGGAGCTGTTGTGACTGTGTGTGTGTTTTGTCTCCCTCTATGGACGAGGCTTAACGGATTTCCGATATCCGTGTGTTCTGTATGAGCAATAAAAATGAGGAATGGGCACGGAGCTCCCCAGCGTTCGTGTTATCGTTTTAAATGAGCCTCATCTCCTTTTTAAAGCCGAAGCGTTTCCTCTCCTCCTCTGTGGTCTTCCTCTGTGTGTCTGTTTATTTTACATGTTTTTTTCTTCTCAATCACACACATGTCTTGTTTAAGGGTGGGGTTTAAAGAAAGGGCATGGTGAAGGAGAGTGCTCAGAAAAGCTACACACACACTCACTCACTCTGCTGGCTGTGTGTGTGTGTGTGTGTGTGTGTGTGTGTGTGTTCCTCTGCAGACCCTGGGGAAGATGGGCCGGGTGCAGCAGATCTACTCTGACAGCGACCTGAAAGTGGAGGTGTGCGGCACTTCCTGGACCTACAACCCGGCCGCCGTCACTAAAGTGGCTCCTGCTGGTTCTGCCATTACCAATGCCTCTGGAGGTGACACACACACACACACACACACACACACACACACACACACACACATACTGTCCCTATATTTGTGTTAATTAGCCTATAATTAAACTCTAATTAATAATTAGTCTTTAGTGTTCTACCGCAGCAGAGTGAAGATCATGATACAATATTACAATTTCATCACAAGTTTTCCCAAAAAGAAATTTCCCCCAAAATATTTTCTGAATCGTGCATCTGCTTTAATCTTTTATTTATTTATTTATTTTTATTTATTTATTTATTTATTTTAAACTAGAGGTTTATACAAGCTCTTTCCATTTATATACAACATACGTCTGTTTTTTTTTTTGTTTGTTTTTTTTTTGAGAGGTTTTCAAGTTTTTATTAAAATATACTTTTTATTTTTTTGCATTTTATCATCCGGTTAATTTTTTTTTAAAACATGCATCTGTTTTTCTTCTTAATTTTTTAGCATGCATCTGGGTTATTATTATTATTATTATTATTATTATTATTATTATAAAAAAAATAATCATGCATCTGGTTATTTTACTGTCTGGTTCTTTTTTTTTTTTTTTAAATGTCTGTTTTTTATTTTTTGAAACATACATCAGCTTAATTTATTTATTTATTTATTTATTTTCAAATTTGTTGATTCAGGTTTTTTATTTATTTATTATTATTTTTTTTTTACGCATTTGGTTCTTTCTGTTTTTTTTTTTAAAACATATTCCGTATCTCTCATTTCTGACTGACGTATATAACCTCACGAGAGAGAACTTTCTGTTTCATCCTGACTCGAGCGCTCTGTCCCTCTGTCCCTCTGTCCCTCTGTCCCTCTGTCCCTCTGTCCTCAGAGCGTCTGTCTCAGCTGCTGAAGAAACTGTTCGAGACTCAGGAGTCCGGCGACATCAACGAGGAGCTGGTGAAGGCTGCGGCTAACGGAGACCTGGCCAAAGTGGAGGACATCCTCAAGAGGCCAGACGTGGACGTAAGCCAAAAAAACCCGTCTATGTACCATAAGGAGCAAGTGTGTGTGTGTGTGTGTGTGTGTGTGTGTGTGTGTGCTTCAGTCTGTATTGTCAGTACCTTCAGAGCCTTCAGTGCTCAGAAATAATCATCTTTCTTAGCCTTTAGTATTCCCGAGATCACGATTCACTCTGAGATCACAACACATGGGCTGAGGATCGCATGTCATTCTCTTATAGAAGTAGAGCTTTGAAGTGCCGCAGTCCTGAAAAGCGCCGCCGCATTTTCATCACCATCTCCCAGATCAAACTCTTCATCAAAGCGCAGTGCTGCGTGTGTGTGTGTGTGTGTGNGAGTGTGAGAGATGAGCTGGTGTTCAGTGCGGGAGAGAGCTTTCGCTGACGTGAGACTAATGTTCACGTCACGTGTAACAGCGAGTAGAATATACAGAGCTGTGGATTACAGTGTAGAGTTCAGTGACTGAGTGCAGCCTGCGTGTTCGTGGAGTCCTGCAGTCACATTGACGTGCGTGTACGTGTGCACGTGTGTGTGTGCGCATGCGTGCGTGTTTGTGATACGGGACTGGATGAACTCATGGATTTTTTTATTATTATTTATTTTATTTTTTTTGTAAATTTTAAAATAGATATTTTTTTAAATGGAAGTTTTGGTTCTATTTGTTTATTCATCTATTAATTAATTAATTAATTAATTAGAAACAGGTTTTCTGGAAACAAATATCTGGTCAGTTTTTGATTTAATCATGAATCTGTTTTTTTTTTTAAATAATTTTTTTTTTTTTTATTTATTTTTTTAAATATGCATCTGGCGTAATTTTGTATTTTTGAATACAAATGTTTCAGGCTACATTTTTATTTTTTAATCTGGTTCAGTTATTAAATGTTTATTTTCTGAATCTTGTGAAATTATTTTATTTTTATTTTATTATTATTTTATTTTTTTATTTTTATTTCTGTTTTTTTGTTCTTTTTTTAATTTCAATTTTTAATTCAGGTTTTTTTTTTTTTTTTTTTTAACCTACTGGTTCAGTTTTTATTCATTTATTTTTTATTTTATTTTATTTTTTTTAACGTGCATCTGCTTTACATATTTTGGTAAAAAAGATGGATATGAGTTCGGTTTGATTTTTGTTAGTTTTTTCCGGGTTGATTTTTGCTCTTTTCCCCAGTTGTGTGGGTATAAAATGGCGTGTTGTACTGAAACATGGTGATATAAACGTTAATGTTCCCTGCTGCCCTGTTTATATTGTGAGAGTTTAGAGAAGTTTAGTACGATGTTATAAATCCTGGCCCTGCTCCAGCTTTGCGCGTGCTTTAGACGCCTGTTTGACCTTTTTCTAAGTCAGAATTCCTGTTTAGCTGCTCTGAGGCTACAGCAGCGTCCTGGTCCTCCTGGGACGGATGAGTTTGCTGACCCTCTGTAACGCCTGCACAAGGATCATCAGAGGGGGAAAAATGGCGTGCTGGTGGTGGAGCAGTGAGTGGCGCAGTGCCCTGTCGGTTCCCCCGGGACTCATCACTTAGAACAGAGAGAGAGAGAGAGAGAGAGAGAGAGAGAGAGAAGGAAAGGAAAGAGAAGGAAAAGGAGGGGGTGAGCGTCCGAGCGGTGCGCCCGTCAGGACGAGACGTGTCCTGCGAACGCTCCAAGGAGCTCGGGCATCAATATTCATGCCATCACACGCCGCTTTAACTTACCGCAGCGCTGCAGATCACACACCCGAGCGCTCACAAGGATACACACACACTCTCTTAGACACACACACACGCACACACACACCCACCCCCTCATCTATATGCACGCCCTCAGGTGTATACGTGTGTATGTCTCTGTCTCAGCCGTGCCTTGTGTCTCGCAGGTGAACGGGCAGTGCGCAGGACACACGGCCATGCAGGCGGCGAGTCAGAACGGCCACGTGGACGTCCTCAAGCTGCTGCTGAAACACAACGTGGACCTGGAGGCTGAGGTAATCCCGCACGCCGCCCTGCGCACCTCAGCACCTCGTTTCAGCCGAATCACCACAAACACACAGAGGTGAAACGGCGAGGCGGCTTTACACCGCGCTCACACCGTCACCGCAGCACAGCCTCGGTGAAGATACGACTCGCTACACGCCACATGGACGACACGCAGCACATTCACGACTCCTTCATCATACATCATCACCGATATGCACTGTTCCTCAGTCATTCCTAATGTACATGCTGGATTTCTTCTCTAGAGCTCTTTAATAATACGCTTAGGCTAGTAACGAGGCTTGTCCAAGATATGCACAAAGATAATGGACATTAGTATGACACATTAAAAATAATACATGTTAAATAATACATATCCAGATTTGATAATAGGCTAATAAAAATAAAAATAATAATAATAATAATAATAATCCAAGTATCAAAATATGATTAAGCATAAAGTACATTTAATACACTTATACATGAAATTAATAAAACAAAACAAAATAAATATTATTTAAGGGGGAAAAAAAGTAGCTTTTTTTGGGAAAATGATTTTAAGAAATGTTTTTTACATGAAATTAATAAATTAATAAAATTAATAAATAATTCTATAAAGGAAGAAGGTCATATTTTATATAGGAATGTAAATAAAAAAATATTATTATTATCATTATTGCAAGAAGAAAACAGATTGCAAGATTTTTCAGTAAAATTTAAAGAAAAACATTTCTTTTGTAATTTTTTTCCTTTTCTTCATAATAATAATAATGATATTACTATTACTAATAATAATATAATAACATAAAGGGTTTATAATACAAATTTAATAAACTTAATAAACTTAAACTTAATAACAGTTATGAAAGAAAAATATTTAACAAAAATATTTATGAAAAAAAAATTAACAAAAATGGTTTGTGATATATTTCTTTTACACAAAATGAATAAAATAACTAAAATATGAAAAAAATTGAGAGATTTAAAGAAAACCAGCAAATATATAAAAATAGGTATCTTCAATGCCCTTAAAGTCTTGTTCTTCTTAAAAAAAAATAAAATAAAAAAATTCCACCACGTGTATCGTCTCCCTAAGAGTCGATATAACGTCCTGTTTATTACGCTGTTAAACTGATACACGTGTGTAATGTGTACATGAATATTGTCATTATGAGTAATGATGTGTGTTCTTCCTGAAGGTCACGTAACCAGATCAACACACTTTTCATTCCTCTTTGAGTTTGTAGGTCACATCCACAGCACAGGACCTGCCCCATGACGCCTTTATGATCGTTAGTGATGTGGCATTTTCTTCTATGAATGTTTTATAACACTTTAAGTTCCCTCGTGTCGTGGAACGGTTCCAGCTGTTATATGAATTCGTCGACACGTGCAGCAGTGAAGCAGTGAAGCAGTGAAGCACCGTCATTCGCCAAACGGAATGAGCGCTACGCAGAGGAAATGCTGTCGTCTGTCCAAGTTTCAAAAGCAAATTCCACGATTACTTGTAATATAAATTCTTCAGGCCTTATAAATATTTCCTCTCATATTTCTCATACTGCGTATGAACTCAGCCTGTAAAACCAAAGGCTAACTCGCTGCTCCTTCTCCTGAGCTCAGGCTATTAATCAGACTCGAATTTCTGAGCTACTTAAATGATCGTTTTGAGGAAAATGCTTTTCTTCACATGAGTCCAGGTTTTAACTCATAATGAGGATTGATTTAAAAATAAAGAGGAGTTAAAGGAGATTTTTTTACATATATCTTTATATAAAAGATATGTTGACTAGAAGGAGATCTCAGAGCAGGAGCATGTCTTATCATGCAGGTGGCACATCATCTGTTTGCTTAAAGAGGAGAGAAGAGAGAAGGGAGAAGGGCTGTAGGCTGGAAAGGTGGGAATTGTTATTCCGAACAGGTGACGTGCTCTCGGCTTACGATCAGGAGCAGCCATTTATGTTCTGATGTGTTTCGAGGACGAGAAGTGTGTGTGTGTGTGTGTGTGTGTGAAGGAAGCCAGGAATGGAAGAGAGCGAAATTGGCAGTGCTGTCTGGGTGGGAGGAGCATACTCTTTCTCACCTGTCAATCAGAGCGACACTAGCCAGTCGTGTGCGTCCGTGAGATCGTGTATGCAGAAGACGGCGGATAGCGCGTTCCTCCGAGTGTGTTATGCTTTTGCCAGAATTTACAAGGAAATTTGGGCCATGAAACACACTATATTGTAATATTTGTGACGTGATTAGAGATGTCGGTGCCGTGCTTTCATTATTCCTGTGAGAAGTTACCTTACGTTCACTAGCAAGCCAGAAATCCAAACTGCTAGCTCTAATGGCGCCGCTTACGGTCCGACGTTTCCTCAGTTCCCCCCGATAGCTTCAGTTCCTGCAAAACGGAATAGAAACTTATAACCGTGGTTTCATCTTATCCTGTCATATGTGACGTCTCAGTTAATGTGTCTAAAGATATTACAAAAAATAAATAAATAAATAAATAAAGCGTGAAAAAAAGTACGAGATTGTTGGTGAGTGTACGTAGCCAGTGAAGCTAGCTTGCTTTGCTAGCCTGACGACGAAGCTAGCATGAAGCGGAGCGTGTAACATATGAACCAAACAACTCAGATTTACGCTAATTAATGTGTCGTTTAATTTGTGTTAAACTACAAACTTGTAGTGCTGCTAGCGTGAACATAAATCTAGCCACGTTCAGTGTAGCATTAACGAGAAATCCAGCGCTTGAAAATGTGGAGACGCTGCTACAGAGCATGAAAGCTGAAGCTTTGGAAATCGATCTGTTTGAGCTGAAGAGGTGAGAGAGCCGGACAGACCGAAGGACTAAAGCCCTGCTGCATCGCTCTCTCTCTCTCTCTTACGTAGAGATGAAGTGAGAGTTAAATACTGCGATGGTATCGGCATGTAGATGTGCATTGTGGGTAATGTAGGAAAGCGCTAACCAGAGGGGAAATAGACCAGCATGTTGATTGTAAAGATTGCTATGCAAGTCATTCAGCATGGATGTTTCCTTGTCTGTGAAGGATAAGGACGGAGACCGGGCCGTGCATCACGCCGCGTTCGGCGACGAGGGCTCCGTCATCGAGGTCCTGCACCGAGGGGGAGCCGATCTCAACGCCAGGAACAAGCGCAGACAGACGCCGCTGCACATCGCAGTCAACAAGGGTCACCTGCAGGTGGTGAAGACGCTGCTGGACTTCGGGTGCCACCCCAGCCTTCAGGTAAACCTCGCTGAACGTGGAGCAGGAGCTAACCTGTCTCTTAGACGTCCCACAACACTTAACATAACAATGAACAGCTTTCTGGTTTGTGTGCGAGTTTCCGTCACCGGAGCCGTATATGCCTGACTGTGGAGCTCTGCGCTCTCTGTAGGACTCGGAGGGAGACACGCCTCTCCACGACGCCATCAGCAAGAAGAGGGACGACATGCTGTCTGTTCTGCTGGAGGCCGGCGCTGACGTCACCATCACCAACAACAACGGCTTCAACGCTCTCCATCACGCAGCGCTGCGGGGGAACCCCAGGTACGGCCGCTTCTCTTTTCCTCCGAGCGTGAATGGTGGTTCCTGAGCACGTGTTTGTGGTTGTTAGTATTAGAAAGTTCATGAGCACAGCCTAAGCTTAAAGCCTTTCCCAATCCGGCTGGGATGCACTTGTTTTCCTCGAGCGGCAAACGGAATCTTGCTTGCTATCATGTCATGTCACCCGGACATGTCTAGGTGGCAGATACAGCTGTTTTTGATATTTAGCTGATTAGCAACGGAGAACTGAGAACACACAACTTGTGATAAGTACGTGCCTTAAACATTGTGTGCGTCACATCACGTCATTTTTTTTTCTTTTTTTTCCTCCTTTTCATTTCAGGAGCGCTACAGCTCTGTCCTTCAGCTCAGTTTGCACCTCATGACTCAGTTCCGCAGCTCAAATCTTCGGTAAAAATATATATATATAGAAATATATATATTCGCAGCATATCTGATTCAGTCAGGTCGATTCAGAGTCGATTCGCTTTATCGCTAGAGCACGCTTTCTCACACGGTGAGAGGATCCAATCGAATACGCCACGTGTCCTACTGAGTATGACGTCCGCTTGCCAAGAACACTCGGGCGTGGGTGTGTCCACACACACACACACACACACACACTTTTTGTGCTTTTGTTTAATTATTCCTCGCCAGTGATATCCTGGGATGTTTTTATTACCTTTGTGGGAGGCAATTATGGCGTCTCCTAGCAAAACTTTGACTTGTTTTTATTTTTAGTGCAAAACTTTGTTGCACTGGAATTAATTCTGTGCCTGCGTTACGGGGGGGCAGTACGGCAGAAACCTGATACGGTACCTGAAGATGCTTTCGTGACGCAAAGTATTTAGCTGAGGTTAGTTCGTTGTTGGGAAAACACACCACCCTGAACTGTGAGTGCAGTGATTTTTTTTATTTTTTTTTAGTTCACCATATTGCTAAATAAGAGTGCTGTACAGTACTAATGATACACACCACTTCCCAAACTATCTTCCCTGGTACAGTAGCTTGCGCTTGATTGCAAAAGTTTGCACACCCCAGGACACAGTAGCCTAGGATAATCTAGCTGTACTAGTGCTGTGTTAGCTTTGTAGTATAAACACGAAGCTTCATTAAACAGTTGATTCTGTGGTGGTAAATTTGTTGTAGCGAAGTTCTCTGTAGTGTATTTTTCCGCCTGTGTGTGTGTGTGTGTGTGTGTGTGTGTGTGTTTATTGCAGTCCCTGCTTGTCAGAAAGGTCCGGGTCCTCCCTCTGTGCCACTCTGTTTACAGTGCTGTCGCAGCGTTAGCTTCCAGCAGCCCAAACAATGCGATTAATAGCCCGTGACTTACAGCAGCGTTTGTAACAGACCCTGCAGAGGCGTCGCTGCACGCTTTATACAGGGTTTTTTTTATAAACTTGCCTACGAATGGGCCAAGCCGTTTGTTAATTACCAGTCGGAGTTCCGCCCTCGAACACACGGCCGTGTGCGAGCTCAGTGGGATGCAGGAAAAACAGTTTAGGCAGGTTGTTCCAACGACTTTGGCAGTCCAGGACTATTGCACTGAGCTGGTGTTCAGAGTGTTTTTGGCCTTCGTGTGAGAAGCTCATCAACGCGCTGTTAAGTGTGAGTGTGTCTTTGGGAGTAGTGAGGATGAGATGAGGTTCTGGTGGAAATCTGCGGAGATGCACAAGTTTCCTCAAAAGTCGTGTAACTGGTGCTGATGATGATGATGATGATGATAATAATAATAATGATGATGATGATGATAAACTTTATTTATAAACACCAATTAACAGCATGAAGTAAAAAACATTTAAAGGAGAAAAATTAAATAGTAAAACAGGAAAATAATAATGAAATAAATAATAGCAGTGACAGAGAGAAAAAAACTAACAGTAGGAATGATAAAAAATTGAATAATTTATGAGGAAATTAAATTCCAGAGTGTGTGACGGAGAGGAAAGACGGAAAGCTCATCGTGATCCAGAATGTCTCTGTGGCAGCGCTGTGCAAGGAGGACCTCTGATGGGCTAGTTCTGATTTGTGTGTGTGTGTGTGTGTGTGTGTGTGTGTGAGAGAGAGAGAGAGAGAGAGAGAGAGAGCGCAACCCCCCACACTCTATAGCATCTGGCTTTTATCTTCACTCCTCTCCACACCAGATTACTGAGACTCCTGAACTCGAGCGTGTCGCAGTGTCTCCTCATTCCCACTGCCTGTATAAGGCATGAAGATGTGTGTGTGTGTGTGTGTGTGTGTGTGTGTGTGTGTGTGTGTGTGCTGTAAGGCGTCCTGGCTTAACTAACTCTCAGGATTCCTTGCTGTTGTATTCAGCACTGGTTCTCCCTCAGCACAGAACTGACCGTCCTGTATACGTACTTACAGTAAGGACAGATCAGAAAGCAAATATTTACACAAACTGCGATTTAAAAAAAACAGAAATAAACACAAATTCAGCTGTAAAGGTCTTTTATTATTATTATTTCTGGAAAGGAAAAGTATTACTGTGAAGTACAAACAACAAACGACAATTACTTACGGACATAAATTAAGGGATGGGCGATAGAAGTAAAATATCGTTTTACGAAACATTTCTATGAATCACAACATTGCTAAAATAAATACTGAATAAAATTGTAGTGTCGCATCTAAAAAAAAAAACTTTTATTTAATGTTTGTGGAAATGAATTGACATTGGCGAGAATGGAAAATTTATAGATTCGCCAGCTTCAGGTCGGAGTTTGCAATAGTTTGAACCGTACAGAAAAACCAAATTGTGTAAACAAAGCGCTAAAAGAACGGAAAATATTATTTAAAATTAAATTTACGTTTTGCAAACTAAAGATTAAAATCTGCTTCGAATCAGTTTCCACCAGTTTTTTCTTTATTTTTAATAGAGTAAATTTATAGTGTTATTTAATGTTTGTAATAAATTAATAGCTAAATTTATAATTAACAAACCAAATTAATATTTTTAATAATTAATTAGTAATTAATAAATAATAAATGTTCTGTAATTAAATTAAATTAAGATTTTACAATTTAAACATTTGTCTGCTTACAATCGGGGTTCACAATCGTTTCACTTGTTTTAAAAATAGTGTAATTTTTTTTTTTAATGTTTTATTTAATGTTTGCAAAAATAAATTAACACTGATTAAAAAGCGATAATTAACCACTGATTAAGACCAGTCCGAGTTTGGCCTAGTTTTAATTGCAAAAATGAATCAACATTGAAAAGGTGTGAAAATAAAATTTGAAAAACAATCTGTAAATAAAACGACATCAGAGATCGAGACTTTACTTGTGTTAAAGAAAATAATTTCACGTGATGTTTGCAAAAGTTTTTGGACACTTTATTGACAAAGCGTTAACATTTTAAATAAACATTTTTACAACGTAAAAGATTCGTTTGTGTCCAGTGAGTTTGCACTAGTATGAAACATATTTTTAAAGTATATAGTTTTATTTATTGTTTTTAAAAGTTAATTGGTACTGAAACGAACAGTGAAAAAGGATAATTAAATTAACATTTTGCATCTTTTCATCAGCTTTCAATCAAAAATTTAATTTTTTCCTTTTTTTTTTCAAATCAAATCAAATCTTTATTGTAATTAATTGTAACTGAGTTTATCACAATGCACACAATATATCAGTAGCGTGTATTATGATGTCATCTGCCACAATATCAGTTTTATGTTGTCATATTGCCCAGCCTTTTAAATAAATAAATAAATAAATAAATAAATAAATAAATAAATGCACTTATGAAAACAACACCATCATAGGAAAACCAGAACCGTTCCTGTTGTCATCAAAGCATAGCTACAGCTGGTTGAAGGGGACCAAATCCATTGAAGATGTGATTTGGTTCCATTTTACCAGCTTTAGCAAAGCATTGGGCTTCTCAGTGGGCAAGCTGCTGGTCAAACGGTCCAGCTGGGAGACGACAGAAACTCCTGTGGAAAGATTTCACTTGTTAGTCACTCGAGGGATCTGCTCGCCCTCCATCTGAAACGTGCGACAGGATTGTGTTATCGACTCCCCACCACGTCTCAGCATCCCTACACCCTCCGGCAAGCCGCCGTCCCCTTTTACTTTGCTCTTTCGCCGAGAAAGAAAAATTGCGCCCAGAGAAAAGGATAATAATAATCTGTCCTGGTACACTTGAGCCATGTCGGGGAATCATGTAGCAATTACAGCAGCTGATGGATGGGGCCTGGTGTCGCTCAGGCATTCGTCACATGTCCTCGTCGCTCTATAACAGTCATCACATTCTCTACCCGTACCGACACCGGCGTCCCAGGGTGCACCGCGAAGGTTTGATCAGTTTCCAGCTTAATTACAGAGAGTGGGGAGGAAAAGTGCTCCTCGGAGAGTCGTACTGATGTTAGAAAAACGAATGCTGATATTTGTGCTTTCCTCAAGACAGCAGTTTCAGCGCTCGGTAAAGAATATTGCTTTCTTTTAAAAGCCCGCGATCGAAAAGGCACTTGTTCGGCATCGGGCGGCGAGGTGCTATTTACGACGCCGATCCCCCTCCTCGCTCGCAGCATCCCAGGCAACTCTCAAACCCCCAGATATGCAGGCCATAAGTGGGCAAAAGCCAGGGACGGCAGCTGAACGTTTTATAATGTCAGCATCTGCTGTGGATGTCAGTCAGGCCGAGGGGGGTGAGGGGGCGGGAGGGATCGCGGATACACGAGCGACAGCAGTGACCCGACAGCACAAATTTGGAAAGAGCCCACGATGGCCAGGCAGGAGAGAGCGTGACAGAAAGAGGAATCACCTGCTTTCTGTTTCAGTCACAACCAAAGGCATCGACTCTGTCTGAAAGTTGTCCTTCCTTATCTTCCCCGCTGTCCGACTCCAGCACAATTAAACCTGCTCCCTTGCCTGCCTATTTATCTTTATAGATCAAGTATGTCAAGGTCTCGTGNAAAGTTTCAGGGATTGGTTAACGGCTTCAGGTATCAAAATCCCAAGTTGCATAACAACAGTGACATCTATGCTAACTCGGAATATTCGGAAAACATGATGTAATCTAGCACGTAGAATGTGTAGTCCCTCTAACATGGCTCGTCTTTTTTTTTTTTTGTCAAGGAATCAGCTGACAGCTGGAAATTCCTGCTTTGTCACATTTCTATGTCCTAATCTGACTTCTGTGGCCCGTCAAAGCTTTTGGCAAGCCTTGCAAATGTGAACAAACAGGATCAATGGGATCCCGCTAAGCGCCGTGCATTTTTCTGGAAGTGTCACCTTAGAAATTCCCTTCCATTGTTTTTTTTTTGATAGGGACTTTGGAAAAGATTACGGCATTCATCATTCAGCCGTGGCAGAGATACAGGCTGAGATGCGTCTGGCAACCATTCAAGGCCTATATTGCAGCAAATCGCCAATCACTGTCTTTCTGATGATCTGATGTAGCAGTGATGACCTGTCCAAAAATTAGCCGTCACACGCCATATAAAACAAAATGGTGCTTCTTGCTAGCAGTCTTGCTCCACCACGTTACCTAGCATGCGAATCGCTTTGTTAGGGAGGGGCACAATTGGCCTGCTGGTGAAATCTCTGAAAGGGAGTGTGACTTCTTCCAGAATACGTGCTGCAGTCAGCCTCTGCATTTCTGAATTCAGTACCCGAGCCACACACAACGTCTCCGTACTTACCTGTAATAACCTAATTTGATGATCAGCACCTGACCAAGAATACATACTTCTTTACATTCCATAGCTGTCATATGTTCATATGGGCACATAAAGAAGTATGTACACCAAGTAGGTAACCCCGAAGAATAGCTCAGCGTCCTTACCTTTTTTGGTTTGCTCTGGTAACANCAGAGATTTGATATACAAGCACAAACATTTGTGTTCTGGGTTAGTCCAGAAGCGCAGTTGTTCTTCTTCTTTTTTTTTTTTTCCTTTTTTTTTTTCCATTCTGCACAGTGCAATCTTATGGCAATACTCTCTATATAACGTAAGGTGACTTTGAGCAGTGCTTTAAAATAGACCTGCCGGCTTGTTCTCACCCAACCCATCAGAACTGGCTGTTCTCACCAGCATACATTAAGTGTGTACGGGTCCACACAGTGCCGTCTGCTCCAGTGACCCTGGTTGTCCTCTAGAGAACTGTGAGGATCCACAGGGGAAAAAACTGAAAAGAACAGCAGCACCCAGGACTTCTGATGCAAAAAGAAAAAAAAAGGCTACTACAATCTTTTGTCCTGGGAAAAAAAAAAAGTACTGAAAAAGGAATGACACAAGGAAAAGTGTCCTTGCCGTCTCTCTCATTCCTGTACTCCTTGAGGGAAACGCGTTGTAAAATCCTGGAAATTAAGGCACAATCCTTCACATTTCACCACTCTTCATCTCCATGCAGTCATCTGACCACATCCACTAGCCATATATCAGTCCGGTTGCTGATGTTTGAAAACGAGGTTGATCCAAGTGGAACAGGAAGCTATTGTGACTGGGATTTGGGCTTTAGGTACACAGACGAGGCCAGAGGTCACATGCAAGGGCTAATGCCCACTCAGCAGTTGCGGATTGGCCCTAGTGCACTGAGGGTTTTTTTTTTTTTGCAAAGCCCTCCCCTTTTTCTTACAGCGCAGTTTACTCATGTCCCATTTTGTCTTCTGATTGTACGCACTCCAGAAGCAGTGGTTCAGCTCTTAGGATGCTAGAGATCGATAACCGTTTGCGTGCTAGCGTGAAATGTTCAGTCACTCTCTAATGAATCTTTGCTCCAGCTCCACACATTCCACAAGTCAACGCCGCCCTGTTTCACCCCTCTCCCTCCCTCCCTCCCTCCCTGCTGAAGCCCTATCGGACACAAGGCCGGGAGGACAGGACGAGGGTGGAAAAATAACAGAAGGGCACTTAGACGTGCTATTCTGGGCACTGGTGGAAATCCTGGATGAGTTTTAGTGCTTCACAGAGTTAGATATGTTGGCGTCGCATGACTGAGCGCGATACGTGAATGGTCGGCTGCCCGGTGACGCCACTATTTTCAAAAGGGAGGTTGGACGCAAAGGCCCTGGTCCGAGTTATGACGTCCCATTTAGGAAATGTCACAGAGATCCGAGAGGTCCAATGTGGGAGGGCTTGCTTTGGGTTTCAAGGCCTCGTGGCGTTGATACAAGCAAAAAAAAAAAAAAAAAAGAGGGGTGTTTCCTCTCCAGTAGTTAGTGGGGGAAGTGGAGGTGGTGCTGCTGCAGCATGCACAAAAAAAGTGGGTTATTATCCTGACAGTCATCAGTTCAGTGTTTGACACAAATACCCAGGAGCTACCCTGTGAAGCCATCCCACCCCACCACCCAAGAGAATTAATACAGCACCACAGCTGCTTTCCGTCAGTCCGCTCTCAACCCCCCACCTCACGTCCCACAGTGACACCAATGTCTCTTGATCAGGAGCTATCCAGATAACATAAACCTTTCACCCTACCGTGATGGGACGAGTCCAGGAACTCCAAATAAGGTTTCCCAAAATGAAAGGTGGCTGCCACAAAAAAAAAAAAAAAAAAAAATTCAAATATAGCAACGCTATTTTAAAGGTGTGTCAGTTCCCCCAGCAGAAAACTATATTCCATTTTGAAGTACCGCAAAGTGGAAAAGTCCACGTCAGAGGTCCAAAAAAATGACTGTTCTCCAGAGTGGAGTGGTCTTAAGTTAAGAAGTCCTTCATTAGATATCAGTTGCGCTGCAGCCATAAGTGGCTAATGAGCTAGAGAAGGCTGTGCTGCAGCAGACTGCTTGCCTGGGCAGCGCTGGAATTGCGAGAGAGAGAGAGAGAGAGAGAGAGAGAGTGTGAGTGAGAGAGAGAGAGAGAGAGAGAGAGGCAGGGAGGGAGGATGAGAGCGAGAGAGAGGGAGCGAGGAAATCCATGTGGACAGTAGCAACTTTCCCCCCAGTTCCAGCATCACCTGCTTCCGTATTGCCTTTCCTGTAAAAGGTTGAGTCGGTGGCGCATCCCACTGAAATGCAGTCACTTCATCTGTTAGCTGTAGCGCTGCTGCAGAACGGTAAATTGTACTCTTCCTGCATGCGTGCCTGCATGCGTGCGTGCGTGCGTGCGTGCGTGCACACCCAATCTGATGAGCCACACGCTTTAGAGAGAAAGGGGGAAAGACGTCAATGCGGATTGTCCGGCTTCGGGATGCAAAGTCTCACTCGGAGGGAGGAAGCGTGGAGCGTGGAGCATGGAGCATACATTACCTGGCAGCACACTTTCCTCAGCTCTCCCGCTCCTCCTTCTTTCGTTTTTCTTCACTGTGTGAAGAGCTGTAATGACCTCCGGCGTAGTTCTTCCAGATGCTGCAGCCATCGGATGCCGACTCGCTGAATCAGCTGCTCTAACCAGGGGGTGGGGTTGAAGGGGTATGGAGAGAGTGTGCTAGAGAGGGTGTGTGTGTGTGTGTGTGTAAGTCTAGTATGGGAGGAGGGGAGCGAGGGAGCAGTGAAGCTGGAGATAGAAGAAGGCACCCTTACCTTTAGGAGTGGATAGGCATCATGCTGACACGAGGAGCTGCTGTTGCTACTCTAAAGCCAGGCAGATATAATTGCAGCACTTTACCTACAATTGTCTCTGCCGTATATGTGTGTGTGTGTGTGTGTGTTTGTGTGTGTTCACATGCATGAACGGGAGATTCTGTAAAGATCTTTATGATGGCTATGCTCCAGTTTTGCATCTCACAGGCCCTTTCTTTCTATGTCTGCTCTTAGTTTTATTACAGAATACGTTCTCTTCGTCATTTGTCCTCAGAAGCCCCAGAAGGTGGAAAAAGTAGCTTCTTTTAACAAGGCTGTGTCTTTCCGATTAGTATTCAAGCTGTAGTGTGCTGGGACCGGCTGATAAGTCTTTATGACTCCCTTTATTTGTCGTGAGGGAAGTATCAAAGGTGAACCAGGGATCTATAAGGAATCGGCGTACTGTGTGTGGATCGGTTTCACGCAGAGCAGAGGTCAGAGGTCAGAGATCAGAGATCAAGGATCAGGCACACCACGGCCCAGTGCAGAGAGCTTAAAACCGTTAGCACTCCGGAGCGAAAGAAACGCTCACATCAGTCACTAGGCTTCTCTCTTGGGTCTCGCTCATCTCCCTGTGACCATATTTAGTCAAGCGGTGCAAAAAATATCCCCCTCCTCCACCCTCCAAAGCAGTTTCTCTCTCCCCCCCTACCCCCCTTTCCCCCTCCTTCTCCACACCACCACCACCACCACCGCCACCACGGTGGTGCACAAGCTCCGGGAAGCCTCCCATCCGATGTTCCACCTATCGATTGTGCATCCTGCAAGGCAAGAAGCTCGGCTGCATTATCGCAAAGGACCTGCTCGCCTGGCTGCCATTCGCTGCTCTATTTTTAGTACTGCCAAATAAAGTGGTCTCTCATGGTCCCACTTGTGTTTCGCTCACTCCCTTTTCCCCCCTCCTGTGCTTCTCAATAGTTCCATCCCTCCTTTTTTTGGCATCTTTTGAACCCCCCCACCCCACCATACACACACACACATACACTACCACCACCACCACCACCACCCCTCTCTCTCTCTCTCTCTCTCTCTCTCTCTCTCAATCTCTGTGTGTTTTAGTTGTCTTTTAAATAGTGCCAGAACATGCTGCATATGGTACAGTAGATCTTGTCTCTGCTTACCTCTATACATAGTAACATGCACAGTTGGGTGTGAAAGAGCAAGGCGTGAGAGAAAATTGCAGTCAGGGTCTTGTGAGTACTAAAGTGTGACATGGACCTATTACTTTACCAAATGTAGTTTTTTTTTTTTATTCTCCCTCCCTACTTTTACCAACACTCACAACTTGGACATTATAATTTAGGTCACGTCTGGGGCAGAGGCAAGCGTTACGTTAGGGACTCAGATATTCTTCTTCCTTTTTGAGCCATGATTAATGCTTATTTATGAATTATCTGATTCATTACGAAGTCTGAGCGACAACTGGTTTTAGCTAACAAAGACTGTTTGTTTACATGCAGCCTAAAAGTCCATTAATAACCTGACTCGTATCACTATCTGCATAAAAAAATATATTACCATACGCCTAATACAAGGACATTTCAATGAAATTTCTATCCAATCAGATTGGTGGGATAATCCATTATCTAGACGAGAAATATCCATGTTAATGTCAGAATCGTTGTGTCCAGTTTGCACATGAACCTTCGGGTCGGTCCAGAGATGTAGAAGTTGGTTTCATATTTCATAACAAACGAAAAAATCTTCTGGTTTGAGCCACACCCACTTAAGGTTTAGCTGCAGATATTTGCAGCATTAAACAGATGCAAATGCAGACAGTGACACGGTGTTACACCACCAGTACCTATTAGTTATACTCCAACAACTGATAGGTAATCGCCGACTCCAAGCTAATCTTAAGATTAGCATCGACTGGTTCTAGTGTCCGCTTGCAAATCCAAATTTCTTAATTGTTGTACTTTGCCATTCTGCTTTATTTTGCTCTCTCTAGTTCTTCTTGTATTGTGTGAAGTGCAATTCAATTACGGTGTTGTCAGCCCTAATGTATAGCCATTCGATTACTCGGTATTTATGGGTCGTACAAGGATTGAGTACGTGCCAGGTGTAATGCACTCCCCTGACTAATGCATCTTCGCCACTAGACACGGCCGAACAAACCACAACATTTTCACCAGCTCTGTTTGGTATTTGACTCTTTCTATCTGATCTGTGTGCTGGAAATGCTTTCAGTTAGCAGTGTAGCAATTAGCAAAGCTGTACAGTTCACCTTTTATTATTATTATTATTATTTTTTTTAAATAAAGGACTGAGCACTTAGTTCAAAAGTGATTTGTTGCTTTCTAGTCTCATTTCCTGATGGGAACTAACAATGCCAATCAATCTCCTCAACCCATATGGTTTAGCAGAGTAGTCAGTCAATAAGGGGAAGAGCCACAAAAGGACGTGTTGTTTGTTAAATGGAAATAATTTTACACTTTGCGTTCACTTTCTGGAAATTGCATCATCATTTCATAAGCATTATAGGAGTGTGTTAGCTTTAAGAGTGAGAATACCAGTGTGTGTGTGTGTATAGAAAATGTGCACTAGCCTATACAAAAAGCTTCCTATGGTCTTGTGCCTATTTTGGCATTTAAGCATTATCTTTAATATAGAGCCTGAGGGCAGCTGATCTGAACACGTGATCAATAAAAATGAGCGCAAGGTGCCACACATCGTGCAGACACAAAGGTATTCATGAGCGTGAGAAGCTGTCAAGTTAGAGAGCACTTCACTTCAGTGAGCACTGAGACATGCCTTCACTCTCTTGTAAAGTTAATTAAAAGTAAAAGGGCCTGAAGTAAAAAGAAATCCATTTGTAATGTTTAGTAAAACAAGTTAAATTGAAATTGCATTTTTTTTGCGCGTTTGTTTTATTGCTACCTTTGGTGCCAGTTTGCTAGTATTAATGTTATTGTCATCTTCATTACTTCTGTGTGTATACACTATTTCGAAGTAAAAAAAAAAATGGTTAAGCATTGTTTAAAAAAAAAATAAATCATGACTTTGTCCGTGTCACACGCACTTTGAAACACTCCCAAAACTCTACTGTACTTTGTGTAATGCAGTTTATAAAAGTAAGTCATTGTAAGCGAGTCAATGTTTTTAAAAGCTATAGGCCTGTTTGGCAGACTGAAGGCAACACAGAGAGCAGATGTTGATGTTTCAAACAATGGAAAGTGCCTCGTGTTTTTTATTTTTTTTTCCCAAGCTTCATTTGCATCCCTTAGCTGACACGCAGCAAGCCAAGAAAGTTTTCAATATCCAAGATGGTTCTAGTCATAATTTAGCCATTGTGCCTAAAAGCATTCCTTCAATTACTCTCCAAATAACGCACAAATAAAGTTTACGATATAGCCGACTCCTTGTGTGTCCTCAGTTTAAACAGGCCTATATAATAAGTGCTGAGCTCGAATCCCCATGTAACAAAGAATCTCATGAATCACATCAGTATCTAGCAGGCGGGGCTTGAATAGGCAAACGGTCGTGATTTGTGAAAGTTTTAACCAGCGGTTTTAATTACTGTGACTCTCCAGGTGGAAAAAGACAAATGACTTTCTTAATGTTATTGGTTGCTGATTCATTTTGGCATGGCTCTTAGGACCAAGGCTTTTGTTTTTTTTAATTTTTGTATTTTTTTTTTCCTCCCAGCAGTTCTGTCTGGGGGCCAATTCTCATTTATATGAGATTGCTATAAAGCAAGTGAAAGCCATACATATAAATTAAGACCAGAGTCCACAATTTTTCCCTCCTCTCCATTTCGGTCTTGGTGTTGTGCACTTTCGAACTCACTGCAAGCCCTATTACTCCCGAATACTTGTGACAAGGCTTCTTGAGTAGTCACTTGGTACACTCGTTCTCCCTTAAAGATTTCCATCACCGGGTGGCTAAAGCTGCTGAGCGGCACACAGCATAAAAGTGATTTATGGCAGGCCACCCCAAGCTGCGTTGAGGGAAGCCTGTAGCAGCCGATCTCCAAGCTCCTGCTTACATTCCTTATAGCTGCTACTCCACCTCGATCCTTCAAGCCTGTGCACCGTCTCTTTATATATTTAAAGTATGCTGTAAAAGATATTGAATCGTGATGTGTGGTCAGGCTCATGCCTCTGATTGTCATCACATACACAGAATGTCTTTTGTAATGTGTAAGGTATTTTAATTTGATCAGTCCGACTGGACCAGTTGTGCTGGGTTGAAATTTATCCTCTCAATTAAACAAGGTTTCAAGTATATTGACAGTTCGCACTGACAAATAGTTAATTGTTGCTGATAGTTAAAGGAGCATTAAAGGTTTTGCTGCTTTTTATGGTTAGCCCACAGTTAGACTCGGCTTCAGACAGTCTACCCAGAGTGTCTGATAACTTTTGTACACTTTTCTGGCAACAGCCTTCAGAATCATAAAGGTTACAACCTGATGGTCAGAGGGATGGTCAGAGGGAGTTGCACTGTGTGTTCGTAGACTTGGAGAAAGCGTATGACAGGGTGCCAAGAGAGGAG
>CM074965.1:16265162-16277040 GCA_037577455.1 Pangasius macronema | reverse complement strand
CAAGTGTTGAGGATGCAGAAGATAGGGATAGGTGGAGAGCGATGATTCGCTGTGGAGACCCCTGAAGGGAAAAGCCAGAAGAAGAAGGCTTTCTGCATCCCATCTTTGGGTCATGAGCTGTTCCTTTCTTTCACCATACTTTTCTCTTCCCATCATTCTGGTACAAGGTTACAATCTGATAGGCTTTCTGCTCTTCCATGAATTTTGACCACTGTCACAGTGAGCTTTTCTGAACACCATATACTATGTATCACTACACGAGAAAAGGTTCACAGCATCCCATTATACAGGACATGTCCATCTCTGAAATTTATAGACACGTTCCTTCCAAATCCATCATAATTTCTACAGATGTCCTCAGTGTTACCTATATGATATATGTCCAGAAATCTTATCCCCATCCAAATAGTATTTATAACTGTCACTTTTCATCAGTAATCTAAAATACAGTTGCAATACTGATATGACTTGGGTAGAAGATTTGCACATTCCGACCTTTCCCCTACAAGCATGCGTCCACCAAGACTAGGACAAAGGACTTATCAGTCCAACAAGTCTCCAGGGGCCAATCATAGAGCTCATGCTTCCTCTTGGTTTGGGTCAGACTGTGGCCCAGTGCCAAGAGTTTCACTTGTCTGTTGTAATTCTGAGAGACACGGCTGTACACAGCGGCGAAGTCGAGTCGAGTGAGAAGCAGCAGGCCAGACTTGGGGAAAGACCAAAAATGCTTCTCGCGTGCCTTGTTTGTCCTCACTGGAACTCTGCGTCATTTTGAAGAACAGATTGTAGTGCTTTCGGTTATGAGACCATGCTGTCATGTCTATCAGATCTCTATTCATTTCCCAAAAGGCGCTATTCTGCTGTTGTAGCGACTGTGTATAGTCAGAGTCTTTAAGTAAACATCTGATTTTTAGCATTACAGACAAAGCTAAGACAAACATCTGTGCCTTATTAAATAGTCCAGAATTCGTATAATTATCCATGTCATGCGTTTATACCACTCTTTTAACCCTCAGTAGTTTATCAATACTGAGAAATTGCACTGATGCCATCAATTTAAGAATTAATTACTTGGTCTGTTAGGACTTTCTTGTTAGCAATAACAGTGTTCTTGCTAGTAAAACTTCTAGCTAGGTACTAAAATTAGGAAACTACTAGCCATTTTGGCGAGAAGGGTTTCCTGGTGTGAATCCTGGGAAGGTACTTGATAGGTACTTGTTTTTTTTTTTAACCATTATCATGTTATATGCACAGACCTAGCTTTTAGCACAAATCTCAGTAGCATGAATAACAGTAGCTAGATATTTTGTGCCTATGATATTCAGACTGTTTCTTTCTCCTTTGATGTCAATCCCAATAATTCTACGCTAAAATCTCTCACGTAGTCCTTCGATCTTTAATGTCGGCTGTATACATACTCTGCTTGGGTGGACTTAACTCACTCATGGCTGGTAAACGGTTTGGAAATGAAGTGATTTAAAGGCTGAGATTTATAACCTCACTACATATCAGCAGAGACTGCTCTATTCCTCCACATCGGCTGAGCAGGAGTAGGCCACGGATCGAAGACTCTAGTCTCCATCACATGGAGACAGTAATTCTCCACTTATCGTTTTATCTCTCTGTCCTGCTTTATCCTTCAGTTTTAGTTTTAGTCTCAGGCTTTAGGTTCTACCTAGAAAAGAGTCAGCGGTATCTTGGTAACATGATCCTGTTATTTTCTCAGATAATTAAATTCAAGTGCTATTTTTACATCACTGTTACCCGAATAGAAAAGTGTCCATTAAATAGTGCTACTTTGATTCATATTTAAATCAGAAGTGTTGTTGTTATTAGAGCAAAGCAGTCTGAAAAAGGATGAGCTTTTTTACCAGAGTGCCTAGAGGAACTGAGCATGTATATATAATTGGGTCATGGATATTACTGTGCCATTGGGTCCCTCGTTGACTCGGAACGATTTGTGTAAGGACTATCTGTAATGGTAAATGAATACTTTGTCAAAGCGACTTGTCACGCATGTTCATTTTTTTCCTCCCATTGACCTTGCGTAATGATACCAGTTTTGATCAACGACAAATGTAAGTTGCTCGGTAGCAAAAGCTCTTTAGAAATTCACCAGATGAACTTGGATACTTTGCGAATGCCGTGAGATCAAAGCATGCAGTCTAGCACTGATGAATACAGAGGAAGGTCAAAGTGAAGAGAAAATTATGCAAGTCACAGCTGACAACTAGCTGCTCTTTATTGAGCCACTTGAGATGCTCCTTCAGCCATATTAGTTTCCTCATCTAAATATTATATATAAAGATCTCACACCTTTTCTCAGTTGATCTAATATATATATATTTTTACTTTCTTATGCTGTATTGCTTGTATGTCTCCTTACTAATACTGTGCCTGGGTCAGGTTTATGGATTAGAACCGTTAGAATGGCATAGCAGAAAAGTGTCAGGCCTATCCTAGAAAGCATAAATAATTTTGCTTTCTTGGACTGCCATCGGGATTCGAACGTGCCGATGAAAATTGCTCGTGCTCTCGGGGTGGAAAGGATGGCATTACTCTGCCTCCCATTTGGCAAAATGACCAAATTGCGAATTTGGTCTAAATAGTGTTCGAAAAAAAAAAACAATTGGTCCATCCTCATTACAATTCCATAGATGAATTCCTAGTTTCGTACTGAAACAAAGGTAGGCATATCTGAAATGAAACAGATGTCTTGACAAACTGTTATGATGGTTTGAATAACAGTGCAAGTTCTGGTATTCGTAACAGGCCTTGTTTAATGGGGAGAAGAGGAGCATGTCCAAGTATTTCTTTTCTACACACATCGCATGGTCATTATTAATTCGATATAGTTATGACATGCCACTTCACTTCCTTTCGGGGCATGACGGCCTGGACATGCGGTTGGTCTTCTATTATAATTATTGCCCTCCCAGCCACCCTATTGTGAGGTTTGCCTGACCACCTCAAGGAAGGAATAAAAGTGTGCTGTGTGAACTCCAAGCTTTCCTCAGCAGCGTTGAGCTCCTGAACTACAACAAATTACAGAGCTGCTGCTCGAGACAACAGACCCCACTGGTGCACACCCAAGGGACTTTTGCGTCTCACAGGGTGACCCAGTTCCATCATGCTTCTCTTTCACCTCTCTCTTCTTCCTTCCTTTTTTTCTGCGTTGATGGCTTCTTTAGCCTCAGTGCTTGTCAGTCAGTGAAACCTTTAACCTCATTCCATCCAGCCCCATTCAGATCGATAGCAGAATTTTTCTTTGCTAAGCAAATCACTTCCTGAAAGCTTTAAAGGTGGCGTGTACCTCGATATTCTGCAGTTTCTGTTTCAGTGCTTATCCAGTGGACAAAATAACTGCAATGCAGCAATGTCGGAAAGCCATTAATATTAATATTAATGCCTGCCTATTTTTGCCAACCTGTCACTCCAGTGTGTTAAGTGAGCATCATCTATTGACCAGATTGAGTGACCAAGACTAGGGGTTGGAATTGCCTGAAAGTCCTGACTGCTTCATAATACCAGTCCTTTGCCTTTCTACGAGATCCCACCAAGCACTTCTCTAAGAAAATCAACCTAACTGGGTTCTAATGTGCCAAGGGAGTAACTGCTAAGGTGTTTGGGGTCTGATGTTGACACTTTTTTTTTTTTTTTGGTCCAAAAAAACTTTATGCCGTTCCTAGAAAATTGTCCAGATGCAAGTGCAAAAGTAAACCCAGGGGTCTAGGGGTTGGCTTTGCCAAGTAGTTCCCTCACCTTCGCCTACCCTTGCCTTTCTAGGAGATCCTGCCAAAGCGGGGAACTGTGAGTGCTCACGACTCAAGTACGTCTCTTGAGTGTAGGTTTCACTTGCCAAGGAAGTAACTGACAAGGGTTGGAGTCTGATGTTGTCGCTATGACGTTTGGTCCAAAAATTGCACGTTTGATTGTATGTTTTTTCATTTCACCTATTAAAAATTTTATGTCCGGCTGCAAGTGCAATACCAAAGCCACATTTTAAACGGGAGTTTCTGTGTGTGGTTTGCAGTTGTATAGATGACCAAGACTGGGGGCTGGCAGTTGCCAAGTAGTTCCTTCACCTTTGCCTACCTTCCCCTTTCTGTGTGATCCCAGCAAAGCAGGCAACCTCATGTACACCAAGACTGAAGACTCAAGCACATCTGTAGAAAAAAGTAAACCTAATGGAGTTTCTTTTGCCAGTGGAATGACTGCCTAGGGTTCGGTTCAGACATTGATGCTATGACCTTTGGTACTTGGTAATTGTACTTTTGATCGACCTGTTTGATCACACCTATTAAAAAATGTCATACCATGCAACAGCGTCCATCTGCAAGTGCAAAACCAAACCCAGATTTATACCCAGGATTGTGTGTGAGGTTGGCAGTTGCACGACCGACTGGCCAAGACTAGGGTCTGGCATTACCAAGTAGTTCGTTTCACCTCGCCTACCTCCTCCTTTCGGTGAGATGTACCAAAGCATGGAGCCTCGAGTCCACCAGATTTTGATTGACCTATTTGTTGTTGCATCTTTTTTTTTTTTTAAATGCTGCCAGAAATGCATCAGACTCCAGATACAAATGCTAAACCAAACCCAGATTTTAAAAAACCTGCATTTCTGTGTGAGGTTTGCGGTTGTATGGATTTTATGTGTGCAGCATGTACACTGCAGTGCAGCTGCTTTGCTCTGCAGCCCTCCGAGTGTACACACTGCTGCTGACACTTCCCTCTCTCTTTCTCTCTCTCTCTTGGAAAAAAAAAAAAAAGAAAAGGCAGGTTTTAACGGAATCCATCATGTAGCCCCAGAGGCTGCCGGAGTCCAGCACTTGTCTCAATACAGGCATTTTTATCAATTTATTCTACAAGATAGATATATAATTTTTGGTCTTTATTTTTTCCCCCCACTCCATTTCTTCCTGCTTGCTTTCCTGGAAGTCTTGATCTGGCTTAAACATTAATTGGAGATGTGCGATCCGGTGAGAACTGTCAGCCATAAAGCCTGTGCAGCTTGCTGACTTTCCCTATAGGCTAGAAAAATTGTGTACTTTCCAGGCAACACGTCCTTTATCCGCTCGTTTCTCTGCTTGTATTCTCCCCGAACCTAGCCTATTCACACTCACAATAGCTGCGCTAATCTTTCTCAGATCTCATCTCCCCCTTTTTTTTCCGTTCTCACAAATATTCTCTTTCTCTTGTTTGCGATATACACAACCTTTTCTCTTCCTGCTCTTGTCTCGGCCTACCTTTTGTTCCCATACCTACTCTTTTTCCAGCTGTAAACGATTTCTCATCTCGAGCTTTCCTCGTTTAGAGGTTCGCTTGCCCATTGCAGGTGCTGCACAGATTCCCAATCAGCTTCCTTACACCCCCAACCCCACCTCCCCCGCCCCCCCCACTGCTCCAATCTATGAGCACAGTTTCTATCTACCGCTGATCTGGAGTCAGGCTCAGTGTGTTGGTCCTAGTGGAGTGGATGTAGGAAGAGGATAAGAAAGCTGATCCCAGGCTCACATCAGGCCCTGCAGTGCTTCCCAGGACTCCGTACCCTCTACATAACCTTCACACCCCACACTGCAAGCCTTCCATTAACAGCAGCTTGTATTAGCCATAAAATCAGTGGTGTCCTCGTAGTCTGAACGTCTGTTTGAAATGTAAGAGTGTTTTCAGGAGCACACTCGGTGCCAACGGGTTTACGCTGCTTGTCAGCATTTGTTGTGCTTTGCGTTCTCTTTATATTCTGTGATCGTATTGTTTCAGATTCACAGCATTTACTTCCTCTTCTGTAAGACAACTTGAAGAATAATCTCTCTCTCTCTCTCTCTCTCTCTCTCTCTCTCTCTCTCTCCCTCTCTCGCTTCATTTTGTCTCCCTTCTATTCTTTCTTTCTCCTTCTATCTGTCTTTATCTGCCTGTCTCTCTCTTGCCTTCTCACTTTCTTTTCCTTCTTACTCTTTTTCTTTCTCGCTTTCTTCTTTTTTTCCTTCTTTCTTATTTTAACTCTCTATCTCTCTATCTCTCAGTGCCATGCGCGTGCTGTTATCCAAGCTGCCACGGCCCTGGATAGTAGATGAGAAGAAGGACGATGGATACACTGCCCTTCACCTGGCTGCGCTTAACAATCACGTAGAGGTGGCAGAGCTTCTGGTCCACCAGGTATACACACACACTCTCACACACTCACGCTCTCACACACTCACGCTCTCACACTCTTGTCAAGCCCTGTTGTAACATTCCGTCTCCCTCCTAAGATTATCCAATCCATTTGGACGTGTGAATGCACCTGCGCTTACAACTACTATAAAACGCTCAACATTAATTGAGGCTGATAATTGATGCACTTACGGTAATTATAGTTGGTGGGCTCAGAAAAGAGCTCTCCAGAGTCTCATAGTCTTCATGCTATTCGCTGGATCATCACGGAGCTCACGAGTCGCCATTCAAGACAGACAACCACTATTTTGGAAAAAATAGAAGCCAGATAGAATCACTTCTCTGCTGAACGTTACAGCACAGTGATCTTCAGGAGTCGGGTACTGACTATGCGCTACGATTTAATGTTTCAGATTCATTCTAATGCTCAGCTTTACAATCTGCCATTTTAAAATTAGATCCCAAGTTCACTTCCTGTTCCCTATTTATGCTCATTACGTAGTGTTGTAGACCGTATGTAGAGCACCTCATGTAGGGTATGGCATCTCAAAATACTCCTTTTATTGTAAAGTTGTCTGAGAAATTTTACACTCAAAGTATTGGCACCCTAGACATTGGTACTGTAGACCAATATCATTTGTCACACTCATCCCACTTTAGGGTTTGGTTTTGTGCTCTCGGTCATGGTACGGTTTGTTCTGCGTTCTCTGATTAGTAATCGTACGACGCTATTCTGGGCCGCTCGGAGCTTGTTCTGCGGTCAACTCGGCTTCCAGTTATGACTCCTGACTCGCTGGCTGTGAATTTAAGTCTCAAGACAAAGGAGCCGCCTAGTAACCCGAACTAAAGCCCAGGTTCCGTTTCTCCACGTTTAGCCCCTCGAGTCTAGCTTCCCCAGTGGCCCACCATAGCGCAAGCACGTTCCAGCTGCAGTGCTTGCGCTTCCTCCTTATTCCATTAGCCGGTAGTAGAAAGGCATAGGGCTAGAGAGGGAGAGAGGGTTCACACCAGTGTGACTTGAGCCTCCTCCGCCGCCGAGCCGCAGTAGGAGCTGCACTGCAGCAGTGCAGAGAGTCCGTGTTGCTGAGGGGGTTCATTCAGGGAATATCTGAATACAAATTACGTCCCAGTAGCTCACGTTTCTGAACACAGCCCGTGGGAGCAGAATGCGGCACATGCTAACGTGCAGATGCGCCGAAAAATGGTGCCGTGGTAGGTTACATAGGTGGGAAAATGAAACAAAAAAATGTATAGGATGTTCTCCATTATATGTATTAAAGCATTGCGGATCGTTTACTTTGCTGCATATTTCATTGGCAGGTTCATTGCAGATCTCCCTAATGGCATTTGATTGAATGTAGCTTGTACTGCAGGAGCACCAACTTCCAGACAGAACGCTCTCAGCCAAATGCGATTTAAGCACTTTGTCTCTTTCGCTCTTCCTCCCAGGGAAGTGCCAGTCTGGACATACAGAACGTAAACCAACAGACGGCCTTGCACTTGGCCGTGGAGCGGCAGCACACACAGATCGTCCGGGTGAGTGATCGGTGGTCTTCCCTTTGCGCTTTAGTCATTATTCCTGTTCTCCTTTACTCAAAACCAAAGAGCTCTCATTTACTCATCTCAATCGAACACTCCTCATCCCCCTGTTCTGCCCTTCTCCCTCTCCTCCTCCTCCTCCCCCTCCTCATTCTGAGCTTGTCCATGTTAAGGACGCAAACTGTGAGAATGGCCCAGCCTGGCTCTACCACGCACGGCCTCCTGCAGCAGAATTAGCCTCTGTGATTGAATTAATTCAGCCCCAAGGACTCCAGAGCGCTACTAGGAGAGAATGTGTGTGTGTGTGTGTGTGTGTGTGTGTGGTCTGAATGGGGAAATCAAAGATTGTTCGAGCCCCATCTTGTGGATGTGTAGCAGGATTGCGCCCACGTATTCTTGCACATGATGATATCAGCGTGTTATTAATCTTACAGTAATATTAACACAGAACTAAATAACCATACTTAGGTGTGTTGTTTTTATTTAAACGTTTCAATGTTTTGACTTTAAGAAACGCGGAAAACCGTGATTACAAAATTCAAATAAAAACTAACCAAATGGAAATCAATTTCATACGCAGGACATAACACCCAACAATGTGCCTCGTGTATAAAACGCAGTAAAACAGTAACACACACTGAGGCATGCTGTTATAGGAAACTAATCCTATCACTAGTGTGTGTTCTAATGATGCTGATTTGCTGTTACCGCCCCAAAGTTGATTATTTTCCAGTAACAGCAGTTTGCCAACAATTCAATTCTAATTTTATTCATTAAAGAAATCAACACACAATTTTAGCCATTTATAGTTACTTTTAATGTTTTGGAACATCCGTGAACAATGTTATATTCCCACTATATAGCAGCTATATTCCTATTATTATGACAGAAAAACACAAACTGAGAAACCAGCTATTAAAACATGCGTAAATCGATCTTTAGCCATGATACGCGTCTTTCTTTTTATCATCAATGCAGGCCAACCGAACGTAGACGTAAAAACGTACTTTGATTCACTTTCGCTAGTGACGGTCCATTTAAGAGGAGCGCCGATAGACAGCTACCGAAACACAAAAATCTAGATGCATGCACCACGTGTGGAGGGTCGGTTAGTCTTTGTTCATAAAAAGACATCCTCAGAACTTGAAACACAAAGCAGTGCCTGTTCTCCCAGCGGAGTTAACACGCTTCCCCCGTGTCTCTGCAGCTGCTGGTGAGAGCCGAGGCCAAGCTGGACGTGCAGGACAAGGACGGGGACACGCCACTGCACGAGGCCCTGCGCCATCACACCCTGTCCCAGCTCCGGCAGCTCCAGGACATGCAGGACGTCAGCAAGGTGGAGCCCTGGGAGCCGTCCAAGAACACGGTAAACACCTCACATCAGATTTCATCAACACACGTCTCAGAGAGAGAGAGATACAATAAGGAGGAAGAAACTGTGAACTATTATTCATGTTTATATATCACCAAACACTTATATTTTTGTCTCACAAAATGATATCTGGCATATTAAACAGATGCAGATGGTAACTTAAGCGTGTTAAACAAGGCCAATATTACTTAAGAGTAATCTATTTATGTGTTATGTAGCTGCGTGAACTGTTAACAACTTCGATTGTTACTAAATAAGACTCAGAAATTGGTTTCATTAAGGAATAAAACACGAAGGGAAAGGCTGTTATGGGAAAATAATCAACAGCGGGGTGCTGTGGCGCGGCCCATTAACAGCACATCCTGAAGTGTTTTATTCTGGTCTTCTGGTCTGGTCTTGACACCATGACTGTAACCATTCATTAAAAGCAAATAGTCTACTGAACCTCTCGATTCCTCGCTGGAACNAGTCCTTCTTCAGGATCTCCGACTGCCTCAGCCTGGTGTCGTTCGTGCCAGCATGGAGGACCACAGCTCCGATGTTCTTCTTACTCAGGGTCGCGGGTATCTGTGCAGCGACATCGAGAACACGAGCACCAGGAAAACAGCGAGTGCGCACCTTAGCTTTAGCCGTGATAGCACGGACGTGCCGGACGATGGAGTCTCCGATGATCACCGTCTCGCATAACGTCTCGCGAAGGGGAGCGAAGCGGTTCTGGGTCGAGATCTCGAAGACGGGTGGCAGCGGAGGGGGAGAGGTCCTCACCCGGGTCCTTGCTCGTGTCTTCCGCTGCTGCTGCATTGCATATTCCTCTTGTACCATAACAATTTGTTGTGCTTACATTAATGTTGTGGAATGTTAATACCAAGAAACCCCAAAAAGCATAAACTCTTCTGTCTTGAAGACTGCAGTTTTGCTGAAACTGGAGACTCCTTCCATAAATGTTGAATAAACCTCTCCTTAGAGAACAGCTTCTGACCAATCGGAATCGAGAATTTGACAGAGTTATGTGTAAGGTTGTCAGCCAGCCCTACTTTGGTGGATTGATGTAATTTATCTTATTTATCTGATCGAGCAAGTCCGTGCTGTAGCTGAGGAAGAGAGCTGACCCAGAAGCACAGAGAAACTGGAACACTGTTTTTAAAAGCTAAATATCTCTGTTCCTTCGGAGAACGTATTCGTCGTCACTTCGGGTCACTGAATAAATCACACAGACACCGACAGTACACGAGAAGTCGAAGTCCTCCTCTGATCACACCAAGCCTCGTCTCAGCACGATGAGCCACAGAGGGCGCTGGTGAGATCAGAAGGAGATCAGCAGGAGGATGGCCGGGGCACGCTCAGAAGCCTAATTGAAATCTACAGCACGTTCGCTTGTACAATCCAGCAGCGCAATGGAGAAAATTGAATTTCCCAGCCCAGCGGCTCCATCAGAGCAGATGTAAGAAGCGGCGAGCCGGGACACAATCAAGGGAAACGATCCAGAGTCATTGGAACGACAGCGTCCCCCCTTCTTTCCCCACCCCCACAACCCCGACTGTCTCGCCTGTCCCGTTGACCTAAGTGGAAAAACGAGAGCACCACGAGAGGAGAAATGGCAGCTATAGCGAAGTTAAAATAGCGGAACAGCTGCTAAATGAATCGCTTGTTCGCAGCCCATTAAGGTCCGTATTGGCAGTTTGGGAGAATATGCGCACTCTGATGTGACTTCTTATGAACTTTTAACAGCAAATCGGTGACTCTCGGACCAGTCCTTAACACTCGGCAGGAAAAAAAGAAACAACTTAACACTGTTTTTAGGACAGGACGCGTGGATTAATGCTTCTCAGATAACACAATGCCTACCACAACCAGCTGCGGAGATCGTATTCTCAGAAGGTAATGAGATGGAACTGTAACCATTAGTGGCTAAAAAAGAAAACGGGGTCTCACTGATGTAGGGTTTTTGCAGATATTTACATATTTTGTTGATATTTGGACAGTAAAATGATAAATGAACCGAGCTTAAGGAAATAAATCATGCCAGTGTGCAGACGATGTAATATACCCGTCTCTGACTGACTCTTCGGAGTGATATCTAAAGTATAAAGCTCGTGTGTACCAGTTTAACTTTCTTTTTGTTTTTTTCACCCTAATTATAAATGATGCAATTTTTTCCCGTATTTGTGCAACTTCGCCTTCAGAAGTACCTTCCACGTCTTGTGTCGAATAATTTTTCATATATATATGCACACACACACACACACACACACACACACACACAATGTATGTATGTATGTACAGTATGTGTAGAATATTACAAATTCTCAACACGTGTCTAAGTGTGAAGTGATGACGCGATTCACTTGTAATAGAGCTTAACGCTGATTGAGGTTGTAATGGCGTCGCGTGTGATGCGTTCCTATGTTCCTATGTTCCAGTCTCTCTTCCTGTGTTCGGTTTTGCCATGTGGCTGCAGGCAGGCAAAACGACACGACTTTGACAAACCGTCACAGTCGTACACGATACCAGGACAAACCCGGCCACCTCACAATTAAAAATGTAAACACTGTCAAGGTTGTGACATGAATAACATTAATTAAATTAATCACGTGGCCAGAGTCTATCTTTATCCTTGGTAATATCCTCTGAGCGTATTACTTGCAGTGCATCATGTAAACAGTTCATATTGAATAATAAAGATCGCTATAAAGTGTAATGCATTTTCACAAACAGTTCTAACAATATGTATACTGCCTTATGAATGCATTATAACAGATATGAATGTGATCATCGTTTATTAGTTATGACCTTCACAGAAAGTATTAGCGAAGT
>CM074965.1:16237989-16254162 GCA_037577455.1 Pangasius macronema | reverse complement strand
TGGGTCACCACACTTGGCCACAAAAGTCACTTCCACTTCCACCTTAAAGTTGATTATTTTCCTACAACAGCACTTCCCGAAATGTTTCACTCCTCTTGTAATAAATAAAATGAATTGTAGAATGGCATATCATAGTTTTTATCCATTTATAGTCACGTTACATTATACGTTCCATCCCGTTAAAGCGGAATTCACTTTCCCTTGAAGATAATAGGACAAAAACTTTTTGTATTTTGTATCCTGCAATTTTAAATGACACAAACTTCCCTGTATGAGTTGTTACTATGGAAACAATAACATTAGGACGAGTGGATGGATGTAACCCTGTGATTTGTATCTGGAACAACTGTCAGTGCTGCTGTTGTAGGAAATTAATCAACACCTTCAGAGCAATCAGGGTGGATAGGGTGGATCAAAACATTCAGCCTGTTATGATTTAGAATAAGGAATAAGGAGTAATTTTTTTTAGTGAAGTGAATAGTTAAAATTGTGGTAATTTCCTAAATTGGGAGCAAAGGTTAGGTGAACACTGAGATCATTTCATTAGGCTTAACAGCTCCGTATTTTAAGGCACTGAGAGAAAAATGCACATGAGGAGACTGATGCGTCAGCTTGGCCTTGAGAGGCTCAATAAAGCATTTTCGTGCTGTTCAAAAGCTTTATTCGTAACCGCTGATTCCCCCCGAGCCTCCTTCTGGTGAATAAGTTGACGCTAAGTCACTTCTCACCAGAGAAATTCATCACGCTCACTCCCTTCTTTTTTTTCTCCCTTAGCCTTCGATATCCTTGAATCTGCTAAATCCAGAGTACACACTGCTCCTTAATAGTGATTTGTAACTCTCTGTGACTTGGCACCTCACTGCCTGCGACGCCACCGCTGCGGATCAGAGAAGTGCTGCGTCGGCCAGAAGAACCCGAATTGGGAGCACTTTTAAAGACAGATGTGTGAATGGAGTGGAAATAGATCACCATGCGTCAGTGTGTTGACAGTCAGCTCTGCAGTATCTGAGATCTTTTTGATAAGTAGATGTTCTGTTATGCATCCATCTCCCTGGCTGATTCCCTACAGAGGTGTGTGTTTTAGTGTGTGCTGTGGGAAGCTGGCTATGGGGCTCGGTCAAGGCAAGAGTCTTCTTCTGCCTGCACCGCTGAACTGGAACAGGCCTTGGCGTTTTAGGGAAGGTAGAACATACTTCAAGAGCAATATAAAGTTGTATATTCCTTCCCTGTGCTTATCTGATTCGCTTCATTCATCTTCAGTGAGCACTTTATCCTGGTTAGGGTCATGGTGGATCCAGAGCCTAGTCCAGGAATTGGACTTTTACTTGGGTAAGAACTGTGGGTACTTTTACAACCGGCGATTTTGATTTTAGCGACCGAAGTACTGCAACAGAAACATTAGCCTGAGTTAAAGTTTGAGGAATCTTACTTGATCATCAATCAGGACATTGGGTAATACTGATTTTCTTGTTCTCGTGATGTTTGTATGCGCATGTGTTAAAAGATGCGTTGAAAGAAGAGCTGAAAATGACAAAATGGCGAATAAACAGTGAAAGACCACCTCCTAAGTGTGATTTGCATCCCCCAATAATTCAGCTCAGCCACTGCAGTGAGTCAGCTGCCACAGACACGCTAACTCTTCCTCTTGTTATAGGGTGCCATTACTTTTGTCCTAATGAGCTAGTCTTATTTGTCTTAATTTATGGACTTTATGGATTCTCACAAACACCTCGTTTCTTGTGTAAGGTTCAGGTAACTACAAAAAACCCAGCGTAACTTGAAGAGTTTCCGAACGAAAGAGGAGGATTTAGGACTGATCAAATAACTTTACTTCATGAAGATAACCTGGGATGATAAAATGGCCTCCTGTCCATGCCTCTACCTCCACTTTGTCTGTATAGAGATTAGAGAACGTGTGCTGGCGTGTCTCAGAGGGGAACAGTAAGCAGACGCAGAGCCCTGCTGTGTGAGTTATGGCGAGTCGCGGAGGAGGGAACCGACCCTAGCTAGCTAGCACACTGAGCTCCTGCTGCTCGTGATCAGGAGATAATCAGGAGATGATGAGTGCAGTCTACCTGTTTGGTCTTGAGTTCAATCCCAAGATGCACCACAAGGTGGCAGCGCACGCTGGACTTGTCAAGGGGTTGTCAAACATGGCCGCTTCTTCCTGAGCCATCTCAGTGAGGAGCTTTTTTGATCAGTTATACTTCTACCAAATGTCTAAAATTCACTCCTGAGCACCACGCCCAGTGAAGACCTGCCCTGTTGTTGTGACACATCGCTCTGAACGGCTGAAGGTCCTCTAGCGTCTCCTTGCCGCTGCCTGATGGAGGATATTTATGGCTCGGCGTTAATGACAGGCTCGGGCAAAGGCCACCGAGATGGGATGGGACGAGGCCTCCGGGAGGCCGTGGAGTTCGGACCCGAGCTCTGAGACAACACATCACCTCCCCATCCCCCCCCACACTGTTAAACCATAAATGAGGCACCATGTCCGCTCCCTTCCTCCTTCTGCTGCCTGACTCAATCATTTCTTTATGGATCTGGACTTGGTCAAAGTGTGTATGAGTGCAAACGAGCGGTATCGTGAGCCACGGTACGTGATCCTCACACACGTTCGTAATGTAGGGTGAGTAGGGTCAAAGTGTCGTGACCAACCTGATTTCACACACACACACACACACACACACACACACACCTACCTCATTTTGCTTAAACAAGGTCTCTGTTTTGCCTTCTTATTTGTCTTCTATTTAATTGTTCAACATTTATTTTTTAAAAATATTAGTATTAATTTTTCATTTAGAACCCAAAACCGTATACAGATGAATGAATTGATCAGGAGATTTTAATTAAACAGAAAATTAAAAATCTAAAAACCTAAACATTTTGTCTTATTACTTATTACTTATTACTATTTTTTATTAGATTTTTTCCCCCTATTTTTAAAATAATTTCCTCAGCATTTTCCCTGTTAGCTAAAATCGCATACAAATTAGAATAAGAAAAATAGCATATTAAAACATTATATTAAAAAATTATTCTGCTGTTTCTATTGCTCTATATGCACTCTGTATATAATTTAGTGGCTGTATCAGTATAATTTAGAATTAAGATAAATCCGCAGTTGATTTTACTGAATAAATTGTATTTATTTACATTTTTAAAATGATCATTTTCCCCAATTTCTTAATATTATTTGTTTTATAAAGCAGACAAAATTGTATGCATATTTTACAGAAGAAAATATACTCTCTATGCTTCATTTTTACTTAGTAGCTCATTTCTCTGTGCATGTCTGAGTGTATTAATCCCAACATCACATAATTCCATGGTGTATAAAAAAATTCATTTGGAAAAAAATTGTGGAAGAAAGAAAATATTGCGGCTTAATTATGGACCTGGATTTCTAAAACCTACATTTATTGCTCATCATATATTGCTTATATTGCAGATATGAGCTATTGGAATAGAGTATAGGACATAGTCACTTTACGATATATTACAATAAATTACAATAAATTCAAGTAACATTTATTAGCAAATGTAATGTGGAGCAAATGGAGTTAATTTGGAAACCAAGTTAATTGAAATTAATCACTTTTTTTTTTGTTTGTTTACAAACTGGCTCCTAATGGGAAGCAGATCATTTTCTCTTGTATTATTGTATTAAAATCCAGCAATAAAATCGAATCTGCTTCCCTTTAAACTGCACGAGCGTCAGATCATAGTCACTATATTACTGTGTGCTGTACTGATGTACTGTTAGTGCTGCTCATTATTTGGCAGCTCTTCATTACTTCAGTACTATAAATTGTGTATGAAGGGGTGTGTTGAGGTGTTTGGCCCCCCGTTTGCGGCGCTTATCACCGGGCTGTGACTGGAGCTGGAGCCTCCCGGCCACATTTACAGTGCAAATGTTATCATTCCAATGACACTTTAAACAGCCTTTATCAATATATAGTCATTCAAGGTTTTATGAGCTTTGATAAAAAAGGCCACTAGCACGTTAGGGTCATTTTAACCCTCGCTGCTCGGCGGTGCCAGTGGGCTCTCAGTGCCCGGGTTCAGACGAGAAAACAGAGCAGGCAGGAGACACAACGTCGTGTCGTGTTTGGAGGACGAGTGGAGATAGCTACTGAGGAGAAAGCAGCGCTGCCAAGGATAGTGCTAGTGCTAGTGCTAGTGCTCCTCTGGCACAATCTTATCATTCGATTATCTTTAAAACGTTCGGGTTATCATAATTGCTTACTTAATAATTCTATAAATCTCTCCGAGTGCAACCTTTGGCTGGATAGTAAACGTGCAGAAACACTGCTGAACTCTCAGATTGGAGCAAAAGTGTTCAGGTTCAAGTGTTTTTTTTTAATCTTTCCTGCTTTTTCAGTCTTCCTTAAGGCCTGCGTTTTATCGCGGTGCTAATGATTGGGAGGGTACACGATGTTCCTGCGAGCTCATAAAGTGAAAGGCATGGCTTTTGACAGGAAGGGAAAACAAGCAGAGCTCAGAGGGTGTGTGACGTTCAGCAGCGCAGAAAACACAGAGCAACTTTACTTACAGTGAAGAAGAAAAAAAAGAGTCAGAAAGTCTTAGAAAAAGTAGGAGTATAGAGCCAAATATCTACTCGAGTGAGTCAGAAGGTAGCTACGTTTAAACACAGTCAACTGGTGAAAAGTCAAAGTAAATACACACACTGATCACTTTATTAGGAACACCTGTTCATTCAGCCAATTACGCGGCAGCAGGGCAATGCGTAAGATCACGCAGGTGCAGGTCAAGGGCTTCAGTTAATGTTTACGTCAAACATCAGATTGGGGGAAAAAATCTCAGCGATCTCAGTGACAAGACAAACTGGTTTGAGTATTTTCACGCAAAGCACTCTGGAGTTTTACACAGAATGGTGCGAAAAACAAAAAACATCCACAGTTGTTGATGAGAGAGCTCAGAGGAGAATGCTCAAACTGGTTCGAGCCGATTCGTTCCGATCTCATTGGGTTTATTAGTGAGACATGTCGGCACAACTCGGCTTTTCGTAGAGTCTTGTGTGGTGTATCTGTACCCTGAAGCGGACGGACTACAAAAGTCCACATCAGGTCCCACTCCTCAGCCAAGAACAGGAATCTGAGGCTACAGTGGGCACAGATCCAACAAAACTGGACGTTCTGATCTTTTTCCGATCTTTAACTGCTCAGTGTAATGACCAGGTGCACACCTGTTCCTAATAAAGTGGCACTGGGAGGTTTTTTAGGAACAATCCAGACATGAAGTTCGTTCATTCTTTCAAAGAAATTTATAAATAATTTATAAGTCGAAGTAGTGGTCACTAAAACCTGTGTAGAAGGTTCTAATCAGACCCTCTTGATATCACATCACTGATATTAATTCATTTGTCTGTCTTTAAATAAAAAAAATAAAAATGCAAAAATACAACGTAATGGCATAGCAGCTGGGCAAGACAAAAACTAAAGACTGATCTTTTCTAATGAGTACGCTGAGGATCAAACATACTTGAGTAAGAGTCCATGTAGTCAGGCTACCAAATCTACCGGAGTAGCACATAACTACAGTAACAAACTCGACTGTTATTAACTAAACAACGAGTTAAACTTATAAACTAATAACTCAGTGTGTACGGGTCATAATATGAAAATGTAATATTCACTTAGTCACCATAAAGCATATTATTTATTAACTAAATTATTCATTAACTGCAGTAAATATAATAAAAGCGTGCTCAATGCTGTCACTCCTGACACTGAGACGTGGGCGATAGCGGAGGCCTCAGAGAGTCCGTAATTTATATGCTGTGTCAGATTCTTTTCTACTTTAAACTCGGATTTCTACGCTTTTATTTTAAACATTAGTGCTGGTGTTTACTCTGAATTCACTTGTATGCCGGAGGCTCCACAGAATTTAAAGCTCCTGATGTACGGATTTAAAATGTGTGTCGTTATTCAGCAAAGAAAATAAAAACCGTCTAATCATCCATTTTATTTCTTTTATTAACATCAGTGTTTCTAGCTGCTATAACATTAGTGCACGTTCCTCAACATTAAATGTAACTATAAACAGATAAAAAGTTCATTAATGAATAAAATGATGTAATAGTTGGCAAATTGCTGTGGTAGAAGAGGAATAAAACTTTTTGGGACAAACTGATCAACTTTGGAGTTATAACAGAAACTCCACTTCGCATCAATCTTCATCAAACCGCCTCGTGATTGATTCATTTCCTGTAACAGCACACCTCCAGGGTTTTATTCCATACCTAATCGATATCTAGCATTCACTTTAACCTGGAGTATTTGGTATATATACAGTTGCAGTCGTGGCCTAATGGTCTGAGAGTCGGACTTGTAACCTGAAGGTGAACCTGAAGGTGGTGGGTTCGAGTCTNGCTCCGGGTGTGTGTGTGTTCACTACTGTGTGTGTGCACTTGGATGGGTTAAATGCAGAGCACAAATCCCGAGTATGTTCACCACACTTGGCCACAAAAGTCACTTCACTTCATATTTTATTGTTTTTAGTATTTTTTTCTTATTTTGTTTTGGGGTATTTATATATTCATATTTCCCTTATTATTTTCTTACTTTAAACTAATCAACGTACCTATTTTTTTTTTAAAGGCACTACTCCAGATTAACCGATCTGCTGCTTTAATTTCAGCACTTTCATGCTGAATCGTATTCTGGCCTGATGCGTCATGGCCTGATGTATAATGTGAGCGTGGTGTGAGAACGGGGAATGCTGAGCGCCAGGATACTTGTTGCGTCGACTATTGATTTGGGGTGCAACCCTCTGCTGTAAAAGAGAGATAAGGCGGTTAGGCATTAACTTCTGCCAGGGGTCACTCTGCAGTTTCACAAAAGAGAACATGAGAGAGAAAGCGCTGTCATGATGGACTCTGGAATATTGATTTTTTTTTTCCTCTCGTCCAAAAGGGAAAAAAAATCTAAGTAAGATTTTTTTTTTTTTTTTGCTTCAAGATAACGCCTTAGCATTCCATTCTCCTCGCCTCAAGGTTGCAGGAGGTCGGAGAGGAGCACCTGCCAGATGCTCGCTTGTTTTTGTCTGACAAATCTGTAAAAAAGAACACGAGCTCCAGAAGCACTCAGGATCTTATTTTTAACAAGTTAACAAATGATTAAATGACTGGAGCGAGTGCGTAAACTAGGAGTCTTGGAAGTTGATCTTGCAGTAGTAAGTCTTACACACAACCCTGAGAAATGTGTCATTTATCACCTCTGCAAGAAGTGCACACCTAGACACACATATACTCACTCGTCTGTGCACTCAGGAGAGAATTTTCTACAACTGTAACCTTAGATCAGTATTCTGGAAAGATCTGAGGCATCAAAAGCAACTTTCATTGCTAAACATCTCATCTGCTCAGCTGAAATACGCTGAAATACTTTCATTTGTTCTTTCGTTCATATTGAGGAGCCACTTCATCCAGGTTGGGGTCATGGTCGATCCGAAGTCTATCCCGGGAACGCCAGGTGTGAGGTGGGAATACGGCGTGCCACTCCATCGGTACGTTTAATATTACTGTTCTATTAAAGGAGGCATTCTGTGAAGTATAAAACTGACACTTTTCTTTTTTTAACACAAATCAGTCAAAATATGTTTAGTGTCCGACGTTAGTTCTGCACTCGAGCTACGAGGCGAATGTAGCTAACAGGGAATGAAGTCATCTCATCTCATCTCATCTCATCTCATCTCATCTCATCTCAATAATCCTAATAACTGCTTTCCCATTTCAGCATACATTACCAAACTGTCTTATTTTATTCAGAATTATACCACAGCACTGTTTATTCACACACGGAAGGAGTCTCCAGTGTCAGAGGTAAAGCTGTAACTTTGCAGTTTCTTGGGAACATGACGCGTTGCGTATTTGTTCATATTATTACCTTCAAAAGAGAGAAAAGTTCCACAAAACTGATCAATTAAGCAACTGAAAACTAAAAATTGTTAGTGTTGGAATATTTCCGGGCCGCATGACGTCACATCACGTCACATCACGTCACGTCACGCCAGCCATTGTTGATTATTTTCCTATAACAGCACGTCCTAAAGTTACATTTCATATTCCATAGAATAGACATATTATGATATGTAGAAGACGGAGCCTAGGGATTGAAAAGAAGCCAAATTGAATGATGCTAATGAACAAAAAAGTGATTCTAATCGTCCAAGATGGCCGCCTGAATAAAATTACAGCATTCTGGCACACAGCAAGGTTTTGTTCATTTACAAATGAGGGACTTTAGCTGAGACTTTAGGTGAGACTTCAGTTACGTGTTAGCTAGAATTAGACTCATAGCTTCAAATCTAAGGCTAAAAAGCTAAAAATAAAAAAGCAAACACCGGGCCAAACATATTTTGGTTGATTTGAGGTAAGAAATGTATTTGTTTTTAATCACTGGTTTGGAGTAGCTGCCTTCAAGTCCTGTCGGATATATCGTAATTACGAGTTGAGGGCAACGCAACATCATAATTACAACTTGGGAAATTTTTCTATGAGCCCAGAGTTTTCTGAGTTTGGTGACGTGTCGATAACAAAAATACTGCCTTCAGGTCCTTTGCGGAAGTTTGTGTGTACGAGTTTGCAGGTGGTGGTTATGACGTGGCGTGTGAGAACACTACTCTTTTTATTTATTTATTTTTGTATCACTTACTGCTGTAGTCTTCGATATTACGATATTTATGTCATTCTGATATTTCCAACAGGACTTGGAAAAGCCAGCAAAAGTCATGGCACCCGCCAATATGAACGTAACGTTTTTCTTTTTCATTAAGGCTAAATAAACATCTTGTCATTGACGATACAAAAAGTAAAAGAATTTTTAAAAACTTCTCACGGCATCTATTTTTTCTGCCCAAAACCACTTGAACACACAGCAGGTCGTAATCAGCACCTCCGAACTCACACACACGAACTCTCGAGGCAGGACTGGACTCCAGAAATCATTTAACATTTGGTTTTTAAGAGTCTTTGAACACTTTGTTAATGTCTCCATTTATATACTCTGCAATTCTGTAATTAATTTAAATGAAAAATAAAGTCACTCATCACACACACAGCGAATAAACATCGAAATGTTGACGAACACACACATGTTTATTAAAGTGAGAAGGTAAAGCAAGCAGCCAAGGTCAGTCCACACTGCCTGAGAACAGGACACCTGGGCCTTGTGCGGTGTGTGTGTGTGTGTGTGTGTGTGTGTGTGTGTGTGTGTGTGTGTGTGTGTGTGTGTGTGTGTGTGCGCATGTGCTTGCGTACTTAGCAAAACAACAAAATTCAGCAATGTGATGTTTGTGAACCAAACCTTCAACCACAGCTGTTCCTCTCTTAAAGTGTCCAGTCTTCAGGAACATCATTGACCAGAATTTACATTAAAATTCTAAAATATTTCTGTTTTTGAAATGAATGATGTAGAATTGAAAGGTTTTGAAACTGATTTTTCTGATAAACTATAAAATCAGGTACAATATGACAGTATCTGGCACAGCTAACAGTGTGAACGCTGCTGATCCATTCAGATTTGTTAGTGTGTGATAAGAGTGTGACGTTACTCTGTGTGTGTGTGTGTGTGTGTGTGTGTGTGTGTGTGTGTGTGTGTGTGTGTGGATGTGATAGAGTGACTCTGTGGAGCTCGGAGCTGCTGATCGAGACTGGCCAGAGCAGGACAGAGGAATGTAGCACATCACACCATTCGGAGTTAAAAATAAAATCTTACGTCTTCTGTCTCTGGCACTTTCAGCTTGAGAAATGTAGTATTAGTGAGTGTGACTCGAGCAAGGGTAGTGTGTGTGTGTGTGTGTGTGTGTGTGTGTGTGTGTACATTACACACATCATTACACACTTACAAGACACTTGTTTGCAAATCCCCTCCCTAAAAAAAGCACCAAATTAACTAAACTTTGTAAAGAAATGAAAAATATGATATATTATTATTATCATTGTTTAATAAAGAAGAGTGTAATATAATAATATCATTAAACTATAAGAATTATAATTGATAATTTATATTTTATCTACAATCTACAGCTATCTACAACTTCTACTACAAATAATAATAATAATAATAATAATAATAATAATAATAATAATAATAATGATAGCAGTAATTGTAAATTATATGTGTCTGTATATATTTAATAATATCTATCAAAATACTATTATATGTGGTCAATAATTAGCATATAGTTACATATTGTAGACATTGTTGTTGTTGTTGTTGTTGTTGTTGTGTCATAATAACAGTAAGTAGTTATACTACCACAAGTGCTATGACTTTTATATAAATAAACATGATTATTCTTAAAAACTGTTGTTATTAGTAATAGAAAAATAATATATTATTGTTCTTCTTCTTCTAATCATCATCATCAACAACAATACTGTTATTATTATTATTATTATTATTAAGTGAAGTGACTTTGTGGCTAAGTGTGGTGACCCATACTCGGAATTTGTGCTCTGCATTTAACCCATCCAAGTACACACACACAGTAGTGAACACACNGCCGGACCCGAGACTCGAACCCACCACCTTCAGGTTCACCTTCGGGTTACAAGTCCGACTCTCAGACTATTAGGCCATGTTGTTGTCACTGTCTGAAAGGTCCTGTGACTGGTCCTGTGGTGGTCCGTGATGGTGACCTTATGATCATTAATGGTGGTTTAATGGTAACTCAGTGGGTCTAATGGAGCTCTGGGATATAACAGGAACGCACTGATGCACAGGACAGCTTCCATAGCTATTAAACCGACTTGGCAAATATTCCACTACAATACAACAACTCAAAAGGAATATATCTTGGATTGGTGAATTTATTATTAATTAAATGATTGAGACCGTAAGACACATAATGGTAACCGTTAGGTAAATTCCACTTTGGAATATTAATAACAATGTAATAACTATATTTTCTTTTATAACGTCAGTCTTGATTTGTCTTGTGTTGCAGCACACATGTGGAAGTGGCGAGAAGTGCGCGCTTCCGCTTTTCATATCGGATCGGAGATGAGTGCTATCACTGAATGCTTCCTTATCGAAAAACAATTTGGCTGCAGAGACAGATACTGGTGTAGATTTTCTCTGTCCTGTGGTACAAGGGTCCTGTTTGCTCTGCACACACACACACACACACACACACACACACACACACACACACACACACACACACACATCTGAGGTCCTGCACATCATTTTGGTGCACCATCATATTCATACACTTCAATCCAACCTCACATCCCTGGAATTATCTCAGTGTAGGTTACATTCTGGGTCGGATTTTGAGTTAGATGTGAAAGTTGAGAAAAATTACAAGCTAAATGTTTTAACACATTTCAAAATGAACCTTAACAGAACTTATTTACTAATGGGAAAAAAACGAGTGATTAATTTCTCGCTAAAGGTGTGTTAATGCTCAAAATCAGTTGCTGATGGTTTGTTAAAGGTGCAGTCAGCGATTTTGCTGGAAGTTAGCTGAAGCTAGATATTTTGAAATCCAAACAGACGCAGCTCTAAAACACCTCCACAATCGCTGCTCAGGCTAGAACGCCTGAAATCCCGTGCAGCAGAGGGAGATTTTTTGACGAGCAACATGACCGACAGGCAAACAGAGGCGCCTTGTTGTCCTGACCGGTCGGATGTTGGTGGTCCTTATTATTTGTTTTTTTCCCCTAATATTATCTGTACTTGCAAGTTCCACAATTTAAGGAAAATGCTGACAGATTTTTAGGAATTTTACGAATGTTAGTATTTTGGTTGAAAAATCACTGACCGCACCTTTAATATAAACTACTGCATTAAATCATCTTAGTTAGTTCAAAGAACCTTAAGGTTAAAATGCTATGAATATAAACATTTTTAGAGATACTCTATATTAGATTTGATGATATGATGTCAGAGTTGTGATAAATTACATCAAAACACAAGCCAATTCTTGCTCACACTAACAGGCAGATATTCGGGGTTTTGATCTCGGAATAAAACACTCGAGGGAGCGCTGTTACAGGAGAATCATCAACACGGTTTAACTAAAAATTGACACATTGCACTTTTTTATCCATTTGCAGTTATATGTAATGTGGTGGAACATCCACCAAACAAGTTACATCCTGTTGTCACTCGTTGTAGCGACTGTAAACAGTCATTCCCTGGATTTCTCTTGAAGATAAAAAAAATGCAGAGAAACTACAAAAAAAAAAAACCTGCACCTTTCTTCGTCCTTTCCCGTGGTGGAAAACAGGAACAGCTTCACCTCGGAAGTGTTTTATTCCTCTTACACCACAGCAATTTGGCCATGTTTACAATTTTAATAAGTTTTATTACAGTTTCTTTTTTTAAAAAATAACATACTTTTTATCCATTTACAGTTACCACTTGTATAGATACCACTTGTCATTTCTCGCTACTATTTTTTTTTGCTAATTCTGCTAAAAGTTTGTTAGAAAAGTTGAACATCATATTACTTCTTCACAATGTGATTTTTTTCTCCCATTTTGCCCTTTAATCTGCTCGAGTGTTCTGTCGGTGATAACAGGTGTGTAGTGGCCCAGCAAGCAGAGATGCCTGGATGGTTTGGGGGGATGGAGATGTTGTGTGTGTGTGTGTGTGTGTGTGTGTGTGTGTGTTTGAGAAAGAGACCAGGAAGACGGAGCCTCTGGGTCAGCATGAGGTTATCCTGACCCTCGTTTGAGCCTCTGCCACAGTGTTTATCAAGGCAGAGAGGCAGGAGGCAGGGGGCAGGAGGGCGCCGAGGGGGTGGAGGAGCTTACTGAAGGTGTCTGTCAAGGATGGCGCTCCTTTCTCTCTACCACGGAGCCGCAAGGCCATTTCGGGGGAGCGCGGCAGATAAATAGCCCCGTAATCATGTTCTGCTGACCCTGGGAGGCAAGAGAGGGTGGCGGTGTGTGTGTGTGTGTGTGTGCGCGCTGTGTGTGTGCTGTGTGAGTTCCTGTTGCTATTAAACACCTATATAATCATCATTTGCACCAGTAAACTCTTAGCATTCATTCAGGATCAGTTATGTGCATGCTCATATTATGAAATGAAAGCTCGAATTGCGTGTTTATTTCTATCCTAAACACGTCTATGGTATGATGTTTGAAGGAGGGGCGCAAACATGGGGGCCGCGTTAACCATTAACCGCCTCATATAACCGCGTTACTGATTGACGCCTCATGCTCTTCATGCTCTTGCTGACCCGGGCCGCGTCCTCCGTGTGCGCAGGTGTCTCCTTATCCACCTGAGTCCTCCCGCCAGCTCGCGCGCCCGTCCACTCTCACTCCCTCCACCACGACATCCAGAACAACTCCTTATCCTGTCTTCAGTAATCGCCCAGGAATAAAGACGCCTTTTACAAAGCGCAGGAAGTCCGGGCTGACGTTTTAATGCCTCCTTGTTTTCCTCAAGGGCAGAAGTTGTCGTGATATATGAGCACTTGGCTAAAGTGTAGACTCACAATCTCTAAACACTTATTTGGGGGGTTTGTTTCAGAAAAAAGAGGCTTCGTTGTGTGTTCTTTGGGTGGTGAAGAGTTTCATCTTTTTGAAGAGGTTCTACTTGGAAGTGCAGATTTCTCTTGTAACTGAACTTCCTATGAACCGAATTCAATAAACTGGTGTTTATTCCGTCCAGATTGGTTCTTCTGTACGCCGTAATGTTTGAATAGATATCACACTAACCAAAACCTGCTTATTGGGATAAAGTCCAGGTGTCTTTATCAGATTTCGAGACACCGAGTAACCGCTTTAATACTATACATAACATATTGTAGCATGCCGTTTACTCTGGATCACTGTAATGACACGATGACTGTCCAAATCCTAATTGTATAATAATAATTCTATATTATATTATTTGTGCGCACTCAATGACGCACTCAGTGACTTGCCTATTACTGTAGAGTCCAAAGTCTAAGTCCACTATAAGAACTATTATTTTATCATCCATAAGGAGTAACACACTTGGGGGAGTTGTGTTATAGGAAAATAATCAGCGACAGGGTGGAGTGGCCTGACTCAGGGCGTACTTACTGTTGCTCCTCTGTCCTGGGATGGAAACCTCGCTGCCTGACAGAGCGTTTACACTGGAGACTCCTTCCATATATTCCATATCAACAACTGTATAATTTTCATTGCTGACAAGTTTACGCAGTAAACTGATCCAGCTGAACGTCTGCACCTTTCCCTTTTACCTTTGACGGCACATATTTTAATCCAAATGCTAGCACATATTACTCGTGAAACCCAGTAAGGATTGTTGTTGTATCTTTACTCCTGTTATTGACTCAAGACTTGTGCACTATGACGGTGTATTTTTGCTACTGCTAACTAACGTGGTCATTTCATTTCATGCAAATTTATATTTGTTATGGAATATAACAGAGCTGCTGGCGTTGCTTTTGTACTTTTGCGTGTCAGTTTGACATTTTCAGGACCTCTTTTACAATGTTTTATGATGTCTGTTTATTGAAACGTAATCTACTATTTATAAATGACACAAACACTGTTTCCCAATGCCAAACCATCCAGGTTATAGGAGCAACATTTCCAATTGGTCCCCATTATGTCCTGTTGGCGTGAGAGAAGCTTTTACGTAACATAAGAGCACAATAGCAGGTCTCAGAGAGAGAGAGAGTGTGTGTGTGTGTGTGTGTGTGTGTGTGGGTGAACGTCTGTTGGCTTGGCTTTGCAGGCCTGCGAGCAAACACAGCCAGGTACACAGAGCTACTGCCATTACAAGCAAGCCAATTGTTCCTAGGTGATGGAGCTTTGAAGTGCACAAGGTGAGAATGTGTTGTTTTTCATGTCAACATCTCAGGAACAATTGAGCTGCGCTCTCGCTGAAAGGCATCAGGGATTAATGTTTAAAAGAAACCTGGGCTCACACCGGGGTCAGGTGTACTCCACATGCTTTTTTCTTTTACATTTTATATGGAAGGAAACTTACTTGAGGTTAAAGAGGTTAAACGCCTGTGCAAATTGTTATTGTAAGCTTTAAATGAAAAAGATTAAATCCCCAGAAGAAAATCAAGCCTTATGATGAAACATTTATTATCTCTGTGCCTGAAGATCACGTCCTATTTCGGACAGCTAGATATCCCAAACCATGATGTCATATCTTCTTGGAGACAGACATGTAATCTTCCTTCCATGGATAATCTTCCCTAAAAGCAAGATAGGTCACATCACAGTAGACGAGTGACGCTTGACTAACTGCGTCATCAGAATCATTTGCATATCTTGTTTGTGGGATCTCTCTATCGGATGGACGGAGAGTCCACGGCCTTCTCTGCAGGACCCAGATCTCATCAGGTTCTGGCGTTCTCTAAACATCAGGCTCCTTGGAGAGCCAGAACGATGGCTAGGTGAAGAAGATTATCAAAACAAACCAAGGGTGTGGAGGGGAGGAGGGTTTAGAGGTGTTAACCACTGAGTATTTGGCAGGGGGGTCATTATTGGGCTCAGTAGGTGGGTGGATTGGTGGTGGGGCTGGTGGGGGGTGTGATAGGTCATAATGAATGCTCATGGACTTTCTCCTTTTAAACTAAAGGCAAGCTTTTGGTTTTTAAAACCATTGTATTCAGCTATTTTTAGATTTATTCCTGGACACGGGGGCATTTCAAGTCAAGTCAGATGAAATGAAGTCACCTTTATCACCTGTCTGCCAAAATGCTGAACAATAAAATCAAGTAATGTCAAACATTAATGAAATAAAATACAGAATAATGTTGTAAAATGAATGAAGCAATAAAAAGCAATAAAAGACGAAACCACAGATGACAAGATGCTGCAGAATAGAAGACTTGATACTACAGACCTCAAAAAGATTCAGACCTCTGGGAGAATAAATATCTTTGTAACTTGATGTAAAAACAGTGATTTTTGTACAGAATGCCTTTATAGGAAAAAATTGTAGACTGTTCCATAATCTCAGAGATGGACCAGGTTACATTTAAACCTCAATCGAGACTGTGGAATATCTAAAAGCAGCTGGTGGACACCTCACCATCACACACATATGTGATTGTTGAACATCCCATTCCAGATTTATTCCCTCTTTGCTGTTATATTAACCTCCACTCTTCTGGGAAGCTTTCCACTAGATGTTGGAGCGAGGCTGTGGGGATTTGTGTTCATTCAGCTACAAGAGC
>CM074965.1:16232835-16237956 GCA_037577455.1 Pangasius macronema | reverse complement strand
TTGCACACAGGGGCATTGTCACGCTGGAACAAGTTTGGGCCTCTTAATTCCAGTTAAGGGAAACTGTAATGCTACAGTATACAAAGACAACCTGTACAGTTGTGTCATTTGGGGCAGCAGTTTGGGGAAGAATCACATATCAGGTGTCCGAGGTCTGTATCTGACTAGTATAAGGACAAGAGAGTATAAGGACAATACTTCCCCTCTTTCTGGTCCATTCTGGACTAAAGGAAGTCCATGGTCCCGTGCAAAAGGAGTTCCAATAACTGAGAAAAAAATTAAAGCATCATCGATTTTACCTTTTAGGTTGAAAAATGGTGATGATCATTTGATAGGAGCCCAAAATTGTCTCTTTAGTAGAGTCCGGATGACCAAACATGATAACTCCTGCCTTCATTTCTAATAATTCATGTAGACAGACCATAGCGACGTAGTTAATAATGAACTTTATTATCCAGGTTCTTTCATCTGGATCACCTCCAATGAATTTACAACGGTCAATCGGAGACGTGTCTTTCTTCAGCTGTATATGAAGAATGAGGATTACCGGTTAAGAAATGTTGTTAAATCAAGTATAACTTTAACAGCTCAGGTTTCACAAGGAACTCAGCTGGAACTGAGAATATTACGTGAGAAATATTGCTTTGCATTGTAAAAAAAAAAACGCAGGAAAACAGTTGTGTTGAAAACTCGCTGGTCTCGTAAATGTGACTGGACTCATAAAGACGTAAGTTCTGAAGTATAAGGAAACGTCGAAGTTTTATGGGCCGACAGACGAGAGTAAGAGTTGTTAGGCTGGTATTTGCTAAACCAGCATCTTTAGCCAACCTCTACAATTCTCTTTGTAATTTCTGCTTCCAAACTCTCCAATATATACGTGCAGGTAGAGATTACTGGAAGTGTCGTAAAACGCTATGGAGAGATAATACGTGCTGCGCAGACGCTACACGGAAGTTTGTCGTTTTCTGGAACAGAGCTGCTTAGGACTCCGAGCTTAAAGCTTTTTAAAAACCAGCCACCAAATCAGGGCACAATGCTAACACCAGCCACCAGCCACCATCAAGATCGACCTGGAGATAGGACGCGATTTCTGAACGTTGCTCTCCTTTCAGAGACCTCAAGTACCTTCTGAAAAACAAACACACTAACAACAACAAGGAGCACCGAGGTCGAGCATTTTCAAATGTGAAACTAACAAACAAGGCAAATTTAAAAACCAATCAGTCTGGGAGAAGTGGGAGGGGAATGACACGGTGTTTATCGATGGAGTCATGTCTCTCTCTTTCTTTCCAGTAGGGACCAGAGGTGCGCTCAAACACTCCATTCCCGCCATGAGTAAACAGAGAGGCAAACAATGAGGCTGGCTAAAATGGTGCCTGGTACAGCGCTGGTACGAATCTCACACGAGGGGAAAAAAAAGCACCTGATAACACCACCATAATTGGAGAATGCAGAATGTGTATGTAATTTCTGCCCGAACAAAGACCTTGTCACACCATTGAAACTCTCATTGTGAGTCATTGTGTGTCTGTGTTCGCACAACACTCGGCGAAAGGCGTGGTTTGTTTGCGAGCGTAGGTGCAAATGTCGGGGTCACAGGAGACTTCGGTACTTTTCATACGGTCACTGAAGGACACGGGGAAATAAAGCCGTATCGCAGTGGACATGTTTGTTGCGTCTGCACTTCAGTGGAGTGGGGCGAAGTCTTATCAAAACTGCAGTGAAATCGTTTGTTCTGTGGACAAAAAGGTCTAGAGGAAAAAAAACGTGTGAAGCATGACAGCAATTTTCCGTTGAGAGAGAAGCGGAAGGCGCTGGTAGAGCTAAAGGTGAACGGCTGCTTGGGTCTCATTTAACAGAGTTGAGAAAGCTGCTGTTTTATCAGAACCTCTCCATAATGAATTTTTAAGTTGTAAATAAAAAATTAAGAAATCACTGGATAAATATATTAAGGCAAAAAAAATGAACTAGATAAATAAACGAAGGAGTGTGATCACTAAAAGTTACGCAAAGCAAAAGTAAACAATCTGATACCATCTGAAATCAAGTCACTGCTAATGAAAGTGATGAAGAAACGTTTTGTTGTTTTTTGATTAAAAAGGCCGTTGGGTNAAGAAAGAAAGAAAGAAAGAAAGAAAGAAAGAAAGAAAGAAAGAAAGAAAGAAAGAAAGAAAGAAAGAAAGAAAGAATTGGGTGAAGTGAACCAACGTTAGATTGATCATTTTAAAAACAGGCAAAAATATAAAGAAAATTAGAAAATAATATCAAAATATTATTAATCATTTTTATTAAAAAAACAATAAGAGATTTATTTATTTATTTATTTATTTATTTATTTGTTTTTGCTAATGGCATTTTTCTGTAACTTTAGGAGCCCTTGAACAATGAATGTGAGAAGAATGAAGAAGTTTATTATTTTTTTTATTTAATTTTTTTTTAATGAGATGCTCCTTGCTTGTCATTTCTGCATGATAAGCCTGACAGACAGAAGCTGGCGTTCCCTCTTCTTAGAGATTAGCTTTTTTTTTTTTTTTTTAAACCTATTGTCAGACATCCACCCTGTAGAACACCAGGCATTAAAATGACCTTGCATGTTAGCAAAAACAGGCTTGTAGCCCTAACCCTGATAGGCTTCCTCTGTAAGAGACAACACAGAGTCCTTCAGACTCGTCACGCTGCCTATCAGGACGTCTGCTTCTCTCCGTCTCTCTCTCCGAGTCTCCGAGGCTCTTGGCACCAGGTGACGTAGTGGGTGTTGGAGCTGATAGCGTCCGCTGTGGCTTTTACACAGCTGATTCAGGGAAAAGTAGCAGGGTCTGCAGCGTGGAGGATAACCTTCTCCTTTTAGACAAAACACAGGCCTGGGTGCAACAGGATGAAGGCTGAGTGGAAGAAGCATGGAAAGAACAACAAGGGCCACAGAATAGCAGCGTTTTACAGCAGCAGCGAAAAGGTTGAAGGTTTTAGAAAGTATCGATGGTTATTTAAGGGAACTCATCAATTATATAATAAACCTATCAAGCCAATGGACTTTTTATTCCCAATGCAGGCAAGAATCTCTTCTTCCACATTTCTTCTTCTGCATTACATATAAGACTATTTTTTTTTCTTCTTCAGATTAGCTTAAAAACATCCCAGTGTGAATGATTCAGGATTTTCCAGAGGTGGAAAATGGTTGTAAGCCAGTGCACGGCTAAATATAGCTGCCAATAACCCCAGAGTACATGGAGCAGAAGGAGCCCGATGGCCATCTGAGCGAGCGCTAATGGCTTTTTAAACACTTGAATCTAATGACTGATGACTGAGGCTCTTATCTGTTATTCCAGCACATCTTCTGCAGGCGCTTTCACGAGCCTGACTGCCTCCAGGCCCCGGAGAGCCACGGCTGGTCGCCTCCTTTTCACTGCTAATGACGCCTCATAAAAATGTAATAACATTTAAGGCAGATCTTATGGAGATGGTGGAGCTGAAAAACACTTTTTTCCCCCACTTAAGTTCGCTAATGTTAGTGAGATATTATAATAATCTGTGCTTTAATGTGGGGTTTTAATCAATCACCTGCGTGGAATTAAAAAAATTAAAAAAAAAGATTCTTTCTTCAACCTTGAGGTGAAATTTACTTAAAAATATAAATGCATATTTTACCTATTCGATGAGCTAAATCTAATTAATCAATCAAACAAAAACTTCAATCTTTTCAATGGATCAAATTAAATTAAAAACTCGCACATAATAAAAATATCATGAATGAATATATGTTTAAAATCTGTTTCGCTGTAAGTGCACGTATGCTTCGATATTCCTTTTTATTCCATGAAGATTCCAGAAATACTTTTACCAGCTCCAAAAAATATCGCTCACACCACCACACTGTCGTATTGTCGATTCTGATTGGTCAGAACGTGTTGATTCATTTCCTATAACAGCGGCTCGATCAGTAGTTCCAGCTGCGCAGGTTCACATCCATGCGCTCTTTCTAATATATTACCGTTTCTATAGTAACAGCAACAGCTAATTCCCCCTGTTTGTTGTTATTTAAGAAAGAAGGTGAAGTTTTCTGTGACGTATTTATTTAACATTTATGGAAGGAGTCTCCAGTGTCAGCACTCTGCAACACTTTGTAACAGGACAGTTTATAGCTGCTGTAACATAAATGATAACAAGAACGAACTTGTTTCAGGGACTAACTTGTTTTATGCAACTATAAATGGATAAAAAGTTGTTGGTTAATAACTGTGCAGTAGACTTTTGGTTTCATGTCGTGCTTATTGTTTAGTGTGTAGTTCGTTTATCTTTGTTCATTGAGGCGCCGGGATTCTGGGGGACTTTTTCTGCGTTCAGTTGAAGCCGTAACTCATAATTCCCAACATCTGATAAGGAAAAAAACTACCTCAACTTGGAATTCCTTCTCAGGAAGTCAGGACAGTCTCCTCAACTCCTCCGAGTTACGGCGTTCCGAACTCCGACTTCCCACTCCTGAGATAAATAGAGCACAGCATACAGTTTGTTCCTAAACATCAGCATGGATGTGATTAGACGAATGACAGCGAAGTCCACTTCGTTATTTCTGATATCTGAGAAAGCCGTGATTTCTATACTGTAGCAATTTTTTCCCATTTATTCATTTAAAAGAAGAAGATATTGAACATGCGCATATTAGATTCATCTAATATTTCTTTCTATGAGAATATTATAAATCAAATATACGATTATTCAGCTTTTTTTAGATTATTTATTCTTTATTCTAATTTCAAGCTTGAAATCTTCTTATTCACTAAAAGATCATTTTGCTTCTTTCGAGAAATACTAAAGGCCTGAAATGATCTATCTGATCTAAGACTATTTTCATCTTAAAATGAGTAAAATGTCTAGAAACGGACATAATAATGATATATTTTTTAATCGTGATTTTATAAAACATATAATTGAGTATATTCACGATATCTTTGCTTGCTAAGTCATCATTTTTCTGCAGTGTAAAGGAGAAGATGAAGAAGAAGAGGATGTAAGTTAATAGTGATATATGTGACCATGAGTAAGTATCTCCTCAACAGGTGAAAAGATCGCACGTCTGAACATTTAAAACAATATGGTATGCACTATATTATATTATATTTGTGA
>CM074965.1:16219579-16227714 GCA_037577455.1 Pangasius macronema | reverse complement strand
GAGTGAGGGTGAGTGTGGATGAGTGTGTATGAGTGAGGGAGAGTGTGTATGAGTGTGTATGAGTGTGTATGAGTGTGTATGAGTGCAGATGAGTGTGTATGAGTGTGTATGAGTGTGGAAAGCTCTCAGGTGAGAGCGCTCAGGTGCTTAGAGACTGATTCATCACACTGACCTCCTTCAGCTTTTGATCAATCCACATAAAGCCGTGATGTATATTGGGCCTGAATGAATTATCTGCTGTTCAAAGGCGGAGTGTGTGTAATGCCATCGCGTGCTGAGTGTTTGTGCCCAATCTCTCACCCTGCTAACCTGCTAAACACAGCCCCGGCGGCTTCCATAAACTAATTACCGATGGCGTTCATTTGCATCACACTGAGCATCCACAAACATCCAGCCTCCAGCAGGTCAGAGTGATTCCATCACTCAGTGTGCGTGTGTGTGTGTGTGTGTGCGTGTGTGTGTGTGTGTGTGTGTGTGTGTGTGAGTGTGTGTGTAATACCTTTACTCTGAGTTAACCTTTTACCTCTAACACACACACACACACACATTATATATATGATGTATTATATATATATATATATATATATATGTGTGTGTGTGTGTGTGTGCAATTATACCAATAATAATTTCGTAATATATTATTTAATTTTTACATTTAAATACAGCATAATTTCACCAATAAGAATAATATAAACTTTTATTTAAATGTTACATTTAAATAAACGCTTTTGATTTTTTTTATTTGTTTGTTTGTTTACTTAAATATTTGCTTACTTACTTACTTACTTACTTATTTCTTAATAGTTGCCAGGTTGATCCACACACAATTTTGCAAATATTTAGTTCATGATGAAAACATTTCCGGCCCATGATGGCTATTTTTTTTTAAATCACAGAATCAAACGTGTTTTTTTTTTTATTATTATTATTATTTTCGTTTATTTATTATTGCTCTGTTTTCACGTCTAAACTGATGAGCGTGATTTTTTTTACATGTGCATCTGAATAAATAACTGAATTAAATCAAATAATTTTTTTTACACTTTTATTTCATTTCATTCAGGTATTTATTCAGATATGCTTCTACACAGGCTATTAAAATAAAATAATAAAATAATCAAAATAATCACAATCATTTTCCCTCTAAAAACATATCTGGAAACATATTTAATCATATAATGGATGTGAATAATTTTACATCTTGTTTAGCATTTATTGTAATGTTTTTATAATATGATAATATGTAATATTTTTATATTTAATCTTTAAATATAAAATATTATTATTTTATAGTTAATATTTAATCTTATATATTTAATATAAGATTAAATATATTTAATATTTATTTTATATTAAATATTAAATATATTTAATCTTATATTAAATATATAAGATTAAATATAAGATTCAATATATTTAATATTTAATTTCATCGAATTCGTTTAAAATGAATAATAATAATAATAATAATAATAAGAAGAAGAAGAAGAAGAAGAAGAAGAAGAAGAAGAAGCTTATAAGATATGAGTTTTCAGAAAGAAAGAAAGAAAGAAAGAATACACTCTATAAAAAGTCCCGGCCCCTATAACATTATAACCGTTGCGCATGTGCAGACTGACGTCCAATCAGCGCGCAGCTTTCCCGAGGCTCCTCCTCTTGTAAGCGTCGTTACAAGTCCACTGAAGCATTCATTCGGAAATGTTCTTGGAGAGCCGCAGTGGTGACATGAGCGCTGGATACACACACCGACACACGGATGGAGAAGCACCAGTAGAAGGTCAGTGGTGAAGTTTCTCCTTCATTAAAAACTCTCCGACTTTTGCTCGGAGTTTCTGTGGAAGTGTGTGTGAGGGAAGCTGGAGCTCGCGCGCTGCGCTGCGCTTTGGGTGCGCCGTCACCGTTAACTCTTATCTCCTGAGGGTCTTATCACGCGGTTATCTCCTTGTTGGAAAGACATATTGCGTTTGGTTTCCTATCTATTACTGTGTGTGTGGGGTGTTTCTTTTTTTTTTGGTTTTTTTTTTGGCAATAATGATGAGGCTCCAGTGTGAGAGCACTGAGTCAGGACGCGGATGGATTCAGTTCTTCTCTGGAGCCTCTACAGCAGGACGAACCACTGGGAGTCGAACCGCTGACCGCTGACTGTGTGCAATGAGGTGCAGCTCAGCTCTCAGTCCCAGATCCAGGCTAAGCGCTCAGCCTTTAAAACCTTTCTACCGACTTTAAAAATAGTAAAACTGAATATTAAAACAAAGCGAACTTTTCTTCCATGAGTACTTTTTGTTGTGAACTTGTAAATACTCTTGGAAGTGACATCCACCTGTGTTGTGTTGTGTTGTGTTGTGTTGTGTTGTGTTGTGTAGGCTTAATCCATTTTAAAAACCTGCTGACTGGCTGATGTTGAAATATTGAGGCGTTTTATTAAAATATTGGAGGTTCTTTAGGAGTGTAAGGCTCTTGGACTTTCCTCAGATTCCAGACTCTTTCCATTTTTAAAGTTCAGCCTATCACTGTTTCTAAATGTATCATGAAAAGGACAAAAAAACAAGGCGCTGAAAACACGGGAATGTCAGACAGGAATTCGGAAGCGCAGTGTGTTATGGTTTCTCTGGCAGAATGTCTACCTGCTGTTTTATTTATAATTTATTTTTGCGCTGAAGTTTTTTTTTCAGATCTTTTGCAAGAATCCTGAGAAAGTTGTAGTGTTAGTGTTAGTCACTGTAGCTGTGTACTAGCCCTGATTCCGTGTGAGCATGTCGTACTTCTGTTTTATTCTTCTACACTGTTCTGAAGTTTCTTTTCTCTCGTGCAGGCTAACTCATCTCGTATCCGTTTTCCACACACCGCGAGCTACCACACGGTTCCTGGATGGACCTGGGCGAGCACAGCTGGTCCACAGTCAAGCGTGAAGTGTCCAGTAACCCGGGCTCGCCGTCCGAGCAGAGCTGCGTTCACGGCGAGCGCAGGGACGAGTTGAGGACGTCACCTCTGGACGCAGCGGGGAGTCGGCGCGCAGACACGCGGCCGCTGCCCTCCTACGCCGCCTTCGGCCACCCGGTGAGTTCGGACGACGTGCCGCTGTTCGCGGACCTGGACCAGGCCGCTAAGCTCGGCGCGCACAAGACCGGGATCGTAGTGGACCCCGGCGACATGTACTCGACGCTGGCCGCCTACGAGTCGCCGTCGGCAGCTTACATGCACTCCAGTCCCAACTCGCCGGTGTACGTGCCGACCTCGCGGGTCGGGCCAATGATCCCGAGTCTGCCTTACCTTCAGCCGAGCGCGGCGGCGTCGCAACCGAGCCACGCGGTCAGCAGCCACGCCGCGTGGTCACAACCCGCCCCCGAGAGCCCGTCGTCCTACAGCACCGGGAGTCCACACGCCACCTCCACCCGCTTTCACTACTCACCGAGCCCGCCCGTGAACAACGGCACGGCAAGGGACTCGAGCTACCCGACCACGCTGAACCCCAGCGGCAGGGAGCAGTACCTGTCGCGGCCCCTGAGCGGCTCCTACACCGGGCCGTACGCGCCGTACGTGGGAGCGCAGCTGCCCCAGTTACCCACCGCGTGGCCCGCGGGACCCTTCGATAACTCCATGCTGCATTCATTACAGAGCCGAGCGGCGCCGCTCTCCATCCGACCCGGACCTGCAGGTACAGGACACACACTCTCCCAAAGCCTGATGTGCGTGTGAGTCAGTGTGTGTGTGTGTGTGTGTGTGAGTGAGTGAGTAAGTGAGTCTGCTCTGAAGACAAACTTATCCTGAAAGATCTTTTATAGCGTCTTAAAGACGAAATCTTTAAAAGTGCCTCCGAGAACCATGCACGCTTTCTTAATAAAGAAGAAGAAGAAGAAGAAGAAGAAGAAGAAGAAGTACCAAAAACAATTTTTTTAAATTGTAAGTGTTAAAATGTGTGGGATATGATAGAGGCTGTGGTAAGCAGATTTAAATAGACGCTTGAGTTGAACCTGTGTGCCTCAGAAATATAAGGAAAATATCTGAAACTATTTACATGAACAGCCTCAAGATTTAAAAAAACATGACAACAATAAAGGCGACTAATTCAAATGATTTGATGTAATAACACGGATGGGAAATTAAGTTTAATTAATAATCATGCTTGAAAGAATTAGGATTTTTTTTTTTTGTAAAACTGAATTTTTATGCCTTCTAAATCTTTATTTTTAAATAACAGATATGAGGAAACATGCGATAAAATGAAATTAATATAACAGAGTTGAACTGACTTCATTCGTATCGGTCCGACTTTTACACACACCAGCTGTATTAAGCCTGATGTCGGGTTTTATTCTAACCAACATATCCAAAAGCCTCGAAAAAGAGCGGATTTACTATAATTTTACTGAATATTCATAATTTTGGAGTAATGTTCGTTTTTAGGGCCGAATCTCAAACGAACAACGTACAACTGAGACATAGTACAGGTTTAATAAATATTTATAATACATATTTTCTTATGTAAAGAAAATGATAGGCTATATTAGCTAGGTTATGCTGGTAATTATTAGCATTTTTTTTTAAATAATGAATTCACCCAGGTGAGTTATGGTGGAGGCTAAAATCTTTAAAAGATGGTCGCAGGTGGTGAGAGACAGAACAAATCAGCCCAGTTACAGCAGGCAGACGCAGCGCCGATTAATTTACGCCTCACTGACGTGCACGTGTCTCGCGTGTGTGTGTGTGTGTGTGTGTGTGTGTGTGCTAGACTTCCTCGAGGACGCGATGGAGAGTCGGGAGTGCGTGAACTGCGGCTCCATCTCCACCCCGCTGTGGAGGCGCGACGGCACCGGTCACTTTCTCTGCAACGCCTGCGGCCTGTACAGCAAAATGAACGGCCTGAGCCGACCATTAATTAAGCCGCAGAAGCGCATGGTGAGCTTCCTCATTTCACACACACACACACACACACACTCACACACACACACACACGGGGTGGTAGCGGGTTATGTGGAGAAAAATCATCAGAGAAGAAGAGCGCACACGTAAACACTGAGGACAGAAACACCATAAACACCATGCGTAATTAAAATAATAGACCAGGGCTTGTCACATTCTTTGTAGAATATGTGTAATATAAATTCCACGGACACCCTGAGTACAGGTTTATTTTATGAACCACACAAATAGTCTTAACATGTATTTATTAGCACCCGAGAACTGCAGCCACGGCAGCCATGTTGCTCAGGGGTACCAGGAGAGGGGCATATTTCTACCTTCAGTGTGTGTGTTTGATCTGGAAGGAAAAGCTGCATGTACTACACGTGCTTACATTTTTTTATAATGATGAAAACCACATAGGAAAGGTACAAAAGCCGTGCCCTTGATGGCACCACTCCACCAAGGATAGCACCAAGGATAGCACGGCTTGGTACAGTTTATTCCTGAGAGTAAACCAGACCTGCTCTCACGCTCTCTGTAGGACTCCTTTAACTGTAAAATAAATTCCACAGACACTCTCAGTACAGGTTTATTTTATGAACATGATCCAGCTGTATAAATATTGGACTCATTATTACATTTCTCTTTACATTTATTTCTATTCCTGAACTTTCCACCAGCGGAACGCGTCACATCCCAGTGACAGGGTTTAACCTGTTTTTGAGTTAAAGGTACCGAACTGCACTTTTCCTCGTCTCGGCATTATTAGTACCTTTAGTGTGTGTGTTACCTGGAAAGGTGCACTTACCTTCAGTTAGCTTTTAGTGTGAGGTGCCTTAAATGTTTTTTTTTTGTTGTTGAAAGGTTAAACACACATCCTAATGGTACAATAGATGTACCCTTGATGGTACAACTCCAGCAGGAAGGAACAGTACTTTTATTACTGAGAGAGAATGATAGAGAGAACCCTAGACCCGGGTCTCAGTACAGCTTTATAACCACAATCCAACTACACAATGCTATCTTAGGCTCATTATTTAAATGTGTGCAGTAATATTTCCAATATTCATGAATGCCTTTTAGAGCTTTTAATTCCTAAACCTTCCACCCACACATTTATTAGGTCCACTCTTAGAAATAAAGGTACTGAAGAGTACTTTTCCCTGCTTCTAGGACAAGGAGTCAAGGGGATCTTTTAGAGTAAAGTGGCCCTTGAGGTCAAATTATGCATCTTATTAATTTGCTCTTTAAGGTATTCAACTTTTCACAGTGTGAGATAAGCAGTACAAAATATGTTCCCTTAATCCTACCACCGTACAGGGAAAAGTTCAGTGTGCAGGTACCTTTATTTCTCAGAGTGAGTTTGGGTCCAAGAGACATTCTCTATATGCTGATTTATTCTTGAGTTCGATCCGGCTAATGACCGTAACAAAAATAATAAATATAAGTTTTGATGGTAGGTTAGTGGTGGGTTGGGATTTGCACCAATTTACCAAAATGGAAAAATTACAGACCTCACTTGGAGAAGCTTACACGAGACTACGGACCAATTCTGTCAATAATTAGTACTTTTGAACATCTGCATAGCCTCTAAGTTTTTATTTTTTTACAGTGGTGGGGGGAAAAAACCCCAGAATCCATCATTATCAAAGTTTTATATTATTTATTATCGAGTTATTTATTATCAAGCATCATTATGTATTATTAGATCGGTTTAATAACGTTAGCTTGGACCTGCTGTGTTCTGTCAGTGGAAATTTCAGGAACAAAAATCTCTCTGGCTCTAATAAATCGACTAAATATTATTGTACACTTTTAAATTATAAGCTAAATATTTGGAAAATTCATTTTTTTTACATCCTAAAGGAGCCTGTTCCTGCAAAATATTTGGAAACTCCTGCACTAAATGGTAACATTTAGTTAGAAGAAGTCTTTAGTTGTTAAATCTTTTAACATTTGACCTGTTCAGTAGTTTGGGAGCAAAAAAAAAAAAAAAGAAAGAAAACAAAACAAAAAGCTTAAAATGATGCAGATTTCTTCTGTGCAAGCCAATCAGTTATAGATCAGACACACCAGAGCAGAGTGATTCATGTGTCCGGCGAGATAAGAAAGAAATCAAAGTTGTTGAATGTTAACGGATGATCGCTTTCTTGTGTGCGCAGTCATCTTCCAGAAGAGTCGGCCTTTCCTGTGCAAACTGCCAGACCAGCACTACGACCCTGTGGCGCAGAAACGCCGAGGGCGAGCCCGTGTGCAACGCCTGCGGACTCTACACCAAATTACACGGGGTGCGTACGCCAGGCCTGACGCGTGGCTTCTAACGACACACTCTGACTTGGTTTATACAGTAAATAAGTGAGAAGATCAGCTAAAATTCCCAACCCTGTCTCATTAGGTACCACGACCGCTGGCTATGAAGAAGGAAGGTATTCAGACGAGGAAAAGAAAACCGAAAAACTTGAACAAAACAAAGGGATCGTCTGGTCAGTGACAGGAGCTGAAGCTCACAGTAAGCCTTTATGTGTTGAGTTGAATTGCTGTAATCTAACAGAGTGATTGATTCCATCGGCAGGAAGCAGCTCCGTCCCCGTGACTCCAACATCATCATCATCCTCCGCCTCAGAAGAGAACTCGAAGAACAGTCCTCCGTCTGCGCAGGTGGCCGTGACCTCGGTGAGTTCGACACGTTCATCTTATCGCATGCCGTCTATAACAAATATCACAAAAAAAACACATCTTATATATTTAACCTCTACTCCATACCTTAAAACCTGCAGTTATATTTTCTAAACTGTATGACGTAATTATTTATGTAGAATATATCTGATTATTTTAGTTTAAATTTTTAATTAATTTTTTTATTTGTGCAATTGGCTGTAATTACATAATATTTGCACTTGATAAGACTCAATTATGACTATAATTAATATTTAATAATATATAATATGTACTATATAATAATCCAAGAATGGTCTGTGGAAAGAATTAGTTTTTTATAAAAATGTAAAAAAAATATATTCGTAATATTCACATTCCACATGAAGAAAACTGCAAAAAATCATATTTTTTAAAAAATATATAAATTATAATTTTATTTTAAGAAATGTAATCCGTAACCTTTAGTTACCATGGCAACACTCCTCCATACCTTTCACACTCACAGTAAGCACATTTGGCATGAAATAAAACATATAAACATATAAACAAATCTGCTTTTATTTTGACAAGCAATC